>CM068742.1:4707141-5216392 GCA_035084275.1 Hydrolagus colliei | reverse complement strand
TGTGTGTGTTGTTAATATCCCCGGGTACAGCGGCAGGCTCCCTACAGAGAGAGAGAGAGAGAGTGAGGCTGAGCTGTGCTATACCGGGCTGTCCTCTCTCTGTCTCTCCTCTCACACTCTCTGCTTTAACCCCCGCAGCTGAGCTGAGCCGCAGCCGGAAAGCCCGCCTCCCCCCCCCCCCCACACACACACACACCCCCCCCCCCCACACACCCCCGCCGCCCCCGCTCACGGTCCATTGGCTCAGCCGCCTCTCTCTCTCTCTCTCTCTCTCTCCTCGGCTATTTCCGAAAGCTTGTCGGTGTTTTCCCCACCTTTTAAGGGGCTGCGGGACGTGTCAATCACCGGGCTTCCCGTCAGACAGGCTGGGTTAGGCTAGTCCCGGTGCTGGGCTAGGTTAGTGCTGAGCTGGGCTACGTTAGTGCTGAGCTGGGCTACGTTAGTGCTGAGCTGGGCTAGGTTAGTGCTGAGCTGGTCTAGTCCCGGTGCTGGGCTAGGTTAGCTAGGCTGGGCTAGTCCCGGGGCTAGGCTGGGCTAGGTTAGCTAGGCTGGGCTAGTCCCAGTGCTAGCCTGGGCTAGTCCCGGGCTAGGCTGGGATAGTCCCGGGGCTGGGCTGTGCTAGTCCCAGTGCTAGCCTGGGCTAGTCCCGGGGCGGGGCTGGGCTAGTCCCGGGTCTAGGCTGGGCTAGTCCCGGGGCTAGGCTGGGCTAGGTTAGTGCTAGGCTGGGCTAGTCCCAGTGCTAGCCTGGGCTAGTCCCGGGCTAGGCTGGGCTAGTCCCGGGGCTGGGCTGTGCTAGTCCCGGGGCTAGGCTGGGCTATTCCCGGGGCTGGGCTGGGCTAGTCCCAGTGCTAGCCTGGGCTATTCCCGGGGCTGGGCTGGGCTAGTCCCAGTGCTAGCCTGGGCTAGTCCCGGGCTAGGCTGGGCTAGTCCCAGTGTTAGGCTAGGCTATTCCCAGTGCTGGGCTAGTCCCGGGGCTGAGCTGGTCTAGTCCCGGTGCTGGGCTAGGTTAGCTAGGCTGGGCTAGTCCCGGGGCTAGGCTGGGCTAGGTTAGCTAGGCTGGGCTAGTCCCAGTGCTAGCCTGGGCTAGTCCCGGGCTAGGCTGGGATAGTCCCGGGGCTGGGCTGTGCTAGTCCCAGTGCTAGCCTGGGCTAGTCCCGGGGCGGGGCTGGGCTAGTCCCGGGTCTAGGCTGGGCTAGTCCCGGGGCTAGGCTGGGCTAGGTTAGTGCTAGGCTGGGCTAGTCCCAGTGCTAGCCTGGGCTAGTCCCGGGCTAGGCTGGGCTAGTCCCGGGGCTGGGCTGTGCTAGTCCCGGGGCTAGGCTGGGCTATTCCCGGGGCTGGGCTGGGCTAGTCCCAGTGCTAGCCTGGGCTATTCCCGGGGCTGGGCTGGGCTAGTCCCAGTGCTAGCCTGGGCTAGTCCCGGGCTAGGCTGGGCTAGTCCCAGTGTTAGGCTAGGCTATTCCCAGTGCTGGGCTAGTCCCGGGGCTGGGCTGGGCTAGTCCCGGGGCTGGGCTGGGCTAGTCCCGGGGCTGGGCTGGGCTAGTCCCGGGTCTAGGCTGGGCTAGGTTAGTGCTAGGCTGGCTAGTCCCGGGGCTAGGCTGGGCTAGATTAGTGCTGGGCTGGGCTAGGTTAGTGCTAGGCTGGGCTAGTCCCGGGGCTAGGCTGGGCTGGTCTCGGTTACGGGGAGGCTGTCTGTGCAGCTCTACTTCTCCAACATGGGTTGGTTCAATGTGAGCAGCCACACATCCGAACACCAGCACAGGCTGGCCAGTATCTCACAGCAATGGCTCTTGTCCTTCTGTTGCAGTTGTCTCTCTGTGTGTCCCCCCCCCTTGACAGTGTGAAGCTGTCACTGCCTCCCACACTACACTGAGCAGTTAACCTGCCCATCGGCTTTGGCCGTGCCTGCCATTGAACCTTTGCTGTTGATAAATACTTTCACCTTCACACCCAATAAGTAATTCCTTTTGGTTTGGTTTTGTCCAGAAACATGTGAAAGGCGCTCTATCAATGCAATTTTTTTGTTTCGTCGTCGTTTCATTTGGGCCCGATGTTATTACGAAGGAGAGATCCAAACAAAACTTAGCTTTGAAGCCTGAAGCCTTCTTCCAATATATTTCCAATTTATATGGAGTCCTTCAGCTCAGTGGCTAGAGCACTCGCCTTACAAGCAAGATTCCTGGATTTTATTATCCAGGCTTGGCCAAACCTTGGGCAAGTTTCCTTACTCCGCACACCTGATAATAATCTCTATATAAAAAAAATAATTGGTCATTTAAATCCATGACTGTTTGTGGGACACCACTGTGCACCATTGGCTGCCGCGTTTCGCTCACAAAATACAGTCTACGAAATACAGTGTACAGTCAATTCACTTTACAGTATATCTTGTGAAGCGCTTTGGGATGATGTGAAAAGTGCTACATCAAGTGCAAGGATAATTATTGTATTTGGAAGGGTTCAATAAAATTAGCATATATGGGGTGTTCCAATCTGTTGGGGGGTATCTGTAACCAGGCAACACAACTACTAGATAGCAACTAAAGGATCTAAAGGAGAATTTAGGAGGAACCACTTCACACAAATGGCGGTGAGATTGCAGAACTTGTCACCCGAGTGTCGTTGAGTCCAATCATATAGATATACTTAAGAGGAAGCTAGACCTTCACATGAGGGAGAGGAGAATTGGAGGGAGTGAGGAGTGGGTGAAAACTCATGTGGAGTATAAACACCAACACAGACAAGTCGGGCTTAATAGCTTGTTTCTGTACTGTACGTACTATATATGCCTGGCCAGGTATTGGTAAGGGTGAGTAGGTATTGAGTGGATGAGGGAGTGGTGATCCTCCCTGTGGGGAGGCAAGCAGAGTATTTTGGAGTTGAGCTAGCAACAAGGTGATGGGTTTATCAGAATCGAATCAACTCTCCGTGGTGGTCTCGGTAGTCCAGTTGCCCACAGGCAAGGAGTTGGCAGTAGATCAGGGCATTGCTGAAACAGATCAGCCAGCCTAGTTCATTGGCAGAAGTTAGAGGGACAGACCAGTCACTGGGGGATGGACTACTCCCATTCAGGTCCTGTTAA
Source organism: Hydrolagus colliei (assembly GCA_035084275.1). Classification (NCBI taxonomy): domain Eukaryota; kingdom Metazoa; phylum Chordata; class Chondrichthyes; order Chimaeriformes; family Chimaeridae; genus Hydrolagus; species Hydrolagus colliei. The sequence goes on along the minus strand of CM068742.1, from coordinate 5,213,313 downwards.
CCCTGACCTTGCAAGCCAAAGCCCTACAAAAACTGCAACAAGAACAACAAAATGATATTTGTACAATACCTTTCATGTCGGGAGGATGTACCAAGGTGCTAACAGTCAGGGATCAGGGCCTGAGCATGATGGGTGGGGGCAGTGTTGGGCAGGCCAACAAGGAGGGAGTTTCTGCAGTGGGGCGTTGGGGTGACAACAACAACAACTTCGATTTATACAGCGCCCTCCACGCCAGACAGCGTCTCAGAGCGCTTCACAATAGCGGATCCCGGGACCGAGCCAGGGGCAGGGGTAGAAAGGTGACCAAAGGCGCGGTCAAAGAGAAAGGTCTTCAGCTGGGACCTGAAACTTAGAAAAGAGGGGGTGAGACGAAGCTAGTGAGGAAGGGAATTCCAGAGCCTCAGGGCATCGTAGCTAAAGGCACGGCCGCCGAGGGTGGAGTGGAGGATTCAGGGGGACATGGAGGAGGCCAGACCCAATGGAGCGAAGACAACGGGAGTTGGTTTGAGGAGAGAGGAGGTCAGAGAGGTAGTGTGGTGCAGAGGAGTAACAAGGGTGAGGATCTTGAAGTCGATCCTCTCTGGGATAGGGAGCCAGTGAAGTCCGGCAAGGACTGGGGTAATAGGGGAGAGAAGCTTGGAGTGGGTGAGTATGCGGGCAGCATAGTTTTGGATAAACTGGATTTTGTGGATTGTGGTGGAGGGGAGACCGGCGAGGAGGGCGTTGCAATAGTGCAGCCGAGAGGTGACAAAGACATGGACCAGGGTTTCAGCGGCTTTTGGGGTGAGGTATTGCCGGAGACGGGCGATCCGTCGGAGGTAGTAGAAGGCAGTGTTGGTGAGGGACCGGACGTGGGGGAGGAAGGACAGTTGGGAATCGAACCTGACTCATGTGCGAGGGAAGCCCTAACCAATAAAGTGGGCCCATAAGAGCTTTGTCTTGCAGAGGCAGCGTTAACAGGAACTGAGTGAGAAGCACTAGCTGGACAAGCCGTGGGAAGCTTGCCAGACAGTGCTTTCAATTGCAAGCTGTGCAGTTTTAGTTGGTTTAACTTCAGTGCTACACCAATACACACTCCAGGGTTCCCAAGCCTTGGCTTTTGCCCGTGCCTATTTAATTTCTCCTGAATTAGGTAAGCAGGGTGCATCCCTCCGAGGAGAGACTGTGCATTCCACTCCAGATACATAAGTCTCTGTGTGCAGGTGACGTACAAAAATCATGACAACTCGGAATATTTTAAACAATACGAATTTACATTTATGTAACCCTTGTCAAATTGGGAGGACATCCCGAGGTGCTGAACAGTGACGAGTTTGCACCTGATCTGGGGGCGAGAGCCAAGTAGATGATGGGGCGGGGTGGGCGAGGGGAGTGAGGGTGGAAAAGATGCCTGAAAGTACATTCAAAGAGGAAGGTCTTGACCTGGATCTTCAAGAAGTCGAGGGAAGGGGTGATGTGAAGGGACCCTGGGACAGAGTTCCAGAGAGAAGGGGCAGATAGACTGGCAGCCCAACATCTGAGGTGGGGGATGTGGATTTGGGGTATGAAGCAGGATGGTACTTGCTGAATGGAGGAGCGTCTGGGTTTGTACAGTATGAGAAGGTTATGGAGGTAGGCTGAGGCAAGACCCTGGAGATATTTGAAGGTGAGAACCCAATCTTGAACCCAATCCACGAGGGGATGAGAAGCAGTGGAATCAGTAGAGGATGGGAATGATAGGCTTATGGAACTTGATGCTGGAAAAGCCAGGTACTGCACAGGTTTGTACGGTCTGTAGCTGGAGAAGGGAAGAAGTGGGTAGTCTGATGAGCAGAGAGTTGGCGTAATCTAGCCTGGATGTGATGAATGTGTGGAGTAGGGTCCCAGTGGCCCAAGGGATAATTTTAAAGAGATGAAGGAAAGGTGAGCAGGACATAAATGTAAGATTTAAAGGACAATTTTGAGAGTCAAACAAGACGCAGAGCTTCCCCACTGGTTCGGCGTGGTGGAGTGTGCTTCCAAGTACTGTAGCTTGGTGTTGTCAGTGCCTGTGGTGAGAAGATGCTGGTGCTGGTGGGAGCCAAGCAGGAGAGCCTGATCAGATCAGCTGAACAAAACAAAGCAGTTGTAATTTCCAAATTCTGACTTCATGTTAATCACGAGAGAAATTGTTTTGTGAGCACTGTAATAATAATAATAATAATTGTGAATAAAGAAGGAATAGGACAAGGAATAGAAATCGGAAGGAATAGAAAGAATACGTGTTATGTGTCTATATCTATGTGTTAAAGGGACGTCCTCTCGACGTGAAAAGGCACCCTATAAATGTAATTTTGTTGTTATTTTGTCATTATAAAGCAACTTGAGGTGGAGATCACATCCCTGGGCTGCGTATGATGCTTCTAAGAGGTCTATGACATGGATGCATTGGTCCTAATCTGAGAATAGAGTACATGCACTACCAGCTGCACTAGCAACTGGCCCCCAAAAAACAAGGCACGGGGAACGAAAAAAAAAGGAAATACATACCAGATATAATCACGAGATTATTTTTCACAAAACTCAAAGAAAAACATAAAATACTGTACAGTACTCGTTTGCGAAACCATTGTTGCATTATTGTTTGTTGCATTGTGGCCCCCCATCCACAAGTGTAACAAACACGAAGCACCTTGAAACACAATGACATTGTTAAGCAATTCCCAGAAGGATACTAGATGCTGTTGATTTTTGCCTTCTTGCTCTCTGTCTCTTCTTTCTCAAGTGTTCACTGTGGGGAAATCATAACAGAATAACATCAGAAGTTTGTCATGAATAAAATGACAAGCCCTATGAAATGTAACAATAATAATCCTTTACATTTGATGTACAGTCTTTCACGTCAGGAGAGCCTTTTAAAACACCGGATTATTTACTATAAAGTGCGGTGACTATATGTTTTGTGGGCGAACTGAAGCAGCCAGTTGCACACAGCAATGTCCCACAAACAGCTTAATGGCCAATTTTATTGGGGGATCGTTGGCCAGGACAAAGGGAAGAAAATCTTTTCTCTTTTTAAATAGCACCATTGACACTTTTAACATCCACCATTTGAAGGTTAGCACCTCCGCAAACAACATAACACATCCCCAGCACTGAATCCAAGTGTCAGCTTAGACTATTTGAGTTTCAAGTCCTAACAACATTCATATTCAAAGACAAGAGTGCTAACAACTGAAGCTGCCTGACACATACATGAACGTAATTGGGGTGAAATATGATTTTTGAATCAGAAGCTTAGAATATAAAACCAGAAGGGTAATGTACAAATCTTTAGTTAGTCCCCAGTTAGAGTATTGAGTTTATTGTTGGTCAACCCACTTTAGTAAAGATGTCAGGCCCTTAGAGAAGGATTGGAATAGATGTATTAGAGTGATATTAGGGATGGTTGGTTCATCCTATGAGCAGAGGCTGGATGGAACTGGACTTATTTTCATTGGAACAAAGAAGGTTGAGGAAAGACCTGATACTGGTCTTTAAAATATTGTGTTTTTATATAGTCGATAGGGTGAAATTATTTCCACTAGTCAGTGAAGAGGTGACATCAATTTAAAATAATTAGCAAAGAAGCAGATGGGGTATGTTTTTACATGTCGAGTCATTAGGATGTGAAATGCATTGCCAGGTGAGGTCAGATTATTGATAGGTGTCAGTATTTGTAATAAATATTGAGTTTCTTCCAATTATATTCCTGATTTCTACAGCTGTATTCTCTAGTGGAACCATTAGTCTCAGTGATATGATGCAGGTGCAGGTTATGGGACATGACTGGCATTGGATTAGCTGTCATTATTGTTTTCATATTGAAGATTAACATTTTCTGAAAAGCTTCAAATGTTTGATGGTAAGGATGCCCTGCATTGAATGCAAGTATGAGTTACTCCTGGTGTCCAGGCCAACAAATCCTCAAACATGGCTGTTTGTGGGGCATTGCTGAAATGCAAGTTGTTTGCCATGTTCACCCGCAAAAAACACACAATCATTCCGTATTGCAACAAATCATGTGAAGCACTTTGTGTTGACCTCCTGAAAGGCACTAATGCCAAATATATGGATTGTTCTTGTTAATAGCAAATATTGTTATCAGAAATAATCTAATTGATAATATCACTAGTGGAATATTAGCGGTGTAATCTTAGTGATTTCAGTGCTCTAAGACAATAATCACTATATTCTATACCAGCAATGTCCCACAATTAGCAATAAGATGAACAACCCAATTAATCTTTTTTGGTGAAGTTAGAGGAGAGAGGCCAATATTTGAGTGAACTGTCTATTCTTCTTAGAAATAGTGCCTTTGAATATTTAATATACATTTGATCTGCCAAAATGGACAGATGAGATTTCAATTAAACATCTCATCAGAGAATGGTACAATAGAGCAATCCCTCAGTTACGCATGGGAGTAAAATCTGACTTGGTTATAATTTCGAATTGTAATGGGGAAGCTCAACCATACAAACTTCTGGCCCAGAGGAAACAATGTTACTTGTGTACTCGCCTAAACCAACAACTTGTATTTATATAGCGCCCTTCATGCTGCTTGGTGTTGCAGAGTATTTCACAGTGATTTAGTTTGATACCAAGACAGGAAGAAAGGGGTGGTAACATAATAACATAAGAAGTAGGAGCAGGTATAGGTCATTCAGCCCCTCAAGCCTACCCCGCCATTTAATAACGTGGCTGATCTTCTAACCAAATTCCATTTACCCACCCCATCCCCATATCTCTTAATCCCTTTAGCTTTTAAAAAACGAACTCTTCAGGTGCGATCAGAAGATGAGCAAAAAGGAGGAAGGTAGAGGGATTGAGGCATGGAGATCCAGAGGTCGGCAGAGTGGCTGAAAGCATGACTGTTGATGGAGGAGCAAAGGAGCCAAGACCTGAACCTGGAAGGCCATGAATGGATTTGAATGTGAGGACCTTTAAATCAATCTGCTGGGGATTCAAAGAGAAATGTAGAAGATGATATTCTGAATTGATACAACATCGCTTCTCTCTCACAATTTGAAGCTTCTGTGTCACCTGCTTCCAATGTCTCCTTTGAGGTGCTTGACAAGGACTGAGTCTTGGTTTGTAGGCAGGTTCCTTATTGGTGTGGCTTAGGATGTCAAACTGCTGCTTTAAACAATATTGTTGACTATGCCATCCTCATTCACAGCCTCTCCTCTCACCTCAACTGTTATGGTTCTGTCCTTGAACCTTTGAGGTTGTATCTCTTACACCACCTCCACAAATGATTTTTTCTCCGCTCTATTTGGCGCAATGTTTCTCAGGGCTCCGTCCTTCTTCCCCTTCTCTTCAACATCTACATGCTTCCTCTTGGTGACATCATCTGCAGACATGGGGTCAACTTCCACATGCACACGGATGACTCTATCTGACTCAACCCTCAACTCCAGGACCGCTGCTGTCCTGATAGAATGTCTGAAAGGTGCTACACAAGTGTAATTTTGTTGTTGTTGTCAGACATCAAGTCCTGGATGAGAGCTAACTTTCTACAGTTGAATGTCAACAAGACTGAGGCCCTCCTGATTGGCTCCCGTCAGCACCTCCACACCTCAGGTGGTGACAGCTTCACCATCCATGGATGCACATTGCACCTTACTGAACCAGTCCAGAACCTTGGCCTCTTGTTCAACCCTCAACCATTCTTTCTACCCACATCTATGCCATGCTCTGCTCTGCCTTTCCCCACCTCTGTAACATTGTCTGGTTTCGCCGTTGATCACAGCGCCGGCCGCTGAAATTCTCAGAAATGCATTCACAACATCCAGGCTTGACTATGCAAACTCCTGCTTGTCATCCTCTCCAACTGCTCCCTCCACAGGCTGCAGATCATACAGAACTCTGCAACCCACATCTTCACCCTCACGACTCTCCGTGACAATACCACCCCCACCTTTACCCGATTCCACTGGCTTCCCGTCACACAGAGGATACAATTCCTGATCTTCAAATCCATCTATGACCTACGTCTAAACCCCTACCAACCCTACCAATCTGCTGTGCGCAATTGGCTGCCGCGATTCGCCCACAAATATATACAGTCAATTCACCTTACAGTATATTCTGTGAAGCGCTTTGGGACGTTGATAAGATGTGGAAAGCGCTATATCAAATGCAAGGATTATTATAACCAGCCCGTTCCCTCTGCTCGCCGGGCTCTGGCCTGCTTCGCGTCCTCTGCCTCGCCCACTCCACCATTGGCAGGCGGGCCTTCAGCTATTCTGTCCCCACCCTCTAGAAATCTATCCCGCATTTCCTCCATCTTGCTGCATCCCTCGCCTCCTTCAAAGCCCACCTCAAGGCCCTCCTCTTCAACCGAGCTTTTGATTAACCTCCTTCTTCTCCTGCCCTCCACTTTCCCCAATCCCTGCCCCAGCTCGTGTCTGGAATACTGTCTGTTCAGTGCCTTGAGACATCCTCCCAAATGTAATTTTGTTGTTGTTGTTGTAACCACCCTTGCTCAAGTCAGGATGAGAACTTAGTTCAACCTATGGCAGATGGAGCTTAAAATGCAAAAAGTGTGATGTAGTGCACTTTGGATAAATTGGAATAAAGTCTTAATGAGGAAAGACTATGACTAGTGGATAAGAAAAATAGCTTGGGCATCCATGTCTACAGGTCAGTAAAACCTAGAAACAAACAACAATTAAAAAGGCCAATGGGCTGTTGGGCATCATCACATGATACTGTAGTTGGAATACAAAGGCAAGGAAGTGATGATTCAGTTCTGTAGACTCCTAGTCAGAACTTATCTGTAAAATTGCATTCAGTTCTGGTTGCCACACCTCAGGAAAGATATACTGACCTCAGAGCGCAGGTTCACAGAATATGACCTGGGCGAAAAGGGGCTAAATCAAGAAAAGAGGCTGGGAAATCTTGGGCACTATTCCCTTGATCTAGAAAGTTGACAGTTGATCGGCTCAAGGTATCTTAAATGAGAAATGATTTCCGCTTGTAGCCAATCAGAACAAGATGACATATATCTGAAAACCAGAGCTAAACCCCCAAAGAGTTAAATTGGAAAGTATTGTCTAACACAAAGTTTTGTAGAGATATGGAATTAACTACTTCAAAAGTCTGCAGAGGTAGGTAAATTTGGGTAAATTTGAATATTACAGAGGGAGGATATCCTTGCATTTGCTATAGTACCTTTTATGTTAGGAGGACATCCTAAAGTGCCTCACATGATATATTGTAAAATGTAGGGACTATGTGTTCTATGGACAATTTTGTGCCACAAATAGCCATGGAGTGAATTACCAATCTTATTTGGAAGATTATTGGCCATTATCAAATCGTGCCATGAGATCTTTAATGTCCAACTGAACAGGCAGATGGGATCTCGGTTTAATGTCTCATGTAAAGGATTGCACCTATGAAAATGAAGCACACCCCAACACTTGAGTGTCATCTTAGAATGTAAGCCCTGAGTCCCAACATGGGGCTTGAAACCACAACCTTCTGATTCAGAGGTGTGAGCTACCAACTGAGCTATGCTGAGATAAGATGAGTACAGTATTTGGTAGATTGGGGCATCAAAAGAGTGTGAGGCTAAGGAAATAGTATGCAGATCAACCATGTTTGAATAAAATGGTGATAATAATAATCCTTGCATTTGATGTAATTAATACTTGCATTTGATATATTGCTTTTCACATCTCCTAGGCGCCTCAAAGAGTTGTAAATTGAATTGACTGTAATTGTAGCAAAGGAAAAACACTAATTGTGGGTGATTTTAACCTGCACATAGACTGGGATAACCGAATTGGGAAAGGTAAAATAGAAGAGGAGTTTACAGAATGTATTAGAGATCATTTTCTAGATCAGTATGCCAAGGAGCCAACCAGGAAACAAGCATATTAGACCTTGTTTTGTGCAATGAAACAGGGCTGATCAGCAAACTGGAACTTAAGGCTCCTCTAGGGCGAAGTGATCATAATATGATGGAGTTTAGCATTAAGTTAGAGAGGGAAGTAGTTAAGTCTGAAGCAAAAGTCTTCAATTTAAATAGAGTCAACTTTGCTGGTATGAGAGAGGATTTAGCCAGAATAAACTGGGAGTCTAGACTTAAGGATTTGACAGTAGACCAGCAATGGCAGACATTCAAGGAGATAGTGCAAAATTCCCAGCGAGCACATATTCCTTTGAGGAATAAGAACGCCATGGGAAAGGTGGTTCAGCCGTGGCTAACTAGAGCAGTTAGGGAAAGTATCAAATCAAAAGAAAAAGCCTATAAAACAGCGAAGATGATTAGTAAACCCGAGGATTGGGAGAACTTTGTGGAACAACAGAGGAGGACCAAAAAATTGATCAAGAGGGAGAAAATAGATTATGAGGGCAAATTAGCAAAGAACATAAAAACAGACTGCAAGAGTTTTTACAAATAGATAAAGAGGAAAAGGCTAGCGAGGGTGAATGTGGGTCCATTACAGGCAGAGACCGGAGGAATTATAATAGGGGACAAAGACATGCCAGAGTCATTAAACAAGTATTTTTCTACAGTCTGCACCATAGAAGACACTGGAAACATACCAATAATAGAAGGGAACCAAGAAGATTATTTTCTAGAGGGGGAGAAGGTATTTAGTGTTAGTGTTCAAAGAGATTTGGGTGTCCTTGTACACCAGTCCCAAAAAGTTAGTTTGCAGGTGCAGCAAGCAACTAAGAAGGCGAACGGCATGCTAGCGTTCATTTCAAAAGGTTTAGAGTACAAGAGTAGGGAAGTCTTGCTGCAACTGTATAGGGCTCTGGTGAGACTGCACCTAGAGTATTGTGTGCAGTTTTGGTCTCCTTATTTAATAAAGGACATACTTGCCTCAGAGTGGGTGCAGCGTAGATTCACTAGGTTAGTTCCTGGGATGAGGGGACTGACCTATGAGGATAGGTTGAATACACTAGGGCTGTATTCTCTAGAGTACAGAAGAATGAGGGGGGATCTTATTGAAACATATAAGATTCTTAAAGGGCTGGATAAAGTAGACAGTGAGGGACCGTTTCCCCTGGTAGGAGAATCTACAACCAGGGGTCACAGTCTTAAAATTAAAGGTCAGCCTTTTAGAACAGAGTTGAGGAAACATTTCTTCACTACCCCAGAAGGCTGTAGATGTTCAGTCCTTGAACATTTTCAAGGCTGAGACTGATAGATTAAAAAAAAATAGAGGGTTTAGGGGATATGGGGATAGGGCAGGTAATCAGAGTTAGGTGAGCAGTTCAACCATGATCTTATTGAATGGCGGAGCAGGCTCGAAGGGCCGAATGGCCTACTCTTGCTCCTAATTCTTATGTTCTTATATTTGTGGGTAAAACGCGGCAGCTAATTGTGCACAACAGTGTCTAATAAACAATCGTGACCAAATTATTTATCTAAAACAGAAATTGAAACAATTATTAGCCCCTGAAAAGCAATCTGCCAATCAATTAAAAACCTAGTTCCTATTTACTGTCATCACCATGGTACACAACTCACCTCCGTTCCCTCAAAAGCCAAGTGAGAGCAGCTGAACGCACCTGGCTCAAATCTGGCCTCACGGTCCACCGGCAAATCTGGCTGGACCGCATCAAATTTTACCGCTCCGCCCTAGCCACCGCCAAATCAGCCTTCTACTCCAGGATAATCCTGGAAGCGAAGGACAACCACCGCCTCCTCTTCGCCACAACCAACCAGCTCCTCCGCTCCCCCCGCCTCACCTCGCAGATCCTCTCCTCAAACGATCGTTGTGAGGAGATGCTGGACTTCCTCGAGTCCAAAATTGAGAAAATCCGCTCTGCGGTTTCCTCCCCCCACCACTCCTCCACCTCCGCGCCCTCATCAGTTACCTCAACCCCTACTCACCCCCCATTTCACACTTTCAACCCCACCACCCCGCTTTCAGTCACAAAAACAATTACCTCCATGAAACCCACCACGTGCTCATTGGACCCCATCCCCACCCCCCTCCTCCGCACCCAGCTCCATTTGTTAGCCCCGCTCATTTCTGACACCATTAACCTTTCCCTCTCCTCAGGCACCGTCCCTACCTCCCTTAAAACAGCCACCATCACCCCTATCCTGAAGAAACCCTCCCTTGATGCGTCGCAACCATCAAGTTATCGACCCATCTCCAACCTCCCGTTTCTATCCAAGGTCCTTGAAAGAGTGGTTGCCTCCCAGCTCCGCTCTTTCCTTTCAACTCACTCACTTTTTGAACCCCTCCAATCAGGTTTCCGCCCTATCCACAGTACAGAAACTGCCCTGGTTAAGGTCACAAATGACATCCTAACCGCCTGTGACCAGGGCTCCCTCTGCCTCCTCGTCCTCCTTGACCTGTCTGCTGCGTTCGACACAGTCGATCACACCATCCTCCTTCAACGTCTTTCCTCCCACCTCAACCTTCAAGGCACAGTCCTTGACTGGTTCCATTCTTATTTGACCCACCGTTTACATTTTGTTTCTTCCAACGGTTATTCTTTAAACCCCCGCACAGTTTCTCACGGCGTCCCTCAGGGCTCTGTTTTAGGCCCCCTCCTTTTCACCCTTTACACGCTCCCTCTGGGCGACGTCAGCCGCAAACATGGGGTAAATTTCCACATGTATGCGGACGACACCCAGTTGTACCTTTCTACCTCATCCCTCAACCCCCAGACGATCGATGTTCTGACAGCATGTCTGTCCGACATCGAGTCCTCGATGAGAGACAACTTTTTGCAATTGAACATGAGTAAGACCGAGGCCCTCCTGATTGGCTCAAGCCAGCGCCTCCGCACATCGGGCACTGCCAGCCTCAATATCCAAGGCTGCACTCTCCACCTCACAAAGCCAATCAGGAACCTCGGCATCATGTTTAATCAAAAACTTTCCTTCCTCCCCCACATCCGCACCTTGACCGGCACCGCTTATTTCCACCTGCGCAACATTGCCAGGCTCCGCAACTATCTTACCCCCCGCGCTGCCGAAACACTCTTGCACGCGTACATCACCTCACGGCTGGACTACGGAAATTCTCTCCTCGTCGGCCTCCTCAGTTCCTCCATTCACAGGCTGCAGGTCATCCAAAACTCTGCACCCGCACCCGCCTCCGTGACCACATAACACTCACCCTCGCCCATCTCCACTGGCTCCCCATCCTCCAGAGGATCAAGTTCAAGATCCTCGTCCTCACCTACAAGGCCTTACACGGCCTTGCCCCGCCCTATTTAACCGATCTACTCTCCCCCTACACGCCCACCCGGACCTTCCGTTCAACAGGACTTGGCCTGCTCCAAGCCCCCCGCCCGAACCGCCCCACCATCGGAGGCCGGGCCTTCAGTTTCTCCGCTCCCACCCTATGGAATGCCATCCCTCAATCCCTCCGTTTCGTTTCTTCCCTTTCCTCTTTCAAGGCCGGTTTGAAGACTTTCCTCTTCGATCGTGCCTTTTGTTCCACCCCGAACTCTTTTACCTCCCCTTCGTGTTTCACCCCTTCCCAAACACTCCCCTCTCAGCTCGGGTCACACGCCTCCTGTGCAGCGCCTTGGGACGTCCTCCCGACGTGAAAGGCGCTCTATAAGTGTAATTTGTTGTTGTTGTTGTTAAGTAAACAGAGGAGTGTGGAGTAAGAATATTTGCTCTACCGGGAACCAAACCCATGTCCTCTCGCTTGCGAGGCGAGTGCTCTAACCACAGAGCTACAGAACTCCACATACCTACACTCCAGGTAGAACAGGTTTGTCTAGTTGAACAGTCTATTTTTGGTCTAATCTTCTTGTTTGTATGACCTATTTCTTCCACAAAAAACGGAAGGATTTTTGAGCATCTCTTACTTTGAGCATTAGAATGGCATTATCACCTTGTACTACTAAATCTTCATTTTAGTCAATGCTCAGAACTGTCCACCAGTTTTTATAAGATATTCCAGTTCCCATCATATAGTATTATATCCTTTTTATTGCTGAATGTAGCTTCATCAATGTCTAAATCCTCCACCCTTGTTTTGCACTATTAACACCTCTTTTATGTCCTCTACCCCATTTTCTCTTTTGTCTACCTTGCCTCCCACTCTCTGTTAATCCTGAAAAAATTCTACCTTCCAACACGCCCCAGTTCTAACGAAGGGTGTGGATCCGAAACGTTGACTCACTTTCCATTTTCCATAGATGCTGCCTGACCTGCCGAATGTTCCCAGGGACTTTCTGTTTTTGATTGAAAAATCTGTTTCAGATCTCCAGCATCCACAACTGGCTGCGAGACAGAAAGCAGAGAGTTGTAGTGAGCGGCTGTTTTTCAGACTGGAGGGAAGTGAGCAGTGGTGTGCCACAGGGATCAGTTTTGGGACCATTGCTGTTTGTAATCTACATCAATGATCTGGACTTGGGTGTACGGAGTACAGTTTCCAAGTTTGCAGATGACACTAAGTTAGGGAGAATAGTAAACAGTGAGGAGGATAGTAGCCATCTGCAAGAGGATATAGACAAATTGGTAAAGTGGGCAGACACATGGCAGATGAAGTTTAATGCAGAGAAGTGTGAGGTGATGCATTTTGGGAGAAGAAATGAAGGGAGGCAATATAGGCTAGATAGTATAATTTTAAATGGTGTGAAGGAACAGAGAGACCTGGGGATTTGTGTTAGTGACTCGTTGAAGGTGGCAGGACAGGTAGACAAGGCTGTTAAGAAGGCATATGGGATACTAGGCTTTATAAATAGGGGTATAAAGTACAAAAGTCAGGAAGTGCTGACTAACCTCTATAAGACTTTGGTGAGGCCTCAGCTGGAATACTGTGTTCAATTCTGGTCACCACACTACAGAAAGGATGTGAAGACTTTGGAAAGGGTACAACGAAGATTTACTAGGATGGTGCCAGGATTGAGGGACTTCAGCTATGAGGAGAGGCTAGATAGGCTAGGGTTATTCTCTCTGGAGCAGAGAAGATTGAGGGGAGACCTAATAGAGGTTTATAAGATCATGAGGGGTTTCGACAGGGCAAATAGAGAAAAACGATTTCCACTCGTGGGCGAATCTGTGACTCGTGGTCACAGATTTAAAATAGTTTCAAGGCGAAGTAGAGGGGAGCTGAGGAGAAATGTTTTCACTCAGCGAGTTGTTCGAATCTGGAATGCATTGCCTGAAAAGGAGGCTGATTCGATAACAACTTTTAAAAGGGAATTAGATCTTTATTTAGGGAGAACAGGTCTATTAGGCTATGGGGAGCGGGCAGGGCAGTGGGATTGAATCGCTCTTTTCAAAGAGCTGGCACAGACTAGATGGGCCGAATGGCCTCCTTTTGTGCCGTAAAATTCTATGAATCTATGAATCTATGAATCTGCAGTATTTTGTGTTTTATCTATTCTCTTCATTCATTTTTGTGATTGAGCTTTACTGATAAGCTTTGCTTATTTCAAACTCTTATTAGATTTATTAATTTTTGCAGTGCAAAAACATTCTATTTCCCCCTCTCTTCTACCATTCTTACAATTCATGGATTTCTCTCTCCACCCTGTTGTAAAGTCATTTGAAACCCTGCTCCCAACTTGTTTCTTTTCCACACATGTCTTTGACATTATGAACGAGTGAGATCACAAAACATTTATTTACATGGAAAATATGGAATCCACAGCTTCAGAAAGGGCATAACAGCAGAATCAAATGGGATGTTTAAATAATACTACTACTAATAATAATCCTTGCATTTGATATCGCACTTTTCACATCTTCTAGATGTCTCAAAGTGCTTCCCAGAATACTGTATACTGTAAAGTGAATCGATTTTAAATTTGTGGGCGAAACGCAGCAGCCAATTGCGCATAGCAGTGTCACACAGTCAAGGTTTGAGTGACCAAATAATTATTCTATTTTTTTTGAGCGATTAATATTTGGCATGTGGAGTAAAGCCTAATATGCCTAATAATAATCCCTCAAAAAAAACACAATAATAATAAAATTGGTCATTTCAATCCACAGCTGTGTGTGGGACACTGCTATGCGCAATTGGCTGCCGCAATTCGCCCACAAATATATACAGTCAATTCACTTTACAGTATATTCTGCGAAGTGCTTTGGGACGTTGATAAGATGTGAAAAGCGCTATATCAAATGCAAGGATTATTATCATATTATAAAGAAACGTGCCCAAGGTTTCGCCCTGCCAGGAATTGAACCCAGGTCTCTCGCTTGCAAGCTGAGTGCTCTACCCACTGAGCCACAGGACACCGTAAAATACATAATTTGACGATAACGTTATGAAGGCAAAGATTAGTATCTCTTTTAATCTGGGCTGTGCATATTGGGACATTTATGACCATCATCAATCAGTGTCACATTGGAAATGCAGTCATAATACAGGGTAAATGGCAACACTCTGAGCTGTCTGTAAAACACACCGATGGATTCTGGTTTGGGGTACAATTGTCTGACCACAAGACCACATTCTGTTGTATATCAATCTTTTTTAACATGAGATTTGTAACACTTTTCCATAATTCAAAAATCACGTTTTCCTGCTTTGATTCACGTGGAAGTGAATAGTTTCATGTGTGTCTGTAATTCACGTTTGACTATTCACACCAGGGTCTCATTACTGTGTGTGTGTGTGTTTGTGTTACAGAGTGGGTCACTGTTCCCTCCAGGGGCTGTGTGCTGTCAGTATGTGTGTGTGTGTGTGTGTGTATGCGTGAGTGGGTCACATGTGAAAGCAGGTGCCTGCACCCTAGGGAGAGTTTGTCTCTATTGAAACTGCGTTGGAATTAACATGGTCCTTGAACCAAGTCTGTGTCTGTATTTGTTTGTCTGCCTCTGGTGGCAGCTAATTTTCCTCACAGCATTGTCTCACAATCAACCATGAAGTGACTGACCAATTTCGTTTGGGGGATTGTTGGCCACAGCACCATGCTATAAGATCTTTCATGTCCACACGACCGGGGAGTTTGGACCTCGGTTTAACGAATCATCCGCAAGATGGTAGCCCTCAATTAACAAACCAGCATTCCCCCAGCATGGCACTGGAGTGTCGGACTGGACTATAACCTTAAAATTCACAATATGAGACTTAACCCGACAACCTTCCGACTCAGAGGCGAAGGCAGTACCAACTGAGTCAGGATGACACTATATTGATACCCTGGTCAGTTGATATCAACGTTGCTCACTGCCACAACATCCACAGTGGGAGGACAGAAGATCAGCCATGATCTTATCAAATGGCAGGGCAGGCTCGACGGCCGAATGGCCTACTCCTGCTCCTGGTTCTTATGTTCTTATGACATCTCGAAACTCTTCACACAGTTGAATAGGAACCTGATCGCAGGAGAAAAGATGGAGTTTTACAGAGTGAGGGTAGAATGACTGAATGTACACCCGCCGATGGTGCGGTAGATTGGGGCGGGGAGATCAGGAGGCGGAGGAGTGAAGCAAGCCAGTGTTTACAAAACAACTAATTGATGAGGCCTGGAAATAGCTAATTGCTATTCTTTTTACAACTTAGCATTGGATGGAGAGACAGGTATATGGATGTATGCCAGCTAACTGCAGATGTCCTGCCAAGCCCCAAGCAAATTTTACATGCAAAAATCATTCAATGTATTTGTTTCAGTTGCTGTCTGGATTTTTATTTTTTAATTTATAATACTTCATTCCCCAATATTTGCAGTGTAAGGAAACGCTTTATTGAGGTTACAAATCAAATTATTTTGATAGCTTTGGTTTGAAGCATACAGCTAAGAGATGGTGTCTCCGAGGTCGTGATGGGTGCTATTTTACACCATACTAACCTTGGATATCTTACTGCTGAAACTGGATCGAGGGAACGAAGAATGCGATAAGACATGTATATAAACAGCTTTGTGATCTCAGGATTTGGTCCGGATATTACAATGCAAAAAGTTCTCAAGACAAATCCACAATTCACAAGCTTTATCAGGAGCCTCCCGCCCCATTGTAAAATTCCGAGCTCAGTTAATAACAAATTTGCAAAGTTTTCTGATGTATTTGATGTCATTATAATAATGATAGCCCTCGCATTCAATGTAAGTGTAGTACTGATTCATGTCAATGCTCACCTATGTCTCAGAAAGCAGTGCTCTGGACCTTCCATCTTTCCCTAAGGGTATCTTTTCTATCGCAAAGAGAGAGGATTCGGTTGGATGAAGGACGACAGCCAGGAGGGAAGGTGGGGCCCGCTATAACCGTCAGTGCTCATATATTATTTGTATAGCTTTCTCTGGAGCTTTGGTCTAATAACAGTTATAGAATCTGACCCATTTATGCGAACAAGACTACAATTTAAATTTATCCCAAGGTCACAGATTATTCTTGGAAAATAAGTTTTACATTTTGGTCACCTATATTGCGATCATTTGTTACTGCTGTCAACTCATTTGTTCTTATTTTAGATCTGATTACACTTGGTAGACTCAACATCTGTTGTATTTTACATATGGTCTGAAAATCCAAATGGTTATTTATGTGTAAGGCAAGAGTTGCAATAGAAGGCTGGTTGTTCTTTTCCATTCTATATTGCATTAGTTTGGGCTCAAATAAAAGCATTCTCACATCTAGGTCAGACATTATTGGGTTCAAGTCCAGCATGTGAATTTACTAAGGCTGGCAGTTCAGTGCAGCGTAGGTGAGCCTTGTATCGATGCAGATATCATCCTTTGAGTGAGATGTTAGACTAAAATTCTGCCTGACTGTTCAGTTGGATGCCATAGCATGGAAAAGTGAAGGAAATTTCTTCGGCTAGTAAAAAGTGGGCATTCACCTCATTGGCTGTTTTGGGACTCTACCTTGTGCCTACAAAAACATTCACCACACTTATCAGTAATTAATTATAAAGCATTTGGGGGAAAGTTTGACTACTCAGAGGCAACAAAGTGGCAGAATCAAACGGAATATTGAAAGACAGATATGTAGATATTTAGGAAGCAAAGATATTAAGCGGTACAAGGAAAGACAGGGAAATGGGATTTAAGCATGTGTCATAATCTATTAAAGTGGCAGAACAGGCTCCAAGAACTGCAACGTTTCTTCTGTTCCTAGTGTATATTCATGTCCAGCTTGACACTCTGAAAGTTGTAACCTTTGGGTCAGACTCTATATATATAAGGGTTTTAATTCAAAATCCATACCAGTGCAACAGCAAGACTGGGGCATGCTTCGTTGTTGGAGGCACCATCCAGGCATAAAGATCCTAAGGTATTTTGAATTTAAGTGATGAATTATTTGTTTAAATTTATGCTTTTCTGGGTTTTACAGTTGATGGTGGGTTGAGGTATTTTCTAAACGGTAAATATTTATATGGTTGGTTTCATGGCATAATCTGTCACACTAACCGCTCTTAGGGGTTTTTTTATGAATAGCATTACAATGGGTTTTCATTTTTCAGCCTGAGTTACAGAAAGGAAAAAGACAGAGTCCACCTATTGCATGCAATCTTCTGATATATTCATCACGTAAAATTGAAAGCAATTCTTGCCAATTCTTCTCACAGAGAATGAGATATATCACTTTGCTTCAATGTATTTGAATAACATAAAGTCCTGGCTAGTGAATGTAGGCCATCTAAAATGAAACATAAATAAAATATAGTGCTTCAGTCAGCGAATTCAAGGGGGAATTAGCTGGCTACTTGGCAATGTGTTCAATTGAGCAGTATGAGAGATAGTGCAGTGTAGGATTTTTTTTTAATAAAAGAAATAAATACTTTAGGACTGACAACATCGACTTTGGTGGTCAGGCTTTACATTCCTATGTTATGATGGTTCCTATTCCTAATGTTATTCCATATTGTTAACTTATTTTTTTAACAACCTGTGATTTGTTGTTATTAAATCACCTATTAATCAATACTTACATTCCTAGATCTCAAATGTGTATCTGTCCTGTGGGTCTATGTACTGATATACATATATATATATTACTTCATATCTAAAGTATTGCTAATTTAACTCTCAAATGAATCCTGTAACTGGCACTGGTTGTTGAAATAAAACTGCTAATGACATCTGAGTTAAGTACTTATGAAGAGGTCGAGTTGAATCTGCACTCTAGAAAATAATGAATCTCTCTAAACCGATATTGATCAAGTTGGAATAGAACGAGTTTGACTTTGGGAGAAGTTTATTGCTCTGCTGGTATAATGTGTCTTGTTGCCAGAAAAGGTAAATTGTTCTATTTGGGTGATGGTAGTTCAGCAGCCACAGGAAGCACTCTGAGATTGGAGCATTTGAAATCTCAGAAGTCAGAAGTTGTCATAGAATCATAGAATCATGGAATGTTACGGCACAGAAGGAGGCCATTCGGCCCATCGAGTCTGTGCCGGCTCTTTGACCGAGCAAGTCACTTTCATTGACCCCAATCACCAGCTTTCCTCCCCATAACCCTGCAAACCCGTCTTCCCCAGATACCTATCTAGTTCTCTTTTAAAAGCTGCTATCGAATCGGACCTCACTACCTTTTCAGGCAGATCATTCCAAATTCGAACAACTCGCTGAGTAAAATAATGTCTTCTAACCTCTCCTCTGCTTCTTTTGGTAGATATCTTAAGACTGTGACTACGGGTCACAGACACACCGACCAGCGGAAACAGCTTTTCCCTATCTAGCCTGTCGTTGTCATATTCTCTACAGAAACAAAATATGGCACACATATAATAATAAATAATCTTTGCATTTCATATAGAGCTTTGCAGTCTTCTAGAAGTCTCAAAGCACTTCACAGAATATACAGTAAAGTGAATTGACTGTAGAGTTGGCAGAAATGCGGCAGCCAATTACGCACAGCAGTGTCCCACAAACAGTCGTGAATTGAAGTGATCAATTTATTATGGTGTTGTCTCATGCCACCTCTATAACTCTGGTTCCACAGCATTTATCATTGGATTATGTCCCTTGTTATGAAGGACTTTGATGTGTCAGTTAGGAAACAAATGCTGGATAAGCCTATTTCTGCAGATGCATAAAGTTATCAATACACTGAACAATGCCTGTATAATGGCATTAACTAGATGGCTTGATTTTACCCACAAAGAAATGTGGGCATTACCTCAGTCCTTGCCAGACTTCACTGGCTCCCTATCCCTGAGAGGATCGACTTCAAGATCCTCACCCTTGTTTTCAAATCCCTCCACTCCTCTGCACCCCCCTACCTCTCTGATCTCCTCTCTCCTCAAACCAGCCCCCGTTGCTTTCGTTCCATTGGGTCTGGCCTCCTCCATGTCCCTGAAATCCTTCGCTCCACCCTCGGCGGTCGTGCCTTCAGCCACGATGCCCCGAGGCTCTGGAATTCCCTTCCTCACTCGCTTCGTCTTGCCCCCTCCTTTCTCAGTTTCAGGTCCCAGCTGAAGACCTTTCTCTTTGACCAGGCCTTTGGTCACCTTTCTACCCCTGCCCCTGGCTCAGTCCCGGGATCCGCTATTGTGAAGCGCTCTGAGACGCCGTCCGGCGTGGAGGGCGCTATATATATCAAAGTTGTTGTTGTTGTTATGAAGGCGAGTATTAGAGTAATAATAATAATTCTTGCATTTCATGTAGTGCCTCATCACATCTTTGAGATATCTCAAAGCACTTCACAGAATATGCTGCAAAGTGAATTGACTGAATATTTCATGGGTGAAACTCAGCAGCCAATTGCGCACAGTAGTGTTTCACAAACAGTCATGGACTGAGTGACCAAAGTATTATTCTTTTTTTTAAGTTAATTATTAACCGCAAAAATCTGATTAGCCAATTGACTAACAAGTGGTTTAGCTAGCAGTAAGTAGGAATTGACAACAAGTTCTTACTTACTGCTAGGTAAATAGAGGTGTGTGGGGTAACTAAACTGGGCCAATGTTTTGCGCTGTCGGGAATTGAACCCAGGTCTCTCGCTTGTGAGGTGAGTGCTCTAATCACTGAGCTACAGGACTATATAAGTAGGTACTGTATTGGACATAGCGTTCATCAATCCGCCAGAAGTGATTAGTAACCTGGCAGTGGGTAAAACCTTTGGATGTAGTGATCATTTTATATTGGCTTTCATATGAAATAATAAAGGATCATGCTAAGGACTGCAGTAGAACAAAATTTGAAGCTTATGAGAAAAACTCCAGGGAGGATTAAGTGGGAACACAAATTACTTAATAAAACAAAAAAAATGAATATTTTTAAGTCTACATTAACAAATCAAGATTGCTTGTCAATAAACCCTGAGGACTATTACAGTATTCGGGAGTTCAATAGAACTGGAGGAAAGGAAGACTGTTTAGAAAAGAAGGCAACAAAGCCTACATAATGTAACACTTCCTGTGGAGAAAGTACTCAATCTAGTATTTCACACAAGTATTTCATAGGATACCACAGCAGTGTTCACTTAAAGAGAACAAAGGATGGCAGAGAATTATAAGAAGCAGCGTGGATTTCAATACAATAAGCTGTGCTTAACAAATTAATAGGATTGTGTGACTGCTTTAGTAGAATTGAAGCCCTCCCAGACGCTGTCCAGTATCAACAACAACAAAATCACATTGCATAGCTCCTTCCACGTCGGGAGGAAGTTGCACGGCACTAGGAAGGGTGCGATATAAATGCAAGTTGTTGTTGTTGATCCTGAATATACAGAAGGCATTAAATACATTTCTCCGCATGAAACCTTTTAAAGACAGTGAATGCATCATACGCCTGTGGACAGAAAGATACCCCAAACAAACCTAGAAATACATCATTAAAGATTAAGGAATTGATTAAGCAGGCAGGAAATTTAACATGAGGAAAGGTTACTCGTGCTGGAAAAAAATACACACATGAAAGGCACTCAGCAAATCTAAAGATAGACTCACATAAATGTAAAGAACTCTTCATCACTTGGTGCAATAAAACTGTCCCCAAGGGAGACACTGACAGTTTCTGTGAGTTTTTTTGAGTATGAAGCATATCTTTGCAACATTTGACACAGCAAGTATAATTAGTACCATAAAGCATTTAATGGGCAAGGGGGGAAATGTAAGGGCTGGTCAAGGATAGATCTCCAGCTAGAAATTATTATTAATTTCTGGTTGTCCTGACTCAGTTGATAGCACTTATCTTATCCGCACTTATCCGCAATTATCTTACCCTCCACGCTGCCGAAACACTCGTGCACGCATACATCACCTCAAGGCTGGACTACGGAAACTCTCTCCTCATCGGCCTCCCCAGCTCCTCCATTCACAGGCTGCAGGTCATCCAAAACTCTGCAGCCCGTGTACTATCCCGCACCAGCCTCCGCGACTATATAACCCCCACCCTCGCCCGTCTCCACTGGCTCCCCATCCTCCAGAGGATCGAGTTCAAGATCCTCGTCCTCACCTTCAAGGCCTTACATGGCCTTGTCCCGCCCTATTTAACGAATTTACTCTCCCCCTACAAGCCCACCCGGACCCTCCGTTCAGCAGGACTTGGCCTGCTCCAAGCCCCCCCCCCCTGAACCGCCCCACCATCGGAGGCCGGGCCTTCAGTTTTTCCGCTCCCACTCTGTGGAATTCCATCCCCCAATCCCTCCGTCTCGTTTCTTCCCTTTCCTCTTTCAAGGCCGGTTTGAAGACTTTCCTCTTCGACCGTGCCTTTTGTTCCAATTTTTCGACCTCCCCTACGTGTTTCACCCCTCCCCGTACACTCCCCTCCCAGCTCGGGTCACACGCCTCCTGTGCAGCGCCTTGGGACGTCCTCCCGACGTGAAAGGCGCTTTATAAGTGTAATTTGTTGTTGTTGTTGTAGCACTCTGACTTCTGAGTCAGAAGGTTGTGGGTTTAAACCCATCCTGGGACTTTGAGCTTCATACAATCCTGGCTGGCCCTCCATTTCAGTGATGGGGGAGCACTGCATTGTTGGAGTTGCCATCCTTCAGGTGAGATGTTAAACTGTGTTTCCCATTTGCCTGACTCTGTGGAAGTTAGTGATCCCATAGCACTATTTGAAAAGACAAAAGAGTTTCTCCCAGTATCCTGGCCAACATTCCCCCCATTCCCCCCAAATAAAATTGGTCATTTGCTTTATGACTGTTTGTCGGATATTGCTGTGCGCTTCTTTAGCCTACAAGATGCACAACAACAACAATTGCATTCATATAGCACTTTTCATGTCAGGAGAAACACCCTAAGGATGCTGGACAGTGAAGGGTTTGCACTTGAGCTGGGGTTGGAGTCAAGAAGGGTGGACAACAAGGGGTGGGGGGTGCGGATGGGAGAATGACACAGACAAACCACTTCATGAGACAGGACTTGAAGGAGACAAAGGAAGGGCTGAGATAGAATGACTCTGGGATGGAGTTCCAGAAGGCGGCGATAGAAGGGCTGAGAGCCCAAATGGGCAGGATGGAGGACATGGAGCAGGTCAGTGCCTGCTGAGAGGAGGAAGCAGACAGATTGGTAATATTTTAGTAGGTCATAGGGATAGCAAAACTGTGGTGGGCTTTACAATAAGCATACAATACAAGTGAGGATGAAGATCTTGAACTCTATCCTCTGGAGAATGCGGAGCCAGTGAAGATGGGTCAGGGTGGAGGTGACGGGATCACGGAGCTTACAGAGCAGGAGAGGATGCAAGCTGCAGAGTTCTCAATTATCTGTAGCTTGTGGAGGGAAGAATGATGAATAACCCAGTCAAGTCTGGATGTAATGAAAGTATGAATGAAGGTTCTTGGCAGCCTGAGCGGAAAGGTAATGGCAGAAGAGGCAATGTTACAGAGGTGAGGATGGGTAGAATAGATCATGGGACTTATGTGGGCTTTAGGTCAAA
This sequence comes from Hydrolagus colliei, assembly GCA_035084275.1. Classification (NCBI taxonomy): domain Eukaryota; kingdom Metazoa; phylum Chordata; class Chondrichthyes; order Chimaeriformes; family Chimaeridae; genus Hydrolagus; species Hydrolagus colliei. The sequence continues at coordinate 5,190,588 of CM068742.1, read as the reverse complement.
CAAGACACCAAGGTTCCCTACTGATTAGGTGAGGTGGAATGTGCATCCATGAATCGTGATGCTGTCAATGCCTGAGGTGAGGAAGCACTGATGGGAGCCAAGAAGTTGTCTTAAAAATAATCCATCTTTTTTGTTGTCTTATTAACTAACTTTAATAGTGTTATGGCATCCATACACTTCGCAGCACTAGTTAATACTGGCATATACTACTGAGATTTTCAATCATTCATAATGAAGCAAAAAGCTATAGGATGACCAATGTTTATATTCATCTGAATATGCAGAAGGCATTCAATGTATTTCTGCACGTGAGACACTTTAAAAATGGTGAATGTATAATACACCATGTGGACAGAAATAAACTAACAATTTGCAAAGATGGCAGCCGGGATTTGAGACCAAAACAGATTCAGTGATATGATGCTACAGTTGCTAAGATCCCGCTTAACGAAGGGGTTCGGGACTTTAAAACCTTTCATGAAGCGAAAATTTCATTAAGCGAGAGTTTAACTGTATTACTGTATTTGGCAGCAGCCAAAACACCGCCCCGACCCGAGCCTCCCCACTAACATCAGTTTAGTTCCCAGCGGTTCCTGGCGCTAACATTGTGGGTGTACAGGTTGAGCAGCAAAAAGTCCGGAGTTCCGGAATCCGAAATGTGACAAAAATTGCAGGAATAAAAACGCCAATCCTACCTGCTCCAGGCCAGGTCTGCACAGTCACCACTGAGATATCACAACCTGGGCACAGGCATTTCAGGACACGTGACGCGCTTCTTTCTTCCTCCCCCTCCTCTCTTTCTCTCTACCACCACCCCCCCCCCCCCCCTCTTTCTCTCTACCCCCCCCTCTCTATCTCTCTATCCCTCCCTCCTCTCTATCCCCGTTCCCCTCTATCCCCCTTCCCTTATCTCTCTATCCCCCTTCCCCTATCTCTCTATCCCCCACTCCTCTCTATCATCCCCCCCCACCCCATATGTTGACCTACTATTATTGAAGCCACGAAGCATCCTGCCGCTTAAGCTCCTCCCATATGGGAGGGGCTGCACTGCATTGCTTAACTGAGGCATGCTAAAGAGTGAGTGTGTGTTGCCGGGGCAACCAGAGAGAAGCTGCATGAGAAGCTGCGTACGAGAAGCCCGCAAGATTTAAAATGTGTGTAAACATTCGTTATAGCGAAAACAGCCTTTGTTAAGTGGAGAAGTTATACAAATAGAAACCCACGTTATGGTGAAGTTTCTTTAACCAGGCATTCGGTAACCTGTATTTGAAAAGAGAAGGGAGTTTCTTTGAAAAAAGAAGGGAGTTTCTCCCAGTATCCAAGCAAATAGTTCCCCAGACAAATGTGATCACTGACTTCATATTGCTGTGTGCAAATTGCCTGTGTTCACCCACAAAATACACATTTGTTACAATCTCTATTAAATTCTTGTGAAGTGCTTTGAGCTGTTTTGTCGTGTTATATTAAATGGATTATATTAAAAGGATTATGATTTTGAATCTTTTCAATTAAAATCGGAAGCTTAAATTCTCTTTCAATTCTTGTTCAAATCAATTCTTATTTATGACTGGCCAGCAACCGCACTGTGCTCCAATTTTGCTTATTAGTTAAGTGGCATTGCTTTGTACAACTCCCCAACTAGGCTCCTGCAAATATTTGGGTGCCACTGAATCAGTCAAGCGAAACCAAAATAAATTCTTTCAATGTTTGACTATAACAAGTTTGGCCCTATATTTTCACTGATCTTATCCACTACCTTGTTACTTACTCATGAACCCAAACACAGATTGAGATTGCTTTGTCAAATCTCACATTAAGTGTTTGAAAATCTGCTAATAATCCGTACCAATATTTGATGTAATTATTTTTGAAGCCTCTTCCTTATGGAAGAGCAAGGAACAAGAATGATGCAACATAAATGACATGAGCACGAGCTAAAGGGCCTTGAAACATGTTGTGACAATGTCGCCCTGGCCCGTGTTGGGATTTGACACTCCAGTACTGGCACAAGAGCTGCAATATTGGAGATACTGTCCTACAAAGATTTTAAACCAAGGGCCAACCATGCTGTTGGTCACCTTCCCTCCTCCAGCCCTCCATACCTTCCACCCCTCTCTGGTCCCAACCCGCAGCTTAGGTTCAAACCCCTCTGTGTGCAACATCTTGAGACATCCTCCCGATGTGAAAGGCACCATATAAATGCTATTTGTTGCTATTTCTTGTTTGTGATAAACTGTTGTGCACTGGCTGTCATATTTGTCTACAAATACACAGCCTTCTACGGAAAGAGGGCATATTCTATTCCAAAAAATGCAAAATTTCAAATTTCCATTTGTAAGTAGGATGCCTGGAATTTGCAGTTTGTTTTGGATACTGTTTAGAATGGTGATGAGTTTCTGCATGTGTCAGACATCCAGTTGACCAAGAAATAAAACAATGCAATGGTTTGGCTCCATAAACTAAGGAGGAATGTGGAAACATTATCAGCATTTTTGTTCTATTCAGGTCACTGGTCATTAACATTGTGTGCAATTCATTGGAAGCCCGCACTTCAGTACCAGAAGCTAGAAATGTTCCATGTTCCAATATACACAGTATATCTGCACAATAAGCAAAGCCTGTGTAAAACAGGGATATACAATAATCATGTGGTTTGCTTCTATTCCAAAGGGCACATCAAACTCAAAGAATTCTGCTGGCATTCAAGAGCAGAAATCTCCTATGTATGAGATGCACCTTATGTTCTGAGGCACTCTTTGCATTCACCTGTGCCAACTAGGGTCCAGCGATATGGAAATTTTCCGATATCGATATATCGGTGGGCTCATATCGACATATACCGATATATCGATATCGCCGGATTTCTTTATCCTGTGTATGCGCGCGCATTCCGAAGTGCGCGAGCATTCCGATATGCGCGCACATTCCGTGCTCTAGGCCCAGGAGGTTTGCAATGCCGGCGACAAAGTAAGTTGAAAAAGTTCGCGTTATACTGATATAACCGATATATCGATATATCGCTAGACACGATATACCGATATTTGTGATATACAATTTTTTTAATATACCGAATTTTGCGATATACCGATATATTAAAATTTCCAATATCGGCATATCGATATGAAACATTATACTGATATAACCGATGTATCGATATAACACCGGACACTAGTGCCAACGTTTTCCAACCCCAATATTTTTTTTCTTCATTTGGGTCACTGCTCTTTGAGGTGTGACAAAGTGACATGCCCAAAGCAATAACCTATTTTTCTCATTCAGACATCGATTGACCTCGATTTCACTCCTCGTTGCATCAGTTTGGTCTTGTAAATCTTACCTTTGAAATACCAGTGATGATGATCCTCTCTACAGCATCTATAATATTGGGTTTCAATCACACAAGGGCATAAACAAACACTAAAATGCCATGCACTGCAGTTTTTGTCACTGGTAGACACTGCCCATTATAAGTGAAGTAATTCCTTACTGCAGTGGCTTCCAAATTTTGAATATCGTCGACCCACCTAACTCAGCAAAGTTTCCATTGCGCCCCCCCCCCCCCACCCCCCCACTCCCACCCCTCCTTCACATTGAATAATTTTCACAAATGATAACAGCAAATTCAATATTTTCTGACAAAGGGTTGTAGACTCGAAACGTTGACTCTTTTTCCTTTCTCCATGGATGCTGCCTGACCTGCTGAGTTTCCCCAGCAACTTTTGTTTTTGTTTCAGATTCCCAGCATCTGTAGTATTTTGTGTTTTGTCAATATTTTCTTTACCTGTTTTTAATCCTTTTTTTTAAAGTGTTAACAAAAAACATAAAATTGTTAAAAATGTTAACTAAATGAAAAAAATTATTAAAATTGTGAAACCAATTACAGGTACTTACATTTACAATTTACAACACTTATAATTTGTTAGTGTGATGTGTGAGCTTCCTTTTCAGCGCAAAGTTTCTCCCTGACTTCCTGCTCGGCTCACTCACTCGATCCCTGACTGCCTGCCCAACTCACTCACTCGCTGCCGGCCTATCTCACTCCCAGGCCCTTTCCACAAGCTGGTGAATGACGTTTTAGTGAATGTTGTAAAGTTAATCTTATTTACCTGTAATAAGAACAATAACAGCCATGCCCCACCCACCCACCCACCCAGCCAATGGTACACCTCCCCCAAAGGGAGGCACACCCCACAGTTTGGAAACCACTGCCTTACTGGATGGATAATATGCCTACCCATCGCCACCATTAAAGTTTGTAGACTATCCACAATGGCAGTACATGCCATTATACACAAAGGCACTGTTGGCAACAGATCAGCTGGCCAAGCTGATGGGTAGGTCTCAGCTCCTGTCAATCTTGCATGCCCAAACCCTAATCATGAACAGAGGAAAACTTGCTACACCTTTAAATTCAGATTACAGGTATCTCGATTTTAGATCCATGGATTACAACATCCATTATCAATCTTGTTACTATATATCATTAACTCAGCTTCCAATTTCCAATTCCATTCTGCTGGCACCAAAAACCATCCAAAAACATGAATGTGATTTCAATTATATCCCACAATGTCTCAAGACTGTGATCATCTGAGAGTGCAGCAGAGAACGTTACAATTCACATCTGTGCCTCACTCCTAAGAAAATGAATAATGGACATTATTTTAAATGTAAAAGGCATAAAATATGCAGTATTTTAATCACAGTAAAATATTCTAATCAAATTTGTGCTTTAGACAACACCTTGAACCTTATTTCTTTAAGAAAGTTTCAGGCTTGCTGAGTTGGGTAGAAATGTATTCCTACATCACTAATGTATTGGTGTTCATGGATTACATTATTACAAATAGAATAGAGTAGGAAATTGGAAGCTCATTTCAATGGCAGGATCGAAAAAGGCAATCGCTCTCCTCCTGGCTAAAGGACTCCCCAATCACACCACCCCCACTCAAAATAAATCCTACAATGTATGTCACATAATGCGCAAAATATATATATATTTTTAAGTTACAGTATTACTTAATTTCCTCGGTAATTTACTGACACTTTCTGGCTGTCACACAACCCAGGTGTTCATCTATATATTGACCACTCTTGGTGTAAAGTACAGTTAGTCCTCATTTAACGTCGCAGTTGCATTCATGAAAAGTGTGACGTTAAGCGAACCCGTACAAGAATACCAGCCGTTCAGCATCTATGCACGCCTACGCTACCCAAAGTAGTTAGTTTTCACCCGTGCGAACGACGTAATAGTGAGCGTCGCAACGTCAAATGAATATATATTCCCCTATGTATCAGCAACATAATAACAAAACCATGTTGACCGAAGCAACATTAAGCGAAGTCTACCGGTATTTAAAATTGAATTCTGGGATAATGCTGTGTGTAAATTGGGTGCCACTTTGGCTTCAACTAGAAACACACTTTCTACATTGTAACATGTTTCAATGAGGTGATGCAGCGTTAAATCAAATACAGGATTATTTTTTTATTATGGTAATTCTATGAAATTGAAACCCAGGGTGAGAGAGAGGATGTTTGAACTGCTATCTTAATGTTGCACTGAATCACATTTATTTGTCAAACCCTTTACCTGCAGGAGAATTTTGATAGACTAACACGAGAAGTCTGTTTAATAACAAAAAAAGTTGTGTTAAATGTATTTTTTTGGTCAGCCAGGTGCCTGATACATTCGGAAACCCAACACTGTGCTTAAGAGTATCCAAAGCAAGCTGAGATTTCCATGCATCCCACCTACCCATGCGAAATCCCAGAGATAGATTGTTGGAATGGAATGAGCACTCTCTCCCTGTAGGGACATAATCTGTTTACCGCATTTGGGAAAGCATTAAATGCAGATTGGCAAGGCTTGGGGCCCCGGAATGCGTGTTGGACTACCAAAGTCTAACAAGCAAAATGTCACACTCCTTGTCCAGCTGCGACCACTCTACCTGTTAGGGCTTTGGCTTACAGGGTTAATGGAGGCTGAGTGGGTTAGCTCCTTGCCTCCATGGACTTGTCTGCCCTTCCAGGACCTGCCAACCAGCCAGGCTTGTCTGTGCAGTCATCAGCCATGCCCTGGAATTGCTGTGGATCCACCTCGCCCAGGAACCAGACTGGAGACCATCAGTGAGGGTGGCTCGATTCCGACATTTCATTGCCAGGCATGTCAACTTATGCTCTACTCTAAAGAACAGTGGGGTTAACTATAAGTGTGGCACAATTTAAGGAAATAAGATTAGAGAGATGGCTGTAGAAATTAGTTGGTAGAGTAGAATGGAGTAGAGAACTGGAGCATCTTTTGAATGAAAAGACCATGGCTGCCTATCTGGCTGGTCCCAAAGTTGAAACATAATCCTACATTACTCTACTCTACAAGCACCGTGAGAAAGTCCAGTTCCAAACTTTCAGGCATATCGTGCCCAACAACCTGTATGTTATTTTAATAGAAATAGCCTTGGTTTGTTGCCTGCGGCTTCCTCAGGCAGATTTATCAATCACTGTTCCTCTGTTTCTGATTTTTTGTTCATCATTTTTGCTTTGGAATTATTTCAATTTACTTACTCAGTTTGCTGATCTTCTGATCTTCTGTTTGCTCACTGACTTGGCATTCAATCCCACTGCTATACAGTGCTCTGGGACATGATTCAAAGGGAATTCCTGTCACGTGTAGTGACCGTATATTTGTAAGTAAACACAACAATGTACCAATTATTGTGCTCAGACATGTCTCCGAAACTTCCCTGAATGTATCATCACTTTTAGCTGGAAGACTGAGCAAGACTCCTTAAGAAATCCCCTAATGATATTGATTATTGCAGTGTTATAGCATTAATAACATCCACCCAAACAGATGGGAACTTGGTTTATTGTCTCATAAGACCATAAGAATTAGGAGCAGAAGTAGGTCATTTAGCCCTTCGAGCTTGCCCCCCCATTCAATAAGATCATGACTGATCTTCTGACCTAACTGTAATTACCCCATCCCTATATCCCCTAATCCCTCTATTTTTAAAAAATCTATCAGTCTCAGCCTTGAAAATGTTCAGGGACTGAGCATCCACAGCCTTCTGGGCTAGTGAATTCCATAAATTCACTACCCTCTGAGTGAAGAAATGTTTCCTCAACTCCGTTCAGGCTGACCCTCAATTTTAAGACTATGACCCCTGGTTATAGATTCTCCTACCAGGGGAAACAGTCCCTCAGTGTCTACTTTATCCATCCCTTTAAGAATCGTATATGTTTCAATAAGATCCCCCCTAATTCTTCTCATCTGCCCTTTATTGTCAGCCCATACTGTGAACCCAAAGTCCAGACTGGGTGCTTGGACACATAACCCCAAACCTCAAGGCAAAAGTGATGCCAACTGATCCGGACTGACAGTATCTCAGAACTGTACACATGGCAAATGTCCCAGACTTATACAACAACAACAAAATTACACTTGTATAGCGCCTTTCACGTCGGGAGAACGTCCCAAGGCGCTGAACAGTCAGGTTGGGACCTGAGCAGGGGGGAGGGGTCAGGGTAGGGGGAAGGGGAAGGAGAGTAGGAGAGGGGGAAGAGTTAGGAGGGGAGCCGAAGGCGCGGTCAAAGAGGAAGGTCTTGAAGGAGGAAAGGGAGGAAGCGAGGCGGAGGGACTGCGGGATGGAGTTGCAAAGTATGGGGGCAGAGAGGCTGAAACTCCGGCCACCGATGGTTGGGCGGTTTGGGCGGTGGACGCGGAGCAGGCCAGAGTCTGCTGAACGGAAGGGACGGGCGGGCTGATAGGAAGACAGCAGGTCGGAGAGATAGGCGGGTGCAAGGCCGTGAATAGCCTTGAAAGTGAGGACGATAATATACTTGCCATTCACAAGTGTAGGATGTCTGAACATGTTTCACATAGCTGACGGGGCACCTGATCTGGGAGGGGAGGGTTTGATGAGGGTTTTGGTGGGTTAGTGTCTGATGGGGGTGGGGATGTGGGGTTGGTAAAGATGACTAAAAAGTCCTCCAACTGTATGAGAGCTTGAACTTGAAATCGCTGGGAATTTCAAAAAAAGGAATTGAAGACATTTTACAGTACCAATAACAAAAGCTACATAGTGGAATACAATTTTGCATGGGAGTGCCTTCTAAAACATGTCCCATCGTGTTAGTCAGGATCCTGTGTGTCCAACCTACGCAGATCACCAGTAATGTGCGATCAAACGTGTTAAAAGATTCTCTGCAACCTGAAGTGAATACCATTAGAATAATATCCTTCACCGAGTCAAACTGTGGTAAATGTTGTGAGGGAAGTTTTATGACCTCTGTGCAAATATACTTTAACCCTTACTGTGATTATAACAGCCCAAAAGGATTCAATGCATCAGAGTTCCTCTGCTGATTTTCTATCTATACTTTACCAACTACTCTACTCATTTTCCCCTCCAATATTTTTGTATTCTGAGACGCCATCCGGCGTGGAGGGTGCTATATAAATTGAAATTGTTGTTGTTGTTGTTGTATTCTCAGTAACAGCTGACTGCAAACCCCAGCAACTGGTGCTATTGTAACTCAAGGAATTACTGGTGAGATCTCCATCTCCAGCCAATGTTTTTTTTTGTGCACATACATCCCCTCAGAGGAGAAACAATGCATTGGTTTCTGTTGTTAAATCGTCTGTTAAATTTAATCCAAGATTATACTTTGTATTTCTTTTGTGGCATTGAATTATATTCGTTGGGCATAGCCACAACATTAGTTCTTTTAGCAAAGACAAGGAGTGGGAAGTTGGAACGTGATTTCAATCTTAAATATGGACTACAATCTTAGGCTGTTGGGAGCTTACTTTGTAATCGCTAACTTGCTTTCCACTACCACATGCTCCATTTTCTTCCCTTTATTGAATCATATCATATTTGTGCTATAAATTATACTGATAGCTGTGGAAGAGGAAAGTGCAATATCTTCTCTCAAGGACGCATTTAAATTTTATGTGCTGTGTGGACCCAGGGAGTGCCGCTGGTGTTGCGTTAGTGGAAATGTTTACCTCATATGTCTTGGAGTAATTTTGTGGCATTTTCTTTAAAACAAGGATTCTTTTCTGGCCGCATTATTGTAGTGGTGTTGGGTTAATGTTATAATAATAGAGCTGTCCCGATGTTTGAGAAACTTTAACAACCGCCAGTATAAATTATAGCATCGGTATTTTTTTATATATGCCGAGGCCAATAGAATAAAAGTGCAATTTAGGCATAAAACTGGGAAAACACACAAAGTTAAAGGCATAATGTGGCATTATGATATTCCTCTGGACAGATTTAAGTGACGTTACATGACCCAGTGCTGCATATGTTTTCTTTCTTTATGTAAGTCACGTGAAGAAAATGATGATCAATTGTTACAAAATAGGTTGTGTGGTTATCAAGGTTTGCTGCCTGTCTGGGTTTGATCATTTTTTTTTGTCAATTTTCGGCTTTTCAATCTCTAAACCATCGGTAGATATGTAGAAACTATTTTCTCCTTGTTTTACAGCTTATACACTGTAACCGTGTAAACATGTATGGCAAAATTAAAGTCTCTCAAACATCAGGACAGCCTTATTACTGTAACAACAACAACAACTTTGATTTATATAGCGCCCTCCATGCCGGATGGTGTCTCAGAGCGCTTCATTAACATGAACATTAACAGTAACATTAACCTAACACCACTATAATAAACATGAAAATAAATTAAATTATAATTCTTTAAAAAATATACATATTCTTGTACCCATTTTACATTGGCTACAATTTATTCCAAATATCACACATAATGCAAACACTGAATACATCAATCTTTGTTCATTTTCTGTCTTGTCACCTTTTGTAGTTGGCAAGCTATATAGTCTGTGCAGTCAAATCATTGGTCCTGTGCACCTGGAATGTGTTTACTATCTGACATTCCAGAGGTGTGTACCTGAAAGACTAAACAGACCAAGTATAATTATTTCACATTAACTAGTGAGCAAACGGAATTGAATATGGCCCTGTGAATGCTAAACACTCTCTCTGAACAGTGAAAATGACCGCGTGGATCAGTGAATCGAATTCCTGTGTTGTTTTGTGCCGTGGCATAAAAAGTTGATTTTGTTTGCATAAAAACCCACAAAGAGAAAGACACAGCATGACATTCAACATTTCTTCAGTCAAATTTAAGCAATGTTACAGAAGATATGCCAAAACAGAATCCCTCCAAAAGTAAATAATATAAAATTGGCCATTTCAATCCACAACTGCTTGCGTGACGCTGCTGTGTGCAATTGGCCGCCACGTTTCGCCCATAAATATAGTCAATTCACTTTACAGTTTATTCTGTGAAACGCTTTGAGATGTCTTGAAGGCATGAAAAGTGCTATATCAAATGCAAGGATTATTATTATTATAAAACCCATACTCGATCAACGGGAATCCATGCTGGGCTCCTCCAGTTGATGAAATATACCACATTCCTCTGTTTCAACCATAAAGGAACCTGTAGTCTAGAGTTACCTTGACTCAGTTGTACAGGCACAATGTAACAGGCACCAGGAACAGGACAACAGGTATAGGACTCCATGTATAGGACTCCAGGTACATAAAATCAGGTAAAGGGAACTAGGTAGAGAAAATCAGGTATAGAAGATCAGGTAAAGGAACACAGGACACCAGGTAGAAGACACCAGGTAAGGGACACCAGTTATAGGACAACATGTATTGGCCATCAGGGGCAGGACAAATGGAGCCAGGTATAGAACATGCGGTATAGAACACCAGGTTTAGGACACCAGGTATAGGAAACCACCCCCACAACAACAACCACAAATATTACACTTGTAGTGCACCTTTCATGGCAGGAGGACGTCCCAAGGCACTGAACAACCAGGGGTTGGGACCCAAGCTGGGGTGGGCGGAGGGACAGGGTTGGGATGAGGGAGGGCAGAGAGATAGGAGGGCGATTGAAAGGCACAATCGAAGAAGAGGGTCTTGAGACCGGCCTTGAAGCGCCCTGAGACGCCGTCCGCCATGGAGGGCGCTATATAAATCGAAGTTGTTGTTGTTGAAGGAGGCAAGGGAGGAACCGAGGTGAAATGACTGTGGGACAGAGTTCCAAAAGTGAAGAGCCAGAGAGGTTGAAGGCCCGGCCACCAATGGTAGGGTGGGTCGGGCGGGAGACACGGAGCAGATTGCCTGCTGAACAGAGGGAGTGGACAAGTCAGCAGGTCAGAGTGGTAGCAGGGGGCAAGGCTGTGGAGCGCCTTGAACGTGAGATCAAGGATCTTGAATTCCAGGTACGCTAGGTATAGAACAGCAGGAATAGGACACTAAGGGCAGGACACCAGGTGTAAATGAACATGCCTCCACAGAGGAAAGCTGGCAAAGGTTACCATCATCATCCGCTGCAATGAGGTCCACCACCAGATGGTGGGCTGAACTATAGCTCAGACAATGCTGTCCATAGGGCACAAGCTGACAATTCTTGCAATTGGTTTCTTCCAAAGTCCACGTGAGTAACCTGGGAGTAATTGTTCATTGGCAGTGCTAATGTTATGAGTATTACACGAAAAAAAACATAGTTACACCACTTTGCAATATATCCCGTGAAATGCTTTCAGATGTCTTGACAACGTGATAAATTGCTATATCCAATGCAAGGATTACTATTACTTGCAAATGGATCCATCAAATTCATTCAGTCAGGAACACCAACAACACCAGGAAACCCACAAAGAAATATCAAGCTTTGTGTTGAGCTATGTGGTTTTAGCTGGTCAGACTCCAGCAGTTACCCCAACACAAACTCTGGGGTCCCCAAGCCTCGGCTCTTGCCAACCTGCTCCTAATACTCTCAAGCATTAAGTAAACAGGCTGTATCCGTCCCTCCAGGGAGAGAGAGTGCACATTCCATTCCAACAATCTGTCTCTGGGATTTCCATGAGTAGGTGGGATACATAGAATTCTCAGTTTGGTTCGGAGATTCTTAAACATGATGATGATTTTCTACATGTGTCGGACACCCGGCTGACAAAGCAAAACCATAGCAATCCCAGCTTTGTCTTTGAATTCCCACCAGAGGCTTTATCAAGGGGTAGGGGGCAGTGCTAGAACTCAGCTGGACATCACTGGTTTAAGAGTTTACTCTGTTTGACACCTAATGTCCTATACCTGGTGTCCTGCCCTCAGTGTCCTATACAGAACAGCCCCAACTGTTCAGCGCCTTGGGACGTCCTCTCGATGTGAACGGCACTTTACAAATGTAATTGTGTTGTTTTGTTGTTGTTAGCACCCTCCTCTTCAGATCGTGCCTTAAAATAATAAAATAAATAATCCTTGCATTTGATATAGCGCTTTCCACATCTTATCAACGTCCCAAAGCGCTTCACAGAATATACTGTAAAGTGAATTGACTGTATATATTTGTGGGTGAATCGCGGCAGCTAATTGCACACAGCAGTGTCCCACACACAGTCGTGGATTGAAATGATCAATTTTATTATTGTGTTTTTTTTGGAGGGATTATTATTAGGCGTGTGGAGTAAGGAAACTTGCCCAAGGTTTCGCCCTGACCTGCCAGGATTCAAACACAGGTCTCCCCAGCTTGGTCTCCCCAGTTTGCAAGACAAGTGCTCTAACCACTGAGCCACAGGAGCCATTAATGCGTTGATAGCTACCCCTGGGCATTGATAGTGGATGACTTGTTACACAGCACACCTGCCACTGTTAGCTACAACTCAGCTGGACATCACTGGTTTAAGAGTCAACTCCTTCACCCCAACAACACTAGCTTTAAAATGTGTCATGTGTTTTATGGCAACTCTATTTGAGCCTCAAGGTTTAAATCTGCTTCACCCCTTATTATTGTGGAACACTTTTCTGATGCCTACAACCTCTTACTGTGAAATTTGGAGTGCAAAATAAATCCTTATCACCTTGCTGTGCTCATTGAGGGATTGGCTGTTGGTCCCTTTAAACATTGTTGCCTATTAGTCTTGCAGTTAGCACTAATACCCTTTTTTTTTGTAGGCGTAGAGGGTTTTTCATCCTTAGAACAGGAATAGCGGGAGACCTTTTAGGCCCATCAAGAATGTTTCTGCAGTGTTTCTTATTATCCCACTTCTCCTACTTGTTACCATAAACCATTTATATTCTGTATTTGTCTGCATCATCATTCGATCAATCAATCTATCAATCTCCGTTTTGCAGGCTAAACAACTTTTTTTCTATGGAAACAAGACACTCAACACATTAGCAACAATATTGTATTACACACAGTATACCATAGAATCAATACCATAGTAGACAATAGTATGTAACAGGCAAATTATCATTCTTAAATGGGTTCAATCCTAGTTCAAGTATCAGTTGACATGCAAAGTGCTTTTCACTCCACTTGTTCTCCTGGATTAACCATATGTCCCCAAACAAACCTGGCTATAAGATCATCTCCACTTAAACCATTCAAAGTTTATTTTCTTTCTCTGACTCAACCTGTAACTTTATACTGGAAGGTATGAGAAATCTTCCCATTTCCTCCCTTTGAACCACTGTAATAAAAAAAATGTATAGCAGAGCAGAAGATCATTCAGCCTATCATGTCTATGCTTGCTCCGAGACACCGCCCGTCATCAACAACAACAACTGAATTACATTCAAAGAGCGCCTTTCACGTCAGGAGGACGTCCCAAGGCACTGAAAGGGTGATGTGTAAATGCAAGTTATATTATTATTCGTGCAATAAAAGTCTGTTTATCGGTGACCCGATCAACCGTAACTTCCGTATAACCGGCACTTCAAAAAAAAGTTCCGCATTCGATTAACCGGAATTTATCCGGAAACATTTTTTTGGGTGTTTTCAGCCGAATATCTGGCATGCGCTTTAACTGGCATTGGCCAGGTCTGGATGGAGGGTGCCAGATAAATGGGCTTTTACTGTAGAAGTAATATTAGTATTATTATTAATAGTACTGTAGTAGTATTATTATTACTATTTGTTGTTGTTCTTCTGCTTCCTTTAAGCAAAGGAAGCAGAAGAACAACGTGAAGCTGCGCGAGCACGTTTGAGACATCCTCCTGATGTGAAAGATGTTACATGAAATGTTAGGATCATTGTGTATGTATGTGTATGTATGTGTGATGATATTACACAGTGTACCTTGTAATTACAAATTACATTTTAAATTGACTGTGTAATTTATAGGCAAATTCCTTCATTATTCATTTTGTGAAGCTAAATATTTCATGTAGCTCAGTGGTTAGAGCACTTGACTTGCAAGCGAGAGACCTGGGTTCAATTCCAGGCAGGCTGAAACCTTGGGCAAGTTTCCGTACTCCACATACCTAATAATAATCCGTCGAAAAAAAAATACTAAATTGGTCATTTCAATCCACGACTGCTTGTGAGACACTGCTGTGCGCAATTGGCTGCCACATTTTGCCCTTGAAGTCTACAGTCAATTCACTTTGCAGTATATTCTGTAAAGCGCTTTGATACATCTAGAAGACATGAAAAGCACTATATGAAATGCAAGGATTATTATTATTATTGAAAGAGCTCAACTGTATGTGTGCCAACATACCTGTGTGTACGTGTATGTGTAGATGTGAATGTGTGATAGTGTATATTGGTCTATGTGTGCTATATATATCTGTGCCAATATATGCTCTCTCTTCATTACTTTGACATGTGTCTCAGGAGTAGAGACTTAATTCTGCTGATTAGAATCAACTCTGACTAGCCAGAGAGTTCTCAAACTTCTACATCTGTGTGTGTCTGAGATTCCATGTGGCATAATCAGCTTTAAAACTCCGCTCAACATACACTCCCATCATAACTTTATCTGGAAGGGAGATAAAGATGCTTATTCAAATTATCCAATGATATAACAACCCAGTTCTTTGCTCAGCAGTATACATTGCACTCAGATAAACAGTTTCTAGAAAAGGAGTCCCTTAAAGCTTGTGATTTGATGGTAGCACAACTGTATTAAAAAAAAAGTCTGATCACTGTGTTCCGATAACTATGTATAACTGTGTTAAAATATTTGGCATTACTTATATGACCCTGGGAAAATATTCAGCAGTGTCACCCTCAATTGAATTTAATGTTGTTATTGCATGTCAACCAGCTATCCAGGAAGCCAGAAATAATATTGATCTGACCTGCACAGGGAGGCAGATTGAGAATTGTTCCCCCTCATTGATAATGCTATTAACGGGTCATGAGCGAATTACATTTTGGAGTTTTTTTTAAATTCAGAATTAATACTAATAACCCTTGCATTTGATATAGTGGTTTTCACACCTTCGAGACGTCTCAAGGCGCTTCACAGAATATACTGTAAAGTGAATAGACTGTATATTTGTGAGCAAAACACAGCAGCCAATTGCGCGTAGCAGTGTCCCACAAACAGTCGTGGATTGAACTGACCAATTTGTTATTGCTTTAATTTTTGAGGGATTATTATTAAGCAGTAAGGAAACTTGCCCATGGTTTTGTCCTGCCTGGAATCGAACCCACGTCTCTCGTTTGTAAGGCGAGTGCTCTAACCACTGAGCTACAGGAAATAATTAGCTTCACAAAATGAATCATTTCAAGAGAGATCTGGCATTCCTCAGTGTCAAACACTGCAGGAGTGAAGAGGATTTAATCATTCTTTGTTCATAATGCAGGGATAAAAATGCCCAGACCGTATGTAACTTTTAATGATTTTGATGCTAATGGGGTGAAATAATATGGTAAATGTTAGGCACTTTGGAGACGTATGGAATTCTGTGGTCAAGAATCAAGTCACTTGTAGTGTTTCTCTGTGGGCTCTGTGTTTTGGGCCTCTGGTTTTCATCATCTAAATGCCCCCCGTTGGGATTTCATTCACTGGCATTGGGTCCACTTCCACAATTATGCAGATAATCCCCAAATTTAACTTTCTACCTCTACCACTTTTATTCTGTTTGACAGCTTTTCGGAGATCAAGCCTTGGATGAATACTTTAGGAATGTACTGTATCCGGATGATAGAACAAAAGGGTTAGAGAGTGGTAAAGAGGAAATTCAGGACAGATACCAGGAAGGCTTACATTAAGTAGAGGGTAATGAACGATGGGAACAAGTTTGCAGGAAAGTTGGAAAAGGCCAGAATACTAGATTCATTTAAAGAGCAGCTTGATGCTGTGATGGCAGGCATCAGGGTGTTCTGGAGGGAAAGGATCAGATGGGCTGAAAGGTCTTCTTTTTCCAGACCAAACTTGTGATTTTGTGAAGAGTAAACATTGTATTGTATTGTACACACTGAAAATCCTACGATTGTTTGCTCTAATAACTTGCTTAAAACTACAATATGAGTTAAATCACCAATAACTTCCATTATTGTTATAATAATATATAATCATTCTTTTATTTGGAAAGCGAGAGACCTGGGTTCGATTCTAGGCAGAGTGAAACCTTGGGCAAGTTTTCTTACTCCTCATGCCTGATAGGATTCCCTCAAAAAAAAATTGGTAATTTTAATTCATGACTGTTTGTGGGACACTGCTGTACGCAATTGGCTGCCACGTTTCGCCCACAAATATACAGTCAATGCACTTTACAGTAGCAAAAGCAGAAGTCGCTGGGAACACTCAGCAGGTTTTATGTCATTGGGATGTCTCAAAGTTCTTGAAAGATGAACATTATTGTGAAGTGTAGTCCTGGAGTCCAATGTGGAGACCTGTAACTCAGTGGTTAGAGCACTCACCTCGCAAATGAGAGACCTAGGACAGGGTGAAATGTTCCACGTCTCTGTTTACCTAACAGTAAGTACTGGCTGTACCCGGTTGTTAGTCGATTGGCAGATCGCTTTACTCGGGTAATAATTCTTTGCAAAATAATAAAACAGTAATAGTAAATTGGTCACTTCAATCACTTGTGAGACACTGCTGTGCACTGTTGGCTGCATAATGGCTACAAAATATACAATCAATTCACTTTACAGTACAGTATATTTTGTGAAGTGCTTAACCTCAAAGATGTGATAAGGCACTATATCAAATGCAAAGATTATTATTGTCATTTGTAGGTCAACACGGCCGATCTGTTCATAATAATGTCCCACAAAAGGTCAGTATATGGGAATTTCCATGTTTAGGTAGCAAAGAACCAAGCATAGGGAAGGGGCAGGGTAGGGAGGAGGGGTAGGGTGGTTGGGAGGGAGGGAGGGAGGGAGGGAGGGAGGGAGGGAGGGAGGGAGGGAGGGAGGGAGGGAGGGAGGGAGGGAGGGAGGGAGGGAGGGAGGGAGGGAGGGGTGGGGAGGGAAAGAGGTGGGAGAACAGCTGAAGATACGATCGAAGAGGAGGATCTTGAGACCATCCTTGAAGGAGGCAAGGGAGGAAGCGAGGTGAAAGTGTTCCAGAGTGTGGGAGCAGAGAGGCTGAAAGCCCAGCCATCGATGATAGGGTGGGTTGGGCGGGAGACATGGAACAGCCCACTGAATGGAGGGAGCGGGCAGGTTGGTAGGGAGTCAGCAGATCGAAGAGATAGGAAGGGGCAAGACTGTGGATTGCCTTGAAAGTGAGGATGAGGATCTTGAATTCAATCCTCTGGGGGATGGGAGCCAATGGAGTCGGGTGAGGGTGGGAGTGATAGGGTCGCGGAGCCTGGCGCGGGAGAGGACATGAGATTCAGAGACTCCTTGCCTTACTGTCGTGTTTCTTCTGATAATTAGTTAATTTGCAGAGGGACTCCATGTGGGAAATATAGTACTCTTTAATCTTTGAAAGTTAGATATGTCTAGTGTTCAAATCTTTCCTTTAATAGCTGCAATTAATTAAATGAAATGCTGTTAATGAAGGCATCAAGTTCAGACATTTAATTGATGCTGCTTATACAATTAAATGCAATTTTAATACAATTACATTTTAATTTTAACACCAATTATTGTTTAACACAGTTTCAAAGATGTTTGATCCTTTCTCTTTTATTAATTACTGTACTGAGTTTTTATTTCAACTAATTTGTTTCAGCAGAAGTTTGCATTGTTTTGTGTGATCTTCTGTAGCACCATCCTTTAATTCCCTTTTAGATTTTATTTGGTGTTTTTGTGCTCGAGTGATGATCCTGCTGCAAAATGGTACAAGTTCTTGGTACCTCATGCCTCGAATCAGGATTAAGCAGTCCTGAGTCATATATAGTAGTGTCAGTTGTCACATTTCATGTAGGAAATGTCCAACTAGCAGAGCGAAGTGACTCATCTCACCACTCCCAAAGGTGAAAATGGAGAGACGGGATCCTGACCTGTTCTGCCACCGTTCACTATTTTCAATGTCCAGTAGTTTGAGGCAAAAGCTACAAAAATGATAACTATTTAGGGCATTCAGGTTGCCAATTACACAAATATGGCTATCGTCACAGGAAGTGGGGTGCTCTGATGAATGGGTTCAATGTTGGGTACAGACCAGTTCTGTGAACCAATCTTAAACAAGTCAAAGCTAGGACATTGAGTATCTGTTGTTTATCCCCTCTGTAAAAATGTAGGAACATTTCTCTGAAGTTATATAATAATTCATATATATTTACACAGTTAACAAGCAATGTCTGACACTAAAACAGAAATCGCTGAGAACACTCAGCAGGTCAGGCAGCATCTATGGAGAAAGGAAAAGTGAATCAACGTTTTGGGTCCACGACCTTTTATCAGTTCTGAGGTAGCAAGCATTCGCCTCGCAAGCAAGAGACCTTGGGCAAGTTTCCTTACTCCATACACCTGATTAATAATCCCTCGAGAAATAAAACAAGAATAATTTGGTCACTTCCATGACTAAAATAAAACAAAAAAAAAGGAGGTTTATTTCAAATGTCACGTCCAAAATACAGAAGACAACCAAACAGAATATACGAAGTGCAAGAGAGAACTGAAAAAGGAAATTCGAGGGGCAGAAAGACTGTATGAGAAACGATTAGTGAGAATAATTTAAAGGGAACCCTAAGGTATTTTACAAGCATATCAAGAATGAAAGGTGAGTCAAAGGTAAGGTGGGGCCAATTAGAGACCAAGGAGGAAATCTTATTGTGGAGGCAGAAGGCATGGCTGACGTACTGAATGAGTACTTTGCATCTGTCTTCACAAGAGAAGAGGATGCAGCCAATGCCACAGTACCAGAGGAGAGGGTAGAGGAAATGGATAGGATAAGTATAAACCGAGAGGAAGTACTAAAATGGTTGACCTCATCTCATCGAAAAGATGGTACCTCCAACGATGCAGCATGTACCAACACGACATTGGAGTGTCAGCCTAGACTCAAAGCTCATCTTGAATTTACAGCCTTCTGCCTCGGAGGTAACCGTGCAACTGACTGAGCCAGGCTGACACTTTGAAGCCCTAGGGAAGGAAGAGTGCCTGAATGGATAAATCTGACACATTTTAAATGGGATTAAGGAATAACTTGAACGTGTCAGGAAACGTGAGTTAACTTTTATCCAAGCAGTCTACAGGAGGTAGCAAGCAGAGGCAGGGAGGCATGGTCGAGCGATACGTCATGCTGGGCTGCCTGTGTGAGCTTCTCAGTGGGAGAACGCTGTCCTCTTTTATGGATGAGAGCAGTCGTAAGAGAACAGAAAAAAGGGATGGTCAAGAACACGGGCGCGAGGGACGAATGGAGGAATAAAAGAAAACATATTTTACAACCCCCCCCCCCCCCGGGTAGCCGCAATTGTGTCGGTAAGAGTGCCACACCTTAACATACCATTGTACCAATCTACTCTCATTGTCGAGCTGCTTGCCTTCACTCCGCGACGAATTTCTGTCGATACTTGATGGGTCCCTTCTCGCCTCTTCGAGTTGATGTTAACCCGATGTTAACCCGGGTTGATGTTGCCTGGCAAAATGTGAAAAGATAAGGGAGTTTTGCTTGACTGGGTGTGTTGGCTACTAATTCACAAGATGAAATTGATCATTGACTACATGTGCTCAAATTAGCTGTCACGTTTGGCAACTGTGTCGCTACACTTTGTAGTAAATCCTGTGTGGCATTTTGAGGCGTTCTACTGATGTGAAAGGCACTGTATCAAACACTGGCTAACCAAAACATAGTATTCGCATAGGTAAAAGCGATTGCTCATGTAGAAGACTGAAATATCACGTTAACACCGTCTGCAGCTGAGGTTAAAATATCTAGCTGAGATTACAATATCTAGTTGCATGATCTGGAAGCAAATCTATTCCTTAGCAATGACCATCGTTCAAATTCACTCGACCAGTATTGCCAAATAAATTCTTGAACATTATTTCTAATAGATGTAGAGCAAATGTGACGGTTTCTGCTAAATTGTTTGGGAAAGTGATTCACAATGGCGGCCGGTCCAGACAACAAGGAGAAATATATTTTATATGATGTGGGAGAGGGAAAAGAAACAAGCAATTTACACATTATGGAGGATAATTGCATGAGCGCAAGAGTTACTGCTAGAAAACTTAGCTAAATAAAGCAGAGTGTGTGTATATTTATAAAATATTTATATCAAAGAAATGACATCAGTTATCAATATCATTACACGATATGGTACAAATGGGACCAATTTCATATAGAACAATGTCAGTCCTTGATAGGGAGAGAAAATGAGGCTCGTGATAAATGTAAAGCCGGAAGCTCTTAATGTAACACGGTTACATTAATGTTAATGTTCTGTTTTGTTAGAGCAGTGATGAATCCAAGAATGTTTCTGCACTGTGGCATAAGAGATAGACATCACTGCTGATTTCCCGTCCCTTGCACACAAGTTAAGTACATTTGTTTTTTCTAAATTTGTGCACTGAATTGTTTCTAGACTATTTTTCCATTGGAAGAGACTGAATCATTTAATGAATGCGTTTTCCAAGGGACTAACTCACACAGTGTATTGATAATAGAACTCCTGAGATTTGGGTTCGAACCCAGCCCACACTGGCTGCTGGAATATGCATCTTTCCTGTCAGCCAGCATAAGAGCCTCAGTGTGTTTAGTTATGATAGTCTCTTAGGTAGGCGGCAACGTCAGTAAATTTATTGACATGCAGAATTTAATTGCCTAATTTGGTAGAGCCATTCAAAGAGGCAGAGTGTACCTGATGTAGGAAGCAGATGCTCTTCGGAGCTTGAAGTTAGATTATATTCTTGGGGGCAAAGGAGGCTGATTTGCATATAATCCATGCTATGCTTTCCCTGAGGAAGACTGATTGTGACACTGTGTGTAAAGAGGGGAACATTTTTATGAATTACAGAGCACTGTAATTTTGTTACCATTGGCCCGATATTAAAGGTAGAGATTTCTGCACCCTGCCAGAGCACACCCTTGAACATATTTCAAGGAATATTTATTCACAGGATACGCAAGTGTTCTTCATTCGGTTGCTTTATTTTAATAGAATCCCTTTTGTTATCTAAATAATAATTATTATTATAGTAATCCTTGCATTGGATATAGAGCTTTTCACATCTTTTAGACGTCTTAAAGTGCTTCACAGAATATAATGTAAAGTGAATTGACTGTAGATATATATATATATATATGGGCGAAACACAGCAGCCAATTGTACACAGATGTGGATTGGAATGACCAATGTATTATTGTTTCTTTTGAGGGATTATTATCAGGCGTATGGAGTAAGGAAACTTGCTCAAGGTTTCAGCCTGCCTGGGATTGAACCCAGCTCTCTTGCTTGTAAGGCGAGCGCTCTAACCTCTGAGCTACAGGACTCCACACCTAGGTGGAAGTTATATGAGGTGACTCATGTGAAAGACGCAAATACAAAGGTAATTGTGTTGTTGTTGTTGTTGTTGTTCCACTGGGCAGCTTTTCCTATGAAATATATTGGATACACTAAGTGGAAACATCTCCGATGAGTAGTTCTGCAGGAGAGGACTTCAAAGTCTACATCGAAAGCCTGATTCTGGTTCACAGATTGAAGTCAGCACGTCTAGGGCAACATCGAGCGAAAAGAAAGTACCGGTAATTACAATTCCGTTTGTTCATAAACTCAATACTTCATCGATTATTATTTGGTTTCTTTTTCACCCAAAGTGAGCTCTTCACTGAATTGCACATTTTTGTTGCAGCTGGGAGAAACAACTATGTAAAATGCATTAGAAATGCAATTAAAACAGTGCTTGAAATAATATATTCTAGGCTTAAGAATAATTCAAATAAATAAATGTAGTTTTGCAGTTTACCCTGAATTTCTTTTAATTTATATTTCAGTTATCAGTTCCTCCCGACGTGAAAGGTGCTCTATACATGTAATTTGGTTGTGTTGTTGTGTTAGTGTTTTGATGACCAATTTCAATGGGTTGTGCATGAGGTACCAGTAACTGGCACCAAATTACTGTAATGGGAAATAACAAAGAATAATCCAAACTAAGATATTAGACATTTAATTAGACACTTCACAGTGTCTTCAAAATACAAATTTAGCCAGGCTTGGTTGTCGTTTATTTGATTATTTGAACAACAACAACAAACTTACACTTATAGAGCGCCTTTCACGTTGGCAGGACATCGCAAGGCACTGAACAGTCAGGTCGGGACTCGAGCAAGGGAGAGGGGCAGGGCAGGGGGGAGGGGGGCCGGGAGAGAGTTAGGAGGGGAGGGAGAGAGTTGGGAGGGTGGCAGAAGGCACGGTCGAAGAGGAGGGTCTTGAGACCGGCCTTGAAGAAGGCGAGGGAGGGAACGAGGCAAAGAGACTGTGGGATGGAGTTCCAGAGTGTGGGGGCAGAGCTCACGAAGAATTAAATTCTAGTGTTTCTTCACCGTCATCCTTCACTGCACTTTACATGCTGGATATTTTAAAAATAAGGAAAATGTGATATTTATAACCAAAAATGGTTCATTATTACCTTCAATTTCCAGACTCCCCTGCAGCTAAAATTTCAACCCAAACTGCAGAAAGCACTATTGTTTCCGTGAAAGCATCACAGATGTATATTAAACACACCTGGTGGTGTATTCTACCTGAGGCTAGATTAGCTCTATTTATGTAACATTACAGAAATTCCAGAATTTTGCAAAATGTTGCCCTAGATTGAGGAGCTCAATGGTTAGAGCACTTGCCTTACAAGCGTGAGACCTGTATTTCGAATCCAGGCAGGTCAGGGCGAACCCTTTCCTTGCTCCGCGCGCCTAATAATAACAGCTCCGGAAAAAAAACTGCAATAATAAAATTGATCATTTCAATCCACGACTTTTTATGGGACGCTGCTGCATTTATATGAATGGTATGTTTGACGTCCAGCTGAACGGGCAGGCATGGCCTCAGTTTACTGTTTCGTCTGAAGGAAGGAATTTCGCCTCCATAGTGTCCCCACAGGCTGGAAGTAACATCTCCATCAGGGTAAAATACTGTGGTAAATGACACAACCATATGAAAGATAAAAGTTTAATCTATAATTCTCTTTCAAATGCTCACTGACTGCCCACTATTTGTCTCTTTAATTTGATGATTATTGGTCTCGTGTGGATTTCAACGTTTTCAGTTTTTTTTGTTTACATTTCCAGCATTTGAAATTATTCTTACTTCTAAAATGTGAACACGGAATATACCCAAGTCACTCCAATTATGCGTCAGTTTTAAACGCCATTCATCCTTCTCTTCAATAGTGTGCCGGTGTGTTAAACAATGTAAAAAAGGTGTTTCTAAACGACACGATAAAATGTTCCTGTTGCTCTACAGCTCCACCAATTTTGTTTCCCCTTGGTTTCAAGACCACGGTGTAACTCTGAGGCAAAGCAGTGTCAATCTGAAACTGCTGGGATACTAAGAAGTGTGCGAAAGGAACCTGGGTGATAGGTCTCCGCACTCACATCTTGCTCTGCTGGCTCTTGGACTCGGTCCAAACACGATCACAAACACAAACACAAAAAGCCTGTGGGATGGATGGAGCCTGTGTCCCCATTGCTGTGGCACCACCTGCTGGTTTGGGACTACCATTGATGGTTCTTGTGTGACAAAGAGTGTCTGTCCAACAAACTCGCTAGCGTGACAGACTGTCGCATAGTTCAAATCCTTTCTTCTCGTTTGATTGTGTTTCTTTTTTTTTACAAAAGAAAGAAAGAAAATCAATAAGACGTCTTGAGGGGCCTGGAGCATTGTCACTGATACTTGACATTAGTAAATGCTGCGAAGAACTTTGCTTACTGGATGTATTTGTTCCTCGCATATTGCTCTTTGACTTGAGTATTCTGAGATTGTCAAATCTCTATTCATTTAAATCAGAATTTAGTAAAGGTCATTGAACCCTCATGGATTAAAAATAGCTGTGAATTTGGAACTCAGCAAATTTCAATGATTTTTTTTCCTAAACCCAACATATTGTGTGGCGTCTCTGAGGAAGGTCATCGCACGAATGTTTTACCGTCTCACCACACAAGTGTCTTATAATTACCGGTATAATAGTTAATGAAACAATTACGAAAGGTAAAATACAGTAGTATACAAGTTTCTATTTACAATGGAAGACGGTTAAGATATATCGTGGTTGGCAGTTTTGTCTGGCTTAAACTTTGTCCGAGATTAATCAAAATACCATTCCCTCTTCGCACCCAACAGAGGTGCAGCACCAGTGTTTCCTCCCTCTCATTGCCGTTCCCATTGGAATTATTCCAATTAGCCCGCTCCCTCCCTCCCAAATTTAAAGCCTTCCTTAAAATCTATCTCTTTGACTCAATTTCAGTCCACCTGGAGATCAAATCAAGGTTTTCTCACTTGCAAGGTGAGTGCTCTAAACAATATGCTACAGGCGATGTCCAACTATGACAATATCATGGTACCTCCAGAGTTTTAGCAACAGGTCAGTGTATGGTAGGCCAGGGCGCCCCTCCCTCCCACCCCTTCCTCCTTGGATTGGACGTCTATTTCATTTCCCTTCACTTAGACAGGATTCACATTCGTAGTCCCGACTTGTCCTTTGAAGTATAATAAACTGACAGAAGCATTCCATTGATAATCCATTGAATTTGTGGGTGGACCCCAGCAGTTACCACTTGATATTGTTTTGGGGGTGTCCTCCCGATGTGAAAAGCGCTGTACACATGTAATTTTGTCATTTTTGATTGATAGAAATCACTGAGAAAGAAGTAGACTAGTTCAACACAGTGTTGCGAATTTGGGAGAGCAATCAGGAACGATGATTGTTTTTTTTTAAATGCTGGTCTTTGTCCTTCCGTTGTTCACAAAAATCACAATTACATTATCGGTGGTGTTGTGGTTCAATTGAAAAAAAAAATAATCCTTACATTTGATAGAGCACCTCATTATGTCTTCAAGATGTCTCAGAGCGCTTCACGGAATAAACTGTGAAGTGAATTGACTAGATTTTGTGGGCAAAACGCAGCAGCCAATTGCTCATAGCAGTGCCTCTCAAACAGTTGTGGACTGAGTAACCAATTTTTTTTTGAAGGAATTGCTAACGTACCAAGATCCTGTCTGCCAGTTCAAATGCACGGTAAGAAAGGAGTATATTCTGGTGTTTTACAATGGCAACTATTTTTTCATGGCTTGACCTCTGTTTAAGAATTACCTGGTGAGCTCAGCTCATGCCCGTGGTCTGAGATAATATAACGAAGGATTGGGTGGATCACCTTGACTTTGGGAGCTGTGGTGAGTGGCTGCGTAGCCACTGGGGTAGTGCTTGTATCAGTGAATGTGTTCCACTTAATGTGTTACATTAAAATTGAATTCTAGTCAGTTGCCCTCAGAGGAAGAGAGTGATATGCCTTTCCTGGTAGAATCTATTTCCTAATAATATTGGGTCTAACCAAGCACATTGACATCACAGTCAGATATACTCTGAATTCGACAACATTGATCAAGATTAATCGGTTTGATTTAGATGATAACAATATACAGTAGTTTAGATATGGATTTTGAAGCAACTTTTCAAATACAATGAACTATTCATCATTCAGTAATATAATCTCCAGGTTAAGCGTATAGCTGGTAATTTCACGCGAATTTTTTTTAAAATTTAGTCACCTTGAAAGAAACAGGGATGAGATACGAACAACCAACTCAAAGACCTGTGTATATTTTAGCTTCAGTCTGTGTAGCCACGATATAATTCATGGTCCATAGCAAGGTCCATCTTTGAAAGCTGTGTGCTTGAATGACCTCTTATTTCATGCTTTCTTACGGCTTTTGTTCTTTCAAGCGCCCTGAGACGCCGTTCGGCGCGGAGGGCACTACATAAATCCAAGTTGTTGTTGTTCACGCTATCCTACGATAATCTCTACTATTTACCACGATAATAAAAATAACTCATTTCAATCCACAGCTGTTTGTGGGACACTGCTGTGCGCAATTGGCTGCCACGTCTCTCCCACAAAGATACAGTCAATTCACTTTACAGCATATTCTGTGAAGCGCTTTGAAACGTCTAGAGGACGTGAACAGCGCTATATCAAATGTAAGGAATATTATTATTATTGAACGGATGCGAGAATTGTTTCAATGCTCTGGCAGGCCTTCAGCAGATTCACACAGATTTACACGTAGAGCATAATCCACAAATGGAAAGGTTTTTCAGAAGGGCAATACAGGGCAGAATGCTTGGCTCATTCAAGGAACAACTGTGATGGGAAAGCAGTAGAGTTGGCTTCAGATGTAACAAAATAGTTTATAGCAAGGATGAGATCAAACTGGTGATAACAAAAAAGCTGGATACCTGAAGTTCTATTGTGATCCCGCAGTGACAAGTCAGTTTTTCAGAAGGGAAAGAGACCTAATCTGACTTGCCACACGAGCCAAAGTTTATTAAAATAGATTCCTATGCTTTGTTGATGTCCTCACATGGTTTGTTCATTCTTCCATCAATCCTCAGTTGAGAGGCGAACAAACACAGTGTGTGGGATTGCTACTCCAGGGAGATTTTCAGGGGAAGAGTGAGCTGTCGACAAGCACTCATCAATCTGGCTAGAACTCACACAATGTTAGTGAAATGACAGCTCCATACAAAATGTCAGTGACCGAGGTGTCTGTGACCGGCCGTTTGAAAGCCAAAAGAATGAGGCGAGGACTGAGAATTGTGTTGTGCAGATTTCTGTCTTTCTGCATTTAAATACTCAGTCATTTCACTTTACAGTACATTCTGTGAAGCACTTTGAGATGTCTAGAAGACATGAAAAAAACTATATCGAACACAGGATTAATATTTATTGACTGTGGATGAAACGCAGCAACAACAACAACTTTGATTTATACAGCGCCTTCCACGCCGGACGGCGTCTCAGAGCGCTTCACAATAGCGGATCACGGGACCGAGCCAGGCGCAGGGGGGTAGAAAGGCGACCAAAGGCGCGGTCGAAGAGAAAGGTCTTCAGCTGTGACCTGAAACTGGGAAGAGACGGGGGTGAAGCGAAGGTAGTGAGGAAGGGAGTTCCAGAGCCTCGGGGCGTAATGGCTGAAGGCACAGCCGCCGAGGGTAGAGCGGAGGATTTGGGGGACATAGAGGAGGCCAGACCCAGTGGAGCAAAGGCAACGGGAGCTGGTTTGAGGAGAGAGGAGATCAGAGAGATAGGGGGGTGCAGAGGAGTGGAGGGATTTGAAAACAAGGGTGATGATCTTGAAGTCGATCCTCTCTGGGATAGGGAACCAGTGAAGTCTGGCAAGGACTGGGGTAATGGGAAAGCGAAGCTTGGTGCAGGTGAGTATGCGGCAGAGTTTTGGATGAATGCAGCAGCCAATTGCGCAGAGCATTGTCCCACAATCAGTCGTGGATTGAAATGACCAATTTTATCATTGTGTTATTTTTGGGAAGGATTATTATTAGGCGTGTTGGAGTAAGGAAACTTGCCCACGGTTTCGCCCTGACCTGCCTAGATTCGAAACACAGGTCTCACCGCTTGTAAGGCGAGTTGAGGTCAAGATGGAAAATCTATTTTGTTTTTCGTGAATTTTCATTGGGTTGAGAGTGAAATTGTCACATTCCAGGAGTACCTGGCAAGGGGAATCCTCCAGGTACTGGTCTACTACCGACTAGTCCAGTTATGCCTACACATGTGCTCTCTTAACACACCGCAGCTGAGTTTCTTTCCTTTGAAATACACAGAATAGTTATTTACGATCCACTTTGGGGGTAGATAAGTGGGGTCTCCTTGGAGTTGACTGGCTCCAATTGGACTTCTTTTGGAATAAGATAACAGAATTGAGCCAGTCCTCTATAGCATGTTTTAGTGGTCTGGTTCCTGAGCCAAGTGGGTCTGCGGTATTCCAGGGCACTGCTGATGAAAGCACATCCAGCCTGGGTCTTGGAGGGGTGAACCAGTTACTGGAGCAGGGAATCATGGCACTCAGCTCCCACATTAACCCTGAAAGCCAACGGCTTAACAGGAAGCATGGTCCTAGCTGGGCAAGAATTGGGAATAGAGCATACTTGCAATGGCAAAGTGATTGGTTTACCTGGTCCCAGGTAGTAAGCCCATATTGGGACAAATTGTGTTGATCCATGCCCATATGGGCTCCACATGGGCTTGCTACCTGGGGTTAGACTCCAGCAGTTACCCTCTACACACCCTGTGGGATTCCCAAGCCTTGGTTCTTGCCAAACTGACCTGCGCCTAATACTCTTCAGAATTAAATCAGCAGGATGTGTCCCTCCAGGGAGAGAGTGCACATTTCATTCCATGTGTAGGTGGGAATCGTGGAATTTTCAGTTTGATTTGGATAGTCTTAAGTCTGGTGATGGGTTTCCATAAGTGTGGACCTATTGACCCAAATAAATACAGGGTGGGCCACACTGACAATGCTTCACACTACCATATAGTCCCAACCAAGATTCAAATCAAAACAGAGGCCTCATAACATATAATAATAATAATAATCCTTGCATTTTATATTTCACTTTTCACATTTTCTAGACGTCTAGAAGTGAATTGACCATATTCGTGGGCAAAACACGGCAGCCAAGAGCACACAGCAGTGTTCCACAAAAAGTCGTGAATTGAAATGACCAATTTATTATTGATTTTTGAGGGATTATTATCAGATGTGTGTAGTAAGGAAACTTGCCCAAGCTTTTGCCCTGCCTGGAATTGAACCCAGGTCTCTCACTTGTAAGGCGACTGGTCTAACCACTGAGCTACAGGACTCAATTTATACTCTTAGTCACTTGTGCAACATAATGTGTGAATCTAATTACAATGTGCAGACTAACAAGATATGCACCAAAAACACTGAAATCCCAAATGTTGAAATCCAGGCTCTGTTGACTGTCCAATTATTCAGGGTCTCTGACCATTTTTTTTTCTCTCTCCTGAAATTCGCTAACCCAAAACCAGCTCTGAAATCTGAAATTTGGAACCTGTTCATAATGACAGATGAAAAAAAAAATTGGTCATTTCAATCCACGACTATTTGTGGGACACTGATGTGCGCAATTGACTGCCGCGTTTCGCCCACAAAATATACAATCAAAATCCGCTTTGCGGTTTTCGGCACTTATAAATAGCCCAAATGGTTCCATTTCAAATAAGCTGCAGGTCAACTTGTCACTGCTTTTAGTAATCCTGTATCAGTAAACTCACCAGCTTGTTAAATATTCTCGCACTAGCTGGAGTCGATGTGCATTTCACAACATAACACCGTGTATCACCACCACAGAACACTGTTCTATTCACGTCCTGTGCTCTGGTGTAGACAACCACATTGTTGGGCTGCAATATTTGAAAATGATTTCTGAATATTCAAAAAAAGAAGGGATTTTCTTCCAGGATCCTGGCCAACAACAACCCCCCCCCACCCCCAGATAAAATAGGGCATTCACTTCATCTGTTTGTTAGTTTCTGGAATGTTACTATGTGCAAGTTAGCTGCTGTGTTTGCCTAGAAAATGCACACACTTTACAGTAAAATCCTGTGATGTATTTTGAGAGCGAGCACCGACCCGACATGGCTCTGCATCAAATCAAAGATTAATATTATTACAAATCCCTTCGCAGTAATGTTTCCGATATTGTTCGTTTGTATTTTCTTTCACAAATCTTCATTATTCTAATCATTGATGGTAACACGTGGTGCACTGGCTGCAGAGTTTCACACTGCAGCTAAAGTGGTTAGTTAAGTCGCAAATTTCAAGCCAGTTTGCGAGCTATTATTACTCACAGTTACCCAGCAGGAGTCCAACTTCTAAGGTGGACACAAGTCCTAAATGAACCGATCTTTGTTTCCCTTGTAAACATCAAAAAACTTTGACTTGAGAACAATGTTCGCATCCATTAAGCGTCCAAGTAAGTGCAAGAACCCTTACTAAAGCAAATATTTGTTCTACAATAGACAGGAAAGAGCAGAATTTAACACTGTGCAACTTAAACACTCACCAACTCAGGACTTTACACATTAAATTGTGCTTTAGAGAATGCAGCTATTGGCCTGTAAATATAGATCAGGAAATGCATGTTATACAAATTTTTTTACAAATATACAGAACCTGCTGAGACCAACTTCCTCTTTATACTGTGCTTTAAGCTGCTGGAGGATATCGTACCTAGCTCCTCTATAGAAAAGCAAGTGTTTGCTTTCTAAGAGTCACTATAACATGAAGTGTTCAGGTAGGTCTATAATCTTATGTGTTCTTCAATGTGTTATTAGAAGAAGATTTAATAATAATAATAATCCTTGCATTTTGATATAGAACTTTTCGCATCTTATCGACGTCTCAAAGCGCTTCACAGGATATACTATTGATTTGTTGGGTTAGTGAATATTGTTCACTAACTGTCACTTGTATCATATTTTCTCCGACTGATCACCCTCAATAATGGGCACCAGTAGTGCACTATCTCAGACCAATGCAACACTCAGGGGAAATCAGTTCTTATTTTTATTGAACGTGATTGTAGGCTCAATTTCAGATCAGTCCAGCATTATTTGCTCCTACGGATTTCATTAACAGGATAAATGTATTTTTGTGTAAAATGAAACCTAAGGGACTCCATAGGAAATGGTTACATGTGCTTTAAATAAAAAATACTTTATTTATTGTACTTCTGCGAACAAAGATAATGTAACACTGTAGTTCTGAGGGTTAATTCCACCTTGTGAACTAAGGTAGAAAACCAAAGTATTCGTTAATGGGTAACAGGGATGTCAACAATCTCTTTACGTTACGGTGTGATCATTATTTCTAATGCAGTTGTGAAGTCAGGCCGTTACTCGCATTCTTGTTGAGGCAAGCTTCACAGAAAGATTTTCTAACACAGAACTGGAACATTCAATTAGTGCTGACAGTATTGAGACACCATATTACATGTCATGTACATTACAAACCAGGGCGATGAATTTTGGAAGATACCAAAGTGCCAGGATAGAACATGAAATTGGGATGAGTGTAAATACAATACAATATACGTTTATGTGGTACCTATAACTTTTTAACCTCTAAGTATAACTGTTATGCACGATTGGATGCCGCATTTCGCCCACAAATATACAGTCAATTCATTTCACAGTATATTCTGTGAAGCACGGTGAGACATCTAGAAGACGTGAAAATCAAATGCAAGGATTATTATTATAACATTTAAGGAGGATTCTCAATGTGCTAGGCACTGCTGGCTGGCCACTTCAGCTGTGCATCTTGTTTACCCAATTCAGGAGAGTATTTAATGCAGGTTGGTGAGAGCCAAGGCTTGAGGATCCCAGAGCGTGTGTTAAGGTCTTTGTTCACCACAAGTTATGAAGGCAATATGTAGGGTATATATACAGTCAATCCTAGCCAAACGCGACTTTCTCGAGCGCGAACTTGACTATAGGCGAAGAAATAAATGCGGCACATTTTTGCGGAATGTGAGTAAAATTTGAGTATACGCGCTGGCTGGCCCCGCGTCTGTGCACACTGGGAGGACGCCACCAGCTTACCAAACGCGATTTTACTTTTCCAGGAACGTAACGCCCGCGTTCGGCGAGGGACAACTGTATTACATTATATTGCCACTATACTCTAACTATAACATGAATGTACGTGTGTGTATACACCCTCCTCTTGGCTCAGCGCTAGGCTTTACCACTGTTAAGTATTACAAGTCAATACAACAACAACTTTGATTTATATAGTGCCCTCCACGCCGGACGGCGTCTCAGAGCGCTTCACAATAGCGGATCCCGGGACCGAGCCAGGGGCAGGGGCAGAAAGGTGACCAAAAGCCCGGTTGAAGAGAAAGGTCTTCAACTGTCAACTGAAACAGGGAAGAGAGGGGGGCGAGGCGAAGGGAGCGAGGAAGGGAGTTCCAGAGCCTCGGGGCGTAGTGGCTGAAGGCACGGCCGCCGAGGGTGGAGCGGAGGATTCGGGGGACATGGAGGAGGCCAGACCCAGAGGAGCGAAGGCAGCGGTTGCTGGGTTGAGGGGAGAGGAGATCAGAGAGGTAGGGAGGGTACAGAGGAGTGGAGGAATTTGAAAACAAGGAATTTGAAGTCGATCCTCTCTGGATAGGGATCCAGTGAAGTCTGGCAAGGACTGGGGTAATGGGGGAGCGAAGTTTGGTGTGGGTGAGTATGCGGGAGGCAGAGTTTTGGATAAGCTGGATTTTGTGGATTGTGGTGGAGGGGAGACCGGAGAGGAGGGCGTTGGAATAGTCCAGCCGAGAGGTGACAAAGGCATGGACCAAGGTTTCAACGGCTTTTGTGGTGAGGTATTGCCGGAGACGGGATTTATATAGCATTTATATAGCTCCCTACCCTACATGTAGGGCGCTATATAAACGCAGACCAATCGAACCAGAATTAACTCTTGATGGGCTGAAAGGTTTGCTCTTATGCACCAATTTGTACAATTCTAAAACAGCTAAATGCATACACTTTATCCCAAACAAAGCTGTTGGCTTGTTGTCCTGCAATTTGGGGTTATTTTGGTGGAGTTTTTTTATGGAGCTGAAATTGAGTTCCATTTGGGAATCAAGCCATGCTCTCGGCTTCCAAAAAAAATCTGCAGTGAGCAGCATTACTGCAGATCAGATTAGCCACTAGAGTTGATCCCCTTATTTGTCCAAATTTACCTGCATTTCAAATTGGCTGTTTTATCATCTCATTGTTATTTACGGTGGAGTCCTGTCGCGTATTGGTTAGAGCACCGGCCTTGCAATCACGAGAATTAGAGCTTGATTCCTTAGGGAAGTTTGCTTACTCCACATGCCTCTGCTTACCTGGCAGTAAGTAGGAACCCTGTTGTTAGTTTTATTGGCAGATTGCTTTTCCCAGGGTAATAATCCCTTTTCAAAAAAATGTTTGTTCATTCAACCTACAAATGTTTGTTGGACACTTCAGTGTGCAATGGGTTGCTGTGTTTTGCCCACAATATATACAGTTAATTCACTTTACAGTATATTCTGTGATACGATTTGAGATGTCTTCACTATATCAAATGTAAGGATAATAGGATATTGCTTGTGTAGACTGCTTCACGTTTATGTATATAACATGTACTTTCATTTCTAATCAACTATATTTTGGAATGCACTTCAGAATATTTATTTTCCATGTGAATGAAGGGCTCTGCATAAACAAGTTATTATTATACTATTTATGGATATTAAAAGAGATATGAGTGTGATGAGAAGGGATTGGATTTTAATTTAGTTTGGAAGACATGAAGTAACAACACTTCAGATCTGATATCTTTTTGCACCCATTTTAAGCAATTCTCATTACTCACTGAAATGACTTATAGTATTGGCAAAGTCCTACAGTATGACTTCTGGGACTTTTAATTTACAGAAAAAACTAGGCTGAAAATATTTTGACTATCATCCACAAATGATAGTTAAACAACTAGTTTGTAACTGTTTCTTGTGTTTAATTAAAATGATATGCATTGAAGTCTGTCTATTTCTGGGAAATACTTGATGACCAGCTACAGTTCAAATTTAGTCACTGCTTTCAGAGCCTGTGATGAACAAATTCAAGGCGCTCCTCAACAGACTATCTGGGATCCCCAAGATTCGGCTTTACCAACCTGCATTTAATTCTCTCCGGAATTAGGTAAGCGGGGTGCTCGGGAGGGACTAGCCTGCTCCATGTCCCCCGCCCTGCCCACTCCACCATCAGTGGTCTGCTTTCAGTGTTTCTGTCCCCACCATCTGGAACTCCATCCCAAGAATCCCTCTGTATCCCTCGCCTCCTTCATGTCTCAGGACTATGCCTTTGGTGATCCTTCCACCCCCATCCCCCTTGCCCTCCATCCCCCTTGATCCCAACCTCCATCTCCAGTGCAAAGCCTTGACTTTCCACCACTTTGGGATATTTTTCCAAAGTGAAAAGGCACTATATCAATGCAATTTTGTTGCTTTTATTGCATCCCTCTGGAGAGATATTCCACATTCCTTTTCAGACACAGGAGAATGTTTGTGTGTAGGGGCAAACTCTTTGGTTTGCAAAGCATGATGATGGGTGTCTGCATGTGTCTGGCTGACCCCCAAAAATGGATTCCTTATGAAGTGGGGTTTAATCTGCACATTAGTTTTTTAGTGCAGATTCAATGCATTAAACAATCGATTGAAATTGCTGTTAAACTCCAGGGATTTCTGTTGTGGGATGTAATGACCTTTCATGCACAGAATGAAGTGATCCCAAAAGCTCTGGTAATAAAATTTACAACAATAATATGAGAATTACCTATATAATAATAATACTAACCCTTGCCAAAAAAAAGCTAAATAATGTAGATGCTAGAAGTCTGATAATCCTTGTACAGTAAAAGCCCGTTTATTGGTGACCGGATCAACCGTAACTTCTTTATAACTGGCAAAAAAAAGGTTATAAAAAAGGTCCCCATTCAATTAACCGGAATTTACCTGGCACAATGTATTTTTTTTAATTCCCCCAAAATTTTGTGTGTGTTTTTGGCCGAATATCCGGCACGCGCTTTAACCGGCATTGGCCAGGTCCCAAGGCTACTGGATAAACGGGCTTTTACTGTATTTGATAAAGCAGCCTCATGATGTCTTTGAGATGTCTCAAAGTGCTTCCCAGAATATACAACAACTTTTACTCCACGCAGGGTAGAATCTCAGAACACTTAACATTCGTGAAGCCTGACTCTGAGCTAGGGGAACGGGGGAGGGTGAGGAGTGTGGTGGGGGGTAGGGGGGTAGAAGATGACCATAAGCATAGTTGAGAAGGCTGTAAGGATGGTTTTCAGGCGGGACTTGAAAACGGGGAGAGAAGGGATTAGGAAGGTTGGAGAGGTAGGGAGGTGTCAGGAAGTGAGGGGATTTGAACACGAGTGTGAGGATCTTCAAGACAATCCATTCGGTGATGGAGAGCCAGTGGAGCTTGGCCAGAACTAGTGGGAGTACAGAGTTTGGTCCTGGTCATTATGTGGGCAGCAGAGTTCTGAATGAGCTGGTATTTCTTTTTACCAATGGAGCTGGGAGACAGGTGAGGAGAGCATTTGAGAATTCCAGGCGGGAGGTGACAAACACATGCACAAGGGTTTTGGCTGCATGAGGTGGAGGAAGGTGGCCACTGGATGTGAGTGAGGAAGGACAGTTGCTGATTAACCTGGATGCCTAGATTGCGCACTGTTTCAGTGAGACTCTTAGAAAGCCCGGGGAGTTTGAGAAGTCCAAATCCACAGGAGTGAAGCTGTTGACGGGAGCCAATGGGTATGGCTTCAGTCTTGTTCACATTAAGCTGTAGGATATTTACACTCATCCAGGCTCTGATTCCTGCCAGACAAGCTGATAGAGCATCGGCGGACCTGGAGTTGATACAAAGTAGATTTGTGTGTCATCCGCTTGCGTGTGAAAGTCTGCGAATTAAATCATCAAGAGGGAGCGCATAGATGATAAAATGTACGGAGCCCTGGGATACCCCACAGGTGACCGGGTGGGGTTGGGAATAGAAACCATTTGCTGAGATTAAATGGAGGAGGTTGGTTAAGTAGGACTTTAGCCATGGGAATGCAGTCCCACCAGGGTAGATGAGGGAGGAGAGGTCGTGGTTGGCTGTGTCAAACCAGCAGTGAGATCCAAGAGGACAAGGAGGCAGCCCTGATCATAGATAGAGAGGACATATACTGTCAAATATACTGTAAAGTGAATCGACTGTATATTTTGTGGGCAAAATGCAGCAGCCATTTGTGCACATATACAGTTGTGGATTGAGTGACCATATTATTGTTTATTTAAGGGATTATTACTCCTGGGAAAGTGATTTACCATTCAACTAACAACTGCTAAGTAAACAAGTCTGCGGAGTAAGGAAACTTCTCTGAGGTTTCACACCAACTGGGAATCAAACAACAACAACAACTTCGAGTTATATAGCACCCCCCACACCGGACGGTGTCTCAGAGCGCTTTAAACCCAGGTCCTCTTGCTTGCAAAGCGAGAACTCTTGACCAATACAGTACATAAACATATTACATAACCTTTCTGTTTGTCCCCATTTACTTTATGCTAAAAATCTGCATTGCAATAACTACACTTTATTTTTCATTAAAGAAGATCACAACACAGACCTATTGATTCTGTATGAAGAAGAGGCCGAGGAGTGGGGAAGATACCTCATGCAGATTTTCTCTGAGCATTTCAATGAGTACAGTCTCGACTGCTATAAAATAACAAGTGCTAAGCAGCTGAAGAGTGCTGCGCCACAGCTAGCCAACTACAAATGTAAATTACTTATACTGACCAGTGGTTTACTGACTGTATTGACTACATCAATGAGAATCCATCTCAGCAAGATTTTACAGCCTCCTGACAATGTGGTGGTCCTGCGGTGTGGTGTGGTGAGCTCAGATAAACTCTACGAGCTGATATGTACAGAGCGATGGTACTGCGAGATCTCCAGTGAGCAGGATCCTCAGGAGTACTTGGCTGCTGTCACCAGCATTATCAAACCAGGTAAAGTCACAACCTCCACTGTATCACATTCATACTAGAGATGCATCCATACACCATTCTGCTGTACACCTTCGCAATTCGGATTTGTAAAACTGCTCAATTTAAGTTTACTGTCGGCCTTGGCTCAGTTGATAGCACTCTCATTTCTGAGTCAGGAGGATGTGGGATCAACCCCACTTTGGGACTTTAATTCATAGTCCAGGCTGACACTCTAACGCAGTGCTGGAGACGTGTGGAGTTGCAGAGGTACCGTCTTTCAGATGAGATGTTAAACTGAAATCCTGTCTGCCTGTTCATTTGGATGTTAAAGATCAGACGATAGGATTTGTAAGGTGAATGGAGTTTCTCCCAGTGTCCTCAACAATCTTCAAGGTAAAAATTGGTCAACAACAACTTGCATTTATATCACGTACCTCACACAGGTTTCAGAGTTGTCAAGTCATTCAAGTTGGCAAGCAGATTAATCTCTGAAAGGGATATCATATCCGGGGAAGCATTGAAGGATCAAACTGATGAAAATACATCCCAGATTCTATTGTAACGACATTTGTTAAAAATAGCAATCTTTTTATTGCATGTTTATAATGGGAAATGCCATACACAAAAATAACTATTTTCAGTTTGCTGGACCTCTGTTTGATTGGGCCGGCTTCCAAAGCATCGGAGTCAAAGCACATTACCTTGGCAGCACTGCTTAATGCCACATGACTGCTTTACACCACCATACAAGCGGATCTCTGTTTCTTGTCTTTATGGAAATGATAAACAATTTACTGCACAAAGAAAGTCATTCAGCCCACTTGTGAGACTCCCCCATTGGAGCTATCCACTCTCTTCCCATTTGACTGCCCATTTCTCATTCCATTTTGATATATTTTTGCTAATGTATTTATTCAGTTCCTTTTGAAATGCTGTTATGGACTTATTTTCAACAGCCATCTGTGCTATAATATTGTGAATTCTAATAACTCACCGTATACAAAAAAACTTTACAGTTCCCTTCTCTATTCTACTACCCGCTGCCATCACTAAGTTATCTTAGTTCTTTTGTAAGTAAAAGCCAATTTATCCGGCACCCGATCAACCATAACTTCCATATAACCGGCATCGCAAAAAAAAGGTCCGCATTCAATTAACCGGGAATTTATCCGGAAAAATGCATTTTTTAAAAAAATTGCATTTTCGGCCGAATATCCGGCACGCACTTTAACCGGCATTGGACAGGTCCCAAGGGTGCCGGATAAACAGGCTTTTACTGTATTTCCCTTGTTTTCTGGATGCCTGGATATAATTGGAATTCCCTGCTCTCTGTGTTTCCATTTTCATATCACAGCTGAAATCTTTCCTCTTCGACCGTGGCTTTGGTCCCCTCCCGTCTTTTTCAATCAAGGTGTTAAACCATATCGCTGTTAAGTGCCCTAAGGTGCTATTTGAGTGAAGAGCAAAATATCAGTGCAGGTTGTTGCTAAAATTGTTGTTCTTTTTTTCTGGTCAATAGTGAGTCACTAATGATAATTATGACATCGATGTTAGTTGTGGTCATTGAGGCCAGTGGATAAATGAAGACACTGTACATAAAGCCCTTCCTGTCAGTCTATCACAAATGGTTAGTTTTCTACCAGGCCATACTGCCGCTTGGCTTGCTGACCTGTGCATAACAACATTGAATGCCAGTTCCTCTCACAGGACTTGGTTCGGCAGTTTAATTTCCTCACCCTCGAGCCAAATAATGTGCATTCATCAATGTCTAAGCCTTCCACTGCCTTATCAAATCCTGAATGTCCAAATGTTCACATACATACAGAAGGCACTCAGCCACGCTTTCATCACATCTAGGCTCAACTATGGGAACTCTCTCCTCGTCGGCCTTCCCAGCTCCTCTCTTCACAAGCTGCAGATTATTCTGAACTCTGCAGCTCGTATTCTCTCCCACCCTTGCCTGTTTCCACTGGCTCCCCATCTCCCTGAGGGTGAATTCGAGATCCTCGTCCTCACTTTCGAAGCCATTCATGGCCTCACCCCCGCCTATCTCTCCGCCCTGCTGTCTCCCTATCAGCTTGCCTATCCCTCCGTTCAGCAGGCTCTAGCCAGCTCCATGTCCCCCACCCAAACCGCCCTACCATCGGTGGCTGGGCTTTCAGCCTCTCTGCCCCACACTCTGGAACTCCATGCTGCAATCCCTTTGCCTTACTTCCCCCCTTTCCTCCTTTAATGCCCCAAGACCTCTTTGACCGTAACTTCTGCTCCCCTCCTGTAACCCCATCTCACCCATTCTCGCCTGACTCCATTGGCTCCCCATCACCCAGAAGATTCAATTCAAGATCCTGATCCCCACATTCAAAGCCCTCCATGCCCTTGCCCCACCTTACTTCTACAACCTCCTAAATCCTTAACCTCCTGCCTGTTCCCTCCACTCAGTGGTCTCCGGCCTGCTCCATGTCCCCCGACCCACGCGCCCCACCATCTGAGGGTAAGCCTTCAGCCACTTTTACTTCTGGAATTCCATCCCACAGTTCCTCTGCCTTGCCCTCTCCCTAGTCTCCTTTAACTCTCACTCAAGAACCTTCTCTTCGACAATCCATTGGTCACCCCAAATCCCTTCCTTTCCCTCCACCCTCCCAACCTTCCCAATCCTAGCTCAGTTCTGAAACACTGACTATCCAGCGCCTTGGGACGTCCTCCTGACGTGAAAGCGCTATACAAGTGTCATTTAGTTGTTGTGTTTTAGCTCAAGGTCCAGCGTGGAGCTCTAAACAACTTGTTTCTTGTTCCCAAGATCCACATGCATCCTGTAAACATCTTAGATGATTACATTGTGATTATTGTTACCAGTAATTTTACTTTTCATTTTTATTCATTGATGTATCATCGAGTACTGAATTAACTCCACTGTGGTTTGGGCTGAATAACTAATCAGAACCACATATGGAGGCAAATTGTGGAAATCAAGAGGAATACATTTTCAGACAACTTTTCTCCTCCTCCCTTGGAGGCACCAACTCCCATTTCCTGCTCCTGGGTTCCTTTAGGTTATTATCATAGAATCATAGAATTATACGGCACAAAAGGAGGCCATTCGGCCCATCTAGCCTGTGCCGGCTCTTTGAACAGAGCAACTCAATCCCACTGCCCAGCTCTCTTCCCATAACCTAACAGACCTGCTCTTCCTAAATAAAGATCTAGTTCCCTTTTAAAAGCTGTTATGGAATCTGCCTCCACCACCTTTTCAGGCAATGCATTCCAGATTTGAACAACCCGCTGAGTGAAAACATTTCTCCTCAGCTCCCCTCTGCTTCGTTTTGAAACTATTTTAAATCTGTGACCACGAGTCACTGATTCGCCCACCAATGGAAACAGTCTTTCCCTATTCACCCTGTCGAATCCTCTCATAATCTTATAAACCTCTATTAGGTCTCCTCTCAATCTTCTTTGTTCTACAGAGAATAAGCCTAGCCTATCTAGCCTTTCCTCGTAGCTGAAGTCCCTCATTCCTGGTACCATCCTAGTAAATCTCCTCTGCACCCTTTCCAATGCCTTAACATCCTTCCTAAAGTGTGGTGACCAGAATTGTACACAGTATTCCAGCTGAGGCCTAACCAAAGTCTTATAGAGGTTAATCAGCACTTCCTGACTTTTGTACTCTATACCCCTATTTATAAAGCCTAGTATTCCATATGCCTACTTAACGGCTTTGTCTACCTGTCCTGCCACTTTCAAACACAAATCCCCAGGTCTCTCTGTTCCTTCACACCCTTTAAAATTGTACTATCTAGCCTATATTGCCTCCCCTCATTTCTTCTCCCAAAGTGAACTTGTATCATTTTGTTTC
This sequence comes from Hydrolagus colliei, assembly GCA_035084275.1. Lineage (NCBI taxonomy): Eukaryota > Metazoa > Chordata > Chondrichthyes > Chimaeriformes > Chimaeridae > Hydrolagus > Hydrolagus colliei. The sequence goes on along the minus strand of CM068742.1, from coordinate 5,149,946 downwards.
AGAACTGAGCCAGGCTGACACCTGCTAGCTTGGTAGTAAACCACATATTTTAATGATTTAGCTCACTGCAAGCGTATATTTCTAGATTTCTAGTCTCATATCTCAACAAAACTGCACATATATAAGTTTCAACAGAAATAACAAGGCTATGCTTCTCATCTCAGTTCCATCCAGTATGCTGAATTAAGGAATAAATTCTTGTTTAAAAGATGTCAATACTTAGTCTTGTAAAATAATGTTTACAGTGCCTGTGAGTTCCAGCACTAGAATGTTAAATGAGATTATTTTAAAATTAATATATGGGGTTTATAGAGCTAACACTTTTCTATAATTGGACATAGCAAATTACTAGGAAATAATTATTTCCTGTAGTTTTATGCAAATCAGATGTAATTGAGTGAATCGAGGCAAATGGTTCCCTGATGTGATTAAAAGACAGTTTGTAATCAAAGAGCTCTGATGGCAATATAAAACATGAAAGAAAAGGTTGGTTGGTCTCTGAAGTTAAATTGCTGCCTTGAAATCACTTGTACATATACTGTACACAACTGTAATAGATCACCTATAACTAATACATTACAATAAATCCTATGAATCTTAGGAGAGGGGAGAGGGCTCATATGGGGTAGAAACTGAATTGCATAGACTGAATTGACTGTTTTCATGCTCTAATGTTCTTCAAATGTAATTTTAGGCTTCTAAATTTGTAGTTTTTACTCCCTGGAACCTTTGCGTCCTATAGTTAAATAGTCATAGTATCCCACACAATATTCTCAAGTATTTTTCCCACTTTAGATTTCAGGCTAACTTATTTATAATATATTGCCTCATGCATTCATCCTATAGTTGAATATCAAAAGATGTCATATCTTTCAGTTTCTCGGTCCAGCTCCTGAATTATGAACTAGAATGTTAGGCAGATGGTCTGCTATTTCATCTCTCATGTTCATTCGGATGTTTGTCAGCTGGCACAAATGTTTTCAATACATTTAATTCCTCCAGTTCCTATCTAACATAAGCTGTATGTTGTAGGCATCTAATGTAATTTGCATGTGATTTGTGCACAGGAGTGTCCCAGATAAAGCTAGAAGGTCCAGAATTTAAAGTCACTCTGCTGAGATGTAAATTAGCTGCAAGGGATCTGAAATGGCTTTGGACAGTCCTGATAGGCCTGTGATTAAAGTATAAAACAATGTCAAATTTACAGCCATTCACCAATACATTGGCCATTACACCCCAAAAAGGCATCGATGATATGTGTGTGAGCAACAGAAACATTTCCATTGAAGCAGTTAAGGGATGCTTCATCAAGGCTGGGATTATGGCACATTATTGGAGGTTTACTCAAGATCATTCCCAGACTTGCAAGTGCTTTACAGTAGCATTATGCAGCAGAAGTACAAAAGGCTCTGTGATCTGCCTTCATTTTGCTAAAAATGACGCTTACAAAATACACAGTCTCTACACTTTAGAGTGTATCACGTTAAAATGGTTTGCAATGTCCTCCCGAAGTTAGGTATAAGGGTAATTATTTTATGCACTGGGAGTGTGGGATATATGTGTTTCTGTACAGAAAATGAAAATCCTAGGGAGTCATTTGAGATATCAATTCTTCTATTCATGTATTGTTAAATCGAATCTGGTATGTCGTGTTTACTGTATTTGCTACAGAAAATTTTCTCTTCTCCAAAGACAAGACTGTCTAACAATCCTGCAAATACATTAATCATGACCAACTAGCTCTATCTGAGACACCCCTTTACATAAATTACCTGCAGCGTGCACCGGCAAATGTATTATTGTGCGGAGCTTTGAGACATTTCAGCATTGAAATCGCTACATCAAATACAACAAATATTATAAAAGATGCTTTGGATAATAACTTGATTGTTGTTTAGAATGGGTGTGAACCGTATGTATGTAATTTAATCTGCTAGGAATGTAAAATAGCAGAAGTATTCAACGGAGGGGAATGGAAAATAAACAATATATGGTGAACCAGCATTGTGATCAAATCGGTTCGCCGTTTGTTCTCTGGCTTTATTATTCCAGTGTGCTGAAAACTGCAGCTACGAACAAAGAAGCTGTTCTGAACGTTGTTGCTTTTAGACCAGAGATGGTTCAGAGGAAATTTAACGGAGCTGTTCAAAATGATGATTTCCAATGGCAAGTGGGTCGGTAACCTGGAGACATAGATTTAAGAAAATTGGCAAAGAACCAGAGGAATGACGAGGAGAATTTTTCTTTAGACAGAGAGTTGTTATGTTCTGGAATGCATTGCCTGAAAGGGTGTATGAAAACAGATTAGGTAACAACTTTCAAAAGGGAATCGGATAGGTGCTTTAAAATGAAACATTTGCAAGGACATGGGGAAAGAGTGGGTCTGATTGGACAGTTCTTCCAAAGAGCCAGTAGAGGCAGAATGGACCGAATAGCCCCCTTCTCTAATATTCTATGATTCTATCCACCATCAAAGAGGGAAGTGAGCTAGCTAGCTGAGTGACACTGGAAGTGTAGGCAGGATGATTGTGTTGTGTTTGCTTTAAATTCTGTTTGTCAAAGCAGTTTCTGAAAATAAAGGGAATTCCACAGGCTAAAATAGATGAGTTCTCAATCCGGATTGTGGATTTCCTTTGTTAGAGAAAGTGACGCAAGCCTTATTTAATGCATGATTAACAGACTACAGCGGTGTGCAAGTCAGTCTAGACATGCCATGAGAAATGAGATTGGAGGAGTTCCATGTAAATTTATAACTTACATATTACATTATGAATGATCTACTTGAGCAATTACCTGTCTTTGACAGATTGAAGTTTTTCTTAGCTTCTAATGACCAAAGTATGATGATTTGAACAGGACGAAACATTGGGCAATAATTATATTATAATATTATATCAAATTACTTTTATTTTATTTCCTGAAAGATATAATGATTTGTCGGGGATGTGTTGTGGATTATCTATCCCTGCACTAGAACATGCAATCATCATTGTTTCAATCAGATGCATTGTTAATTCTATTCTAATACCAGTGCATTTCGACAGGCAAAAAGATCCCGCCAAAGTGATGCATCCTGAAGGTTCAGAGGTTACTGAGGTCGACAGAGTAGAAAACAATTGTGTGATAAAGTGTTTAGGAGTTAGGGAAAATACATCTTTTTAAAAATTCAAGCAAGAAAGCACATGAAGCGCTCTGAGATGCCGTCTGCTGTGGAGGGCACCATATAAATCGAAGTTGTTGTTGTTGCATTTTTATTCCCCATCACATTGACACGACTCAAGCAAATTCATATGGGTAATTACTGTGGAGTAGTGACTGTTTATGTTGGTAAACATGACAGCTCATCAAGAATTTACGAAGAGCCAGGAGACCAATGACTAATCAATCTGTAGGATTGGCCAAGAGAAACTTTGATATCCATCTAAATATGGAGTCCTGTAGCTCAGTGGTTAGAGCACTCACCTTACAAGCAGGAGACCTGTGTTTTGAACCCAGGCAGGTCAGGATGAAACCTTGGGCAAGTTTCCTTGCTCCATGCACCTAATAATAATCTGACAAAAAAAACCTAGAATAAATTGGTCATTTCAATCCATGACTGTTTGTGGGAAACTGCTATGTGCAATTGGCTGCCGCGTTTCACCCACAAATACAGTCAATTCACTTTACAGTATATTCTCTGAAGCGCTTTGTGACGACTTGAAGATGTGAAAAGCTCTACATCAAATGCAAGGATTATTATTTATTATTAAACAGACAGTTGGGACTTCAGTTAATATCGCATTTTAACATCTCACAAGGGATGCATCTTGCATGTGATACAGTGAAATCATATTAGAAGCCAATCCCTAATTTGGATCTTATTCTAATCTTAACAGATGGAATTAAGATCTCTGCCAACTGCTATACAATAACATCGAGGAATCTTAATCCAGATCCCCCTAAACTGCCCTCACATTTGGTCCACATTCATCAGTTTACTCTCAAAAAGGCCATATGAGAGATGGAGAAAATTTCTTCCAAGGTTACTTTTTAGCAGATAGCTAGTGGATTATGCAAAGGAGTTTTGTGTGATGTTTGGCATATGTGACTCTTCCAGGGAGTGGGCACACAGTGAAAAATCTATCCCTTTTTCTCCAGCCCCAGTATCACTCACTTTAATTAGCACACTGGTAACAGAAACAATGGATTTATTTGGATTCATTAAATTGAACCTATTCAAGCCTGCTATCACATTGAAATTATAGATGCATTATCTACTTGTTAGCAATCTAGCAATGTAGCCTTTGATGTATTGAGTTGATGTTTGGTATTTAACATGCTGAGCATGATTTTCAAAGAAAGTAGGAGAACAGGCACGGCTGAGTTTGGTTTGAGAATATTTTTGTGATTCATTTTCAAAGGGTCCACTTTTAAGAATCGTGCAAAAATCTAAATCCCTGCAAAACACAAGGAATTTGGTGTTACATGTAAGATACACGCCATCAATCATTGTAAATTGTGGCCTTACAATATTTGTATTTGATAAAAGTGCTGCATGACACTCAAAATCTAAAAACAATGAGTTGAAAGCTATGCAGATGTAATTTTGTCGTCGTTGTTTTGAAGTGTCATGACTGCTGTCGTCAAATGTGGCAGCTAATTAGAGCCCAGCAACATCCTCCAAGTAGTAACAGGATTAATTGTATATACTTAGTTAAATTTAACATGTTGAATTTATATTGAGGGAGATATTACAGGGCACTGGGAGAACTCCCCACATACGTTTGAGATAGTGTTGTGGGGCGATTAACACACATCCGACAGGCTAATGGGGAAAGCTTGCTTTGTAACAAAACAATGACAACAATAACAAATTTACATTTACGTTCATATCGGGAGGACGTCCCAAGGCACTAGACAGACAGTATTCTGGACCTCAACTGGGGGTTTTAAAAAGCTGCTTAAAAAAATAAAAGGGCAGTTCGAAAATAAAATGACGAAGAACATTCCCACCAGATAACTGAGCCACGTAGACAATATGGTAATCAACTCCAAGGAAAATGGAAAACGCAACATCAATGATATTGAAGCTCTCAGATTCTGTACTTATTTTGATTCTATTAAGGTATGTACTGTACAATCTTTCAGTGTGGAGGAGTTCCTGACAACAACCCCAGGTGCAGGATACTTACATGATTAACTGCGCTGCCCTGAGTTTGATAAATATCTTGGTGTTAAAGCAAAATATTGAGCCACACACACTGAGGGTAATGAGCACTTGAAAGAACTGTTTCAGGTAAATGCTATCTAAGCTATTAAATCATTTTAGTTGTACTGGGGAGAGGTTTGAAAGAAAACAAAATTTCACTATTGCTATACTGTAAGCTACAACAATATCAAATTATTTATAATGTCACCATTATTCATTTTTGAAAAAGGTTACAGAAAACCTACACTTCAATTTTTCTGGGAAATAAAATATTAATTTGCACATTAAAGAATAATTTATTTTGCAATAGGAATTTCAGACATCAAAAAAATGGTCTCACTCATTACAAACCAAGTGGTTTGGGAATTTTAAATTTTCACAAGACCTCCCAAGCCACTACCCACTTTGCATTAACTATGTAAACCAACACTTCTGATGAATTGATTTAGCAAACGGCCAAATTGCTTTTGTTCATTAGTTTTCATCAATCTGTCAGGAATGCTTTGGTCTCCGAATGTATCTAGCTGTATTCACCCCATTCCTATAAAATAAGAAACATTTAAGCACTGGACTCCTCGTGTCCTTTTCCATATCCATTCATAGCTTCATTCATCAAATACAAGGTGACCAAAAAGTTTCAAAGAAATTATGATATTTGTGTTTGTTTTTAGATATCAGGGTAGGTATCACGACTTTAATGCATTTATCTACAGTTCACTCTATATTTATCTTACTATTTTTCTCAAGGTTTTTAACCTAGCCTTTTCTTGATTTTCCTAATGTGACATATGGCCCTCAATGAGGAAGCCTCACAAGAAACCTGCTCCCAGCTCTTGACCAATATAGCTGAGTAAGCCCTCTCAGAGGTTCAGAGAGGCCTGGGCCAGTTCCAACTGTTGAGGCCCCTGGCCATATAAAAAGAATGACGGTTAGGTTCCAAATCACGGCCTCACCATATTCAATAACTACAGTATTAGAAAATGATAATTAAAATTTTGTTTCTTTTTAAACGAACCTAATAAGAATGCGTAAAAATGTTAAATCCTGTTTAATGAGCCGAGAGTGTGTGTCACGTTTTGGTTCGAAAGGGTGGCACATAAAAACAAGTCACGGAACTTAACAAATGTCAAAAATTTAACAAGTCTCTAAATTTGAGGCCTACTTTGAGCTTGAGGCCCAGGCCAAATGGGCCTCCTGGCCTCCCCTCTGATTGGCCCTGTTGCTGAGATATTGGCTGACAGGGAGAGCGGGTGTCTTGAATGGAATATTTCCCTCACTTCTACTCAAGGACTCCACATGGCTGTTCGCTGGAACTCAGAGTGAAGTGACCATATTATCCCACTCAGCTCCTGTTTACACAAACCAAAGACCTAACGGGTAGGGTGGTCCTAGCTGGACAAGCATGCGGGAAAATGTAAGAGACATATGGGCACTAACTCATGTCCCACCAAGTTGTTGCACTGAGCGTTGTTGTTCCAAAGAGCTGATTTGTTTTCAGATTTCCTAGCTTTCTTTCTCCAAATGATTGCTGGTTGGGTAACCTTTTGGAAAGGCCAGGACTGTTTGGTTTAAATGCCAAACATTTAGTTAATGCTCTGCAGCTGAAAGTGTTTGCTTAGTGTTTGTTAGAATATCATTGAAATAATAAAACCTGCTTACCTTATACTATTAACATCTTATCTATAATCTACTAAAGTATTGGAATGGCTATTATGTAAAATATTGTGTATTGCACAGTATATTACAATACTTTGTATATTGTTAGACTCAAAGAACCACTAACTGAATATCAAAATGTCCAGGATTCTTATTACATTATTTTGTGCATTGACAAAATGAATTTTACTGGCAAACTTCTGATAATTTGGGGAATTCTATATTTTCAGGATTCTGTTTCAGATAGTAATCTGGAGTAATAATTCTTCCAGAGGTTAAGATTTTCTTCAAGCTTGGAAGGGTTAATAATTGCCCGGTGTCAGCTTGTCTTTGTCAGTTAAACTCTTACCTTTGGGTCAGAGATGTGGATTCAAGTAGGGGCTACAAATTGGCAATCTCAGCTCTGTTGAGGTACTGTGGGAGGGAGCCTGGCAATATTGGAAATGCCGTATTTCAGATGGCATGTTGAATCCTACGACACCGATTGAAAAGAAAAGAGTTTCTGGTCAACTACCCATATAGTCTACGATACAACAACAATAACAACCGCTTTGATTTATATAGCGCCCTCCACGCCGGACGGCGTATCAGAGTGTTTGAGACCGATGACACCCCAAAGCAGTGCTTGCTGCAGTCTCAGAGGTGATGTCCTTCAGACGAGGTCCCGTCTGTTTGTTCAGGTGGAATGTTAAAGATCCCGTGGCACTACTTGAAAAGAGACGGGAGTTTACCCAGTGAGCTGGCCAACAATCCCCCCACAATAAAATGAGTCACTCACTCAATGGCTGTTTGTGAGATAGTGTTGTGCGCATATGGCTTCTGCAATTGCCCAGAAATACACACAACCACATCGCCTCACGGAATATGCTGTGAAGCACTTTGAGATGTCTCGATGACACAATAAAACACTATATCAAATGCAAGGATTATTAGTATTAAATTGTTATGATTATGCTAATACAGTTTAGATCACTCCATATTGGTCATTTCTAAGTGTTTTTCGATGATGAATCATTCAGACCAGTAACATTACCACTTTACATGTGAATGAACATTACTTGCCCTAATATATTTGAGCTTCCTAAAATGGCTGCGTTTTGCAGAAGGTTGATTTTGTTCACCAGGTACTTTGTCAAACCACCTTTGAATAATCTTATTACCATTCTCACTTGCACTGCTGGCTATAGGAACTATGTTTGTTTCATATTGCTACTCACATCCGCATTGAATTTGTAGATCAATACATTTCCTGATTTTCTCCGGTTCCTTATTTTTCACACTACAGTCAACGACAACAAACAACAAAAAAATTACATTTATAGAGCGCCTTTGTGTTCAGGAGGACGTCGCAAGGTGCTGAGGTACTTGTCACATCAATAAAACGACAACAACAACTTGCACTTATGTAGTTCTCTCCATAGCATCTCAAAGCACTCAACAGTGGTGGAATCACCGTTAAGTGTATTTGATTCTTTATAATAATATCTGTTCTGTTACAGCTGATTGTCCTCTGCATGTGCTTGTGAATTCCAAATGATTTGATGTTGTTTGAGTCCCAGCTCCCTCCAGTTTGCGCTTTCAGACAGCTATGTGAAGTGTTTTGAGACATGAAAGGCACTATATTATTGTAAATTGTTGTTATTGTTGCTGTTGAAGATAGACAAAGATTTCAGATTGAATTATTTTACATAAAGGGCGGTGAATTATGTAGAATAGGGAGGCAGTTTGTGTCGGTAAATCCACAAAGCTATTTGACAAATACTGTAATTTAATTGAGGGATATGAGAGTTCTGAAGAAATATTTGTTTTGCTTTTTAAATTTAGATCCAGGTGGACTGCAAGAATATTTTTTGGTCCTAAACATTCTTGTTTCGATATAATTGTATACTCTCTAGCTACCGCCCCATCTCCAACCTCCCATTCCTCTGTCAGGGCCTGGAACAAGTCTTTTGCTTTGCAGCTTTGCTCCTTTCTCTCTCGCCATTTCCTCACACTGTCCAGCCCTCGCACCTGTGGCATCCCCTAGGGCTTTGTCCTTGCTCCGTACATTTTAACACCTACATGCTCCCGCTTGGTGACATCATCCACAGGCATGGGTCAACTCACACATGTATGCGGATGACACCCAACTCTATGTTTCTGCCTCTACCCTCGATGTCCTGACAAACTGCCTGTCAGACATCAAGTCCTGGATGAGAGCTAACTTTCTACAGCTGAGTCAATAAGGCTTTCTCCAGATTGATTCACACCAGCGGCTTCATGCATCAAGCATGCATTGGAGCATCAACCTCCATGGTTGCACACTCCATCTCACCAAGGCAGTCAGGAACCTAGATGTCTTTTTCGATACTCAACTGTCTTTCCTCCCTCACCTCCCGCTCTTCCTTCTCTCACCTCCACAATATTGCCTGACTCCGCCATTACCTCATCCCCCAGGCCACTGAAACCCTCATTCACGCCTTCATCACATCCTGGCTTGACTACGCCATTGCCCCGCCTGTCAGCCTTCCCAATTCCTCCCTCCACAGGCTGCAGATAATCCAGAACTCTGTGGCCCGTGTCCTCTACCGCTCCAAGCTTCGTGACCCCTTCACACCCATCCTCGCCCGACTCCATTGGCACCCCATCACCCAGAGGATCCAATTCAAGATCCTGGTCATCATATTCAAAGCACTCAATGCCTCGCCCACCCTACCTCTGCGACCTCCCTAATCCCCTACCGACCTACCCGCAGGCTCTGTCTTGCTCCACGTCCCCCAACACACCCGCCCTTGGCGGGCGAGCCATCAGCCACTCTGCCCCCAACCTCTGAAACTCCATCGCGCAGTCCCTCTGCCTCGCCCCTCCCTGGCCTCCTTCAAGTCCCGCCTCAAGACCCTCCACTTTGATGGTCCCATCGATCATCCCAAATCCCACACTTTCCCTCTACCCTCCCCATCCCTGACCCCAGCACGGGTCTGAAACAATGACTAGCCAGCTCCTTGGAGGGCCTCCCAAAATGAAAGCGCTATATAAGTGTAATTTTGTTGTTGTTGTGTACGAAAAGTGGTTTCTCAGCATTGTACTGTTTCATCAATCAAAAAGAGCATTTATACAGCATCTTTGTCATTCAGAGGACCTGACAAAATGCTTTACAGAGCCCCAGGGGGAGGGGTGGGAGGGGGGGCCGGGGTGGAGGGGGTGGGGCGCAGGGAGCTGAGGAAAGATGGGGAGGAAGATGAAAGTGGGGTTGAAGTTATAGATCTTAAGGAAGTCTTCAAAATTGGGGGTATGGGGGGAGCAAACCTGAGGGATTCCAGGATGGACGAGCATGATTAATAAGGAAAATAAATAATCCCTTTTTTAAAAAATATAGTCAGTAAATCCACAACTGTTTGTGCAACACTGCTATACACGGTTATAATCCTTGAGCTTGATGCAGCACTTTTCACATCTTCTAGACATCTCAAAGCGCTTCAGAGAATATATTGTAAAGTGAATTGACTTCTGCATTTCTGCATTTCACTCACAAAATGTACAATCAGTCCACTTTATAGTATAATCTATGAAGTGTTTTCAGATGTCTCGATAGTGTGATAAGGCACTATATCAAATGCAAGATTTATTAATTATTATTGAGGAGTTCCAGAGAGTGGTGGCCAGATGGCCAGTAATGGAGACAATAATGGAGCAAGCGATATCAGCCAGATTTCTCTGAGCAGAGGGAGTGGCCTGGATCAGAAGGGTCAAATGAGCACGATAGGTCACGTTACATAGCTTAAAGTTTCAAGGCCCAAAATGCACACAGACTTTATCCAGTAAGACTATCAAACTTGGCCTTAATTTAAAAGACAGTTTTCAGTAATTCTTGAAAAGAACCAGAACACGCGATGTTCCTTTTCATACTCGCAATCCATGAATCAGACCCAAAAGAGTGTGTTATTCTAGACATACATATTGCAGTTTGCTGAAAGACAAGCTTTGAGCTTGATCAGCAACTTAGCAAAGTGATGTGTTATGGATAGCATTGGCAAGTATCCGTTTTGATCTGATTGAAGAGTTTTTCCTGGGATGCAGGTCTTATCCAGATGACTGTTTTATTGATCTACTGCTTGATGGGTAGGTTTACTGTATTAAAGAACATGAGAGTTGGAGTATGGAGTTTGCTTTTCAATCAACTGAGCTGCTTCTCTCAAAGAACCATACTCGATTAGCACTCTGTAGACTCTTTCCAACCTATATATTTTGCTGAAGCAGTCAAATAAATATTGATAGAATTCCAACAAGAGAATATTGAGAGATACCTCCCGAGCATTTGAGCAATCTAGCATCATTCAGCCATAGCATCTTTGGAACTCAACAACCCATTGATTGGCACAAATGTTAATACTAAGAGCAAGATAATAATGATTCTTACATTTGATAGGAGTTGCCTTTCATGTCAAGAGGATGCCTCAAAGCATTTCACAGGATACGCTGTAATATACATTCAAGGGGAATCTAGAGTTTTACATTAGGTAGACTGGTATGGGAGTGAGTAAGGAATTAGTGAAAACTCATGTGGAGAATAAACACCAGCACAGACTGTTTGGGCCAAGTGACCTGTTTCCCCACATTCTTTGAAAATGTGGTGATGTGCATTTTGTAGGTAAGATACTGTCCTGTACAACATCTAATCATCCCTAAAACTTCTGATTCTTTTCAAAACCAGATATTAATTTTGTTGCTTCTCAAAGGAATCCATCAAGATGAGGTTAAATGACATTAATGGTGGTATGTTACACATAAGAAAATAACGAACTTGGATTTACAGGGTCTTATTACACTAAAATGTCTCAAAGTGCTTTGCAAGCAAGTTCCTTCAAGTGTAGTGACTGTTTATTAGGGTTGGGTTGGGAAGAGGTAACAGCTAAAGCCTAGCAGTTCTAACTCAATCTCTTAAAAAAAACACTCTTTCAGAGATTGGACAATGACACACATGCATACACTTTCATTCAGAAAGCCACATTCATCTGTACTTATTATTTTTACTTAAATTTAGATGCACTGGTCAAGGATGATCCCAGTCCATTGCCTGAAGAACCGGGACTGAGAAGGGATCCAGTTGAAGCTGCATCACCAGATTCTGCTTGCTCATCTGTATTGGTGGTTCCCAACAGGATTCAATGTAAAGTAAGTTACCTTCCAAGGGCTTTGCTTTGTCCAAAATAGTGCATGAAACTACAACAACAACAAAATTACGTTTATAGAGCGTCTTTCACATCTTACTATAACATTAATCTTCCAGTACATTAAAGGCATGGAAGAGACCAGTCTTTGGCTTGGTATCAATAACTACTGTTGCTAGGAAACTAGATTTGAAATTAATAAAACCACCCCCTTGAAATTAACAGTAGATGTTAAAACAATTGTATACAGTGTCAAGACTCAACTAATGAAAGGGTAGAGAATTCCAAATTGGTGAAACCTCAGAGTTATTTGTGAAATATCCGCTAAGTAATCTTTGCCTCCTTTCCATTCTCTATGTATTCTCTACATGATCTCTAATCTCTAATCTATATAATTGCTAATAGATCAAATTAGACACCTCTGTTACAATAGCCACTTATTGATTAGTTCATAACAAATATTGCATAACACACAGTTTGTAATGATGTTAAAAACAGCCAGTAACATGAGGGGTTGGGATGGCATAATAAATCATCGATGTTTTCCCAGATGGGTTTCTGCTCTGCAACATACTGTATCAGTGATTATTCTTTACAACCTGTACGTAGCTAGGGCTTCCTTGAAGGGACAGCAGATAAAATCATGGTCTATTGCAATATAACCATAAAAAGTCTGGAATTCCCAGGAATGATCCTTACGTTGTATCGAGTTACCTGCTACTATTATTAATCACAATGCTCTTGGGCTAGTGTGGGGAAATCAATATAATAATATAATAATTATCCTATAATTAGGATATAATAATAATTATCCTTGCATTTGATACAGCACATTATCGCCGGCAATTTGCCTGCGGTACTGCCCCATAAATTAACAAGGAGGGAAGCAACCAACTGTATCTGGTTTTATCTGATTACTGTAAAGACACCAATAGAAACTCCCTTCTCCTTTTGAATTGTGCCATGGAATTTGTAATGCCCACTTGAACAGGCATTAGTTTAAGATTGGGGTTAGAGCCAATCAGGAGAGCCTCTGTCTTGTTGACATTCAACTGTAGTTACCTCTCATCAAGGACTTGATGCCTGATAGGCAATCTATCAGGACACTAGTAGTCCTGGAGTTGAGAGTAGAGGCAGAAAGATAGAGTTGGTTGGTGGAGACAATGCAAAGTCGGTGAGAAAGGTAGGAGTTGAAACAGGCGAGGGCAAGTCCATGGAGATTGAGTTGGGAGGAGAGGTGGTGTAGGAGGATGGAGTGGTCAATAGTGTCGAAGGCACCAGAGAAGTCGAGGAGGACAAAGTAGCAGAGAGAGCCCTTATCACAGATGTTTAGAATGTCTTTAGAGACTTTGACCAGAGGGCTGTCTCCGCACTATGGGCAGCACAGAAACCACATTGTAGTGGTTCAAAGAGGAAATGGCGAGGGAGAAAGGAGTGAAGCTGGGAAGCAACAACTCGTTCCAGGGCCTCAGAGAGGAATGGGAGATTGGAGATGGGGCAGTAGCTGGAGAATAGGGATGGGTCCAGTGAAGGTTTTTTCGAGATGGGGGTGATGACAGCAGGTTCTAGAGGGGTGGGAACAGTGCTGGTGGATGACGTCAGTTAGGAGGGGGATCACGTTGCACTATTCAAAAACAAATCCTCCTGTTGTCTGTTTGTGGGACAATATTAGGTACAAGTTAACTGCTATTCTAACTACACAATAAGTCATTACAGCACTATACCATCTAAACACTCTGGAACTCTACCCCATGTGAAGGTTGCTATATAAATGCAAGCTGTTGTTGTTACTACAGCCGTCTTACAGATAGTCACTATGCTTCCCAGAGAACTCCCTCGAGTAGTGGTAAATGGGACCTGTGGTATTCTAGGGCACTGCTGGTGACAGCACAGCTAGTCAGGCTCATTAGCAGGACTTGGAGTTGCGGACCAGTCAGCTCGGATTCTTTCCTTCCACTTCTAACTCTGCGATCCAAATCCTTAACGAGCAAAGGCTGCCTAGGCAATTTTAGCTTATTAAACTCTATCAGTAACCCCCAAAATCACCATCTGGAGTTTCTGGGGTATTCTGCGCCGAATACTCTCTGGAATTAGGGAAGCAGGGAGAGAGTGCACATTCCATTCCAGACACAAGGACATTTCCACGTGTAACTGACATACATTTGTGGAACTCTCAGTTTGGTTTGGATACTCAAACATTGTCATGGGTTTGCATGTGTGTGACCAAAACACCCAGAAAACCATGGAATGCTCTGAGACATTTTGATGTTACATTCACTAAATCAATCGCAAGGATTATTATTATTATTGATATCATGACTCACCTCTTTACCTCAATTCTGTTCATACAGCTTTGCCACTGCGCTGAAAGAATTGAAAGCAGTAGAGAACTAACCAGTACAAGTACATATATTACAGGCATCATTATCTGTGCACAAGGCATATGATACTTAAAAGAGTAAAATACCGATTGCTATGGGACCCATCTATCATTGGAGGGCAAATTATTGATTAGGAACATTTAGCAGACTGGATGCAACAATGCTCTAAAGCTATTACCCCTGACAGACTAATGTCATTTTCACTGTCTTCAAATGTGACAATGGTCTGGAGTGGAAGTAAATCTATTACGGGGAAAGCTGGTGAGGAGAGAACATAGTGCTCTTTAGAGGGAAACTGATGCCTTACGACCCATGGGCTTTCTCTACCCTGTACTCACGTGAATCATTGCTGTTTTGTATTCACAAGGAACTATACATGGTTCTGAAAAAAAAACTGTTCAATTTGATAATGTCTGTTAAGAAGAGTTTGGGTGCTTTCGACCACTTATTGGTTCATCAAAGTTCACAGCACGATGTAGTTCCAATTCGCAGCATAAGGCTCTCATGAATTGTCACTAATTCAGTTAATTCAGCCAGAGGATGTGTGGAGCACTGTTGTAATGTGTGCACAAAGGATTTGTGCCTGGGAGAGTGGGATTGATCCACAGTGCCTAAGAGCACAATCCACAGTGGAATCTTTCACTTGTTTGGCAAGCAAGAGGCAGAACGTGAGAATGAAGTAAAATTCCGTATTTAAGAAGCAGGAATCACAGTGCATTTCAAATCGATTGAAGCCAAATGTCTGAGCTAATCTAGAAGTGTGTTCATCCACAACACCTTTTTATTGTTGCTGTTGCACTGTGGCTAAAACATTTAAAGTCATTTCTGGGATACAAAGTGATATCGTCCAGTATTCCTTCACAAAATGTCACACTGTGGAACTCCAGCCCCTGCCCCTGCCCCTCGCTTCCTCCCTTTCCTCCTTCAGGGCCGGTCTCAAGACCTTCCACTTCGACCGCGCCTTCGGCTGCCCCACTGACTCTTCCCCCACTAACTCTTCCTCCTCTCCCACTTTCCTTCCCCTTCCCTCTACCCCAACATCCCGCCACCCCCCCCTCTGCCGCTCGGATCCCGACCAGACTGTTCAGTGCTTTGGGACGTCCTCCCGACGTGAAAGGCGCTATATAGTGCAATTTTGTTGTTGTTGTTGTTGTTGTTTCACCAGAATATCCACCCATCATTCCTAACACTTCAGCATTAAATTGCTTTTTAAATGAGTCCAGCATACTGGCATCAACCACTCCTTCTACTCCTGTTCTCCACCAACAACCGGCTCCTCCACCCTCCCCGCCTCGCAGATCCTTTCCTCTAACTCCCATTGTGAGGAGATGCTGGATTTCCTAATTTAGGCCAAAGTTGAGGGAATCCACTCAGCTGTCACCACCCTTCCAACTTTCACCCCCTCCCACACCTCCCTCCCACACTCCAACTCCTACCCATCCCTCCTTCCATACCTTTGAACCTGTCTCCCTATCCTCTGTCACCACCATATATCTGCCATGAAGCCCAACACCTACTCCCTGGACTCCATCCACACTCCTCTCCTTATCTCCCAGCTCCACCTCCTTGCCCCACTACTCTCTGACACTATCCACCTGTCCTTCTCATCTGACACTGTTCCCACACTCCACAAAACAGCCACTATCACCCGCATTCTGAAGAAACCTTCCCTTGACGTGTCGCAGCTTTCAAGCTACCAGCCCGTCTCCAACCTCCCCTTTCTGTCGAAAGGCCTTGAAAGAGTTGTTACCTCACAGCTTCACTCTTTCCTCTCATCCCATTCCCTCCATGAACCCCTCCAATTGGGAGGTGATCTGGTCAAGGTCACAAATTATATCCTGACCATTTGTGACTAGGGCTTCCTCTGCCTCCTCATCCTCCTAGACCTATCTGCCACCTTCGATACTGTAGACCATTTGATCCTCCTCCACCACCTCTCCTCCCATCTCAACTTTCAAGGTTCTGTCTTTGACTGGTTCAGCTCTTATTTTTCACACCGTCTCACTTTGTGTCCGCCAACAGCTTTTCCTCCGGCCCCCACACTGTCTCGTGCAGCGTTCCTCAGGGCTCTGTCCTTGGTCTACCTCTTCTTCACCCTCGACCTGCTTCCCCTCAGTGACATCATCCGCAGGCATGGGATAAATTTCCACATGTTCACCCGCTTTCACTCTCAACTCTAGGACTACCGGCGTCCTGACTGCCTGTCTGACATGGAGTCCTGAATGAGGGGCAACTTTCTTCAGCTGAACATCGGCAAGACTGAGGCCCTCCTGATTGCCTCATGTCAGCGCATCCGCACCACAGATGCTGGTAGCATCAGCATCCAAGGCTGCACCCATTTCTCTCAAAGTCAGTCAGGAACCTGGGTGTCTTGTTTGACCCTGAATTGTCCTTCCTTCCCCACATCCACATGACCAGCGCTGCCTTCCACCACCTTCATAGCATTGCCAGACTCCGCCACTGCCTCACCCCTCAGGTTGCCAAAACCCTCATCCATGCACTTGTCAATGTAATTTTTTTTGTTGTTGTTGTTGTTAATTACCCTCTCGGTAAAGAAAACCTATCTGGTATCTCTCCTGAAACTGCCCCTCACAATAGTAAACTTATGTCCTCATACATTTTACTATCCTGGTACATCCTGAAGTATTAATGATAATAATCCTTGCATTTGGTACAGCGCTTTTCAGGTCTTCTAGACGTCTCAAAGCGCTTCACAGAATATACTGTAAAGTGAATTGATGTGAATATATGTGGGCGAAATATATGTGGGCGAAAGCCGGCAGCCAATTGCACACAGCAATGTCCCACAAACAGTCGTGGATTGAAATGACCAAATTATTATTGTTTTTCAACAATTTATTATTGTTATTATTGTTGTACTAGGTTTACTTTTTCAATCCTATTTAACATGTTACACACCTGTTTAAGTTGTCCTCTCTCATGACCGAAGAGCTGGTTTGGTCTCAACCAAGGAAATTCTCAAGCTGTAAAAAAAATTAAATTGTTCACAAAGTAAAATTACAGTACATGGAATGATTATGTTTTGCTTTCTTAACATATAGAATCCAACCAACATGTACATCTTACTGAGAGAAGGAACAGTTGGTGAAAACCCTGAGGTGGAATTCTTGGGGAGCATAAAGAAAGTCAAGGTCCGAGCAACTACTTGGAACTCCCAAGCCCTTTGTGTCCAAGCCTTGGGTAAGGTTTACAAGCTATGGGGGGATATATGGGAGGATATATGAGGGGATTTATGGGGGGATATATGGAGGACTTTATGGGGGAATATTAGGACACTGCCCAATTTTATTTGAGGGATTATTGTATAGAACATCAAGTGAAGCCTCATTAACCTTTCTAATAGTTCCATGAGATTTTTAACATCCACCTGAACGAGCAGACGAAACCTCAGGATAATTCAGGTGAAGAAGACCCTTCAACCCATCTGATCTCATTCCTTCAGAATATTCACCTATTAGTCCTAGCATTTCAGCATTACTTTGGAGGTGAAGTCTCGTCTGAAGGACGAAACCTCCAACAAAGCAGCATCCCTCCAGTACTGCATTGGACTGTCAGCCAAGACTGTGAGTTCAAAAGACCCAACGCGGAGCTTCAAATCTCTTCTGACTCAGATTCGAGAGTGTTACCAGTGAGCCAGGCTAACATATAAAACTGTTGTACATGACACCGGAGGAATACGACAATAACAACCACAAAATTACACATGTACGGTATAGCACAGGGTGCTGGAAATAGAACTTAAGTATCAAGAAGAGCTAATCACCTTGTATGGTCTGGTTCCTTGTAGAGGACTGATAATAATCCTGATCACCTTACAATAGATGGGCATCCCAGAGAGGGTGCATCTATGACCAACTCAACCTATACCTAGGATTTGGCACCCGAGCTACCAAAGATAGACTATTGAAACAGGATTTTTTTTTGTTGAGACCACAATTTCTGATATGTTATTGTTGGCCCAGGTTAATCTGACCTAAATTGCTTGAACCTCCGTAAACAGTGCATGCCACAGAATAGGTTCGGAATTGAGTAAAGCCAGGCGCAATTAGTAGCAACCGTGAAATGGGGCTACCGACAACTTTTGATAGAGATAAGCTAGACAATCAAAAATTTGTGCCAATGCATTTCTCTGTTGTGGAATCGTTTCATTAATAATATTGAATATCACATATCCGAAGGTGTGGAGGGACAAGATGTTCAAACGTTGCTGCAATTTGCAAGAGCGGTGGGAATGCAAATTTGATGCTTCATACAGCTACCCAGCAAGTCAAATGTCCTCTCTCTATTACTGATCTCAGCTGACTAGCCAACCTGCCTCTCAGTCACATATAAATAGCCTGAGAGAAAACAAGCACTGACAGCCTAATGTTAACTTAAGCAGGGTGGTCCACCTGTGGCCGGTGGGCAGGGTGCGTCCCCTGGATCAATTTCACTCCCCTCCCTCCCACCTCCCTGCATTTCATCTGCCCATCCACTCCCTCCATAACCCACAAATGTTATGTCATGTTTCTGGAAGGGGAACATAAAAATATTGCTTATGCAGCCTAACCCCAAATATTTCTCAAATAGGGAATCCAGCCCTTGGCAGCGAAAACGTTGAACCATCCTGTACTAAAAGTAATATTTTCTCCTTTCATATTTTAAAGGAAAGTCAGGTACTGAATGTGGTGGATGATTGGTATTTTTGTTGACCAATGTAAGAAAAATCTGATAAATCTCACGCAAAGATATGAGATTTTGTAAAAAAAAAACAATATGAATTTTTTTTATTTTAAAAGGCCCCAAACTTATTGTTGAACAGATTGTTTCATTGTTGCTCTGTAACAATTATTATTTGGGAAAACCACCAATTATACCTGCAACAACAACAACAACTTTGATTTATATAACGCCCTTCATACTGGAAAGTGTCTCAGAGCGAGTGACAATAATGGAACCTGGGGATGAGCAAGTGGTAAGGGGAGAAAGGTGACCAGATGCGCGGACAAAGGGAAAGCTTTTTAGCTAAGACCTGAAACTGGGTAGAGAAGGGGTGAGGCAAAGGGAGTGAGGAAGGGATTTCCAGAGCCTCGGGGCATAGTGGCTGAAGGCACGTCCGCCGATGGTGGAGCGGAGGATTCGGGGGACAACAAGGAGGCCAGACCCGGTGGAGATTTGATTCCTATGATTCTCTGTGAGGTTCCCAAGTAGAATAATAATAATAATCCTTGTATAGCACTGATCACGTCTTCTTGGTGTCTAAAAGTGCTTCATAGTTTATTATCAAGTGAATTCACTGTATATTTGTGGACGAAACGCAGCAGCCAATTGTGCACAGCAGTGTCCTACAAACAGTTGTGAACTGAAATGACCAATTTACTATTGTCTATTTTGAGGGCTTATCAGGTGTGTGGAGTAAGGAAACTGGCCCAAGGTTTCGCCCTGCCTGGAATCGAACCTAGGTCTCTCACTTGTAAGGCAAGTGCTTTAATCACTGGACTCCACTCAGTTGGTCGCACTCTTGGCCGAGTCAAAAGCATGTAGGTGGAAGCTAAATGTCAGGACTTTGAACTGACGAGTGTAGGCTGACACTCTGATGCAGTGCAGCAGGATCATTGCATCATTGAATGTCCTGTCCTTTGGATAAAACATTTTTTTTTCATTTAAAAAAAAAACCAAGATCCCGCCTATCTGTGCAGGCAGACGTTGAAGATCCCACCACTCGAAAAGAGAAGAGCTTCTCCCAGGGTACTGGCTGACAATTCCCCAGATAAATTCTGACATTTACTTAACGCTATTTTCAACTCCACTGTGACGCACTACATCAGGCACTGATGTGCTGCTTTACCATCTTCATATCAAGCAATTTTAAATGGTTCATTTCTTGCCTGAAACTCAGTAGTGTTCGGGCTAACCCTAATCCATCACACTTTGACAGACTTGATCACATCAGCTCAATCTGCAGAGAAAACCGCTTTAAAATGCAGTGTTAAGAGCCAGAGAAAGAGGAGTGTGCTTTCAGTCTGAATTAATGCTACCCAGGACTATTAGCAAGAGTGTATTTTGAATGAAAAGTTAATTGAAAGTGCGTTGGATCACAATTGTAAAGATATTCGATCGAAACCCATGACTGAAATGAGACTGATTTCAGCCCATTCCCAAACTTTAGCCTGTAGAAATGTGTAGACTGAAGTCAAAATGAGAACCTTGTGAAATAACAATCATCACACTGACATCACCTTAAACCATAGTTATATAGTGTTACGATATGGAAATAAGCCACTTGGGCCAAATAAGTTCTTACCAGTGTTTATACTCCCCATGAGCCCCCACCCCTTCTATTCCCCTCTGCTATTTCTCTCTGCCTCTACTTTTCGACCACGTCTTCTGTCACCTTTTCCCCCCTGCGCCTGGCTCGGGCCCGGGATCCCTTATTATGAAGCGCTCTGAGACGCCGCCCGGCCTGGATGGCGCAAAAAAATTGAAGTTGTTGTTGTTGCCATATCTCTGGATTCCCCTCTATTATGCCTCTCTATTCTCTTGCTTTCATGTAAACATCAAATTTTCTCTTAAATAGATTGATGCGTTTCGCTTTAACCACACCTTGTGGCAGTGAGTTCCACCTTCTGTGCAAAGAAGTTCCTCCTGAGCTCCTCTTAAAATCTGTTGCTAGTTATTTTGCATTTATGCCCCTTTGTTTTGTACTCACCAAAAAATTGAAAGACTTTATCAGCAACCACAATATCAACAGCCAGCATCAGTGATAAATATTTTCCAGACATGTCAAAGATTTGCTCTTCAGAACAATTCCTCTTTCAGAATCAACTCTTCTCCGCACCAAACATTGGTGGATATACAAGGACGATAGTATATGCACATACATACAAGAATTGGAAACATTTACTGCCTGTTCATTCATATTTGAGTTAGGCAACAGAGTGGGGGACGAGGTATGCATTAGTGCTTCAGAGCTGAAGAGCACAATGCTGCCATGATGCAAATGATGTGAATATTTAATTCAAAAGAATAAGTCATCGTTAGGAACAGCTGTACATTTTTAAACAGCCTACACAGATTTCATAAAATGCATAAAATCCAAAATAATCCATTCATCTTATAGTATCTTCTTGTAAAATCAAATGAAAGTTTGACAAAATCCGAGTCACATACAGTCAGATACTGCATAAGTAAAGTCGGGTAAATCCGCATGATTCTCAGTGTAGAGCTGGAGAATCAGCGCAAGTGTACGTTCATACCTTGTCAAGGTTTCTTTCCACCTTAGGCAGCAATCGGGGAAACACAGTAGAATGCAGATGTTCTATGTTTCTCTCACAATTCAGCTTGCGACTCCCACTCATTCACATTGCTGCAAGTTTGCAACATCCCACAGCGTGGCAATACTTTTGCCAATTTTTGTAGATTTTGAAAGAAACTAACACAAGTACATTCAAGTTCATTGATTGCTCTGTTGAGCTGTTCTTTCGGCAACGCGAGCAGGCATTCAAAACCTTGAACTTGTTAAAATAAGTTGAATATATAATGAAATGAACAGCTGTGTTTACTTAAAATTTAATTTGTTCAACTGAACCAGATTGATATCCAATATCAATAGAATTCTAAGGTTCTGTATTTAAAGGCTAAAGCAGTGATACATTCTCATTTAAATATCGGCAAAAGCAGACCGTGAAAAATGCATACTTTAAGATGTCTTATTTCGTTTTTATACAATTCATTTGAGAGATATTTAGTTTACATCATCTACCACAGACATAAATTTCCAAGTGTGTTAGTGTTTATTGAAGTGGTGATTTACACAGAGATTTCAAGCACTTATAATTTTTATTGGTTGCCTTTATTACAGTGGAACTCTTTCACTGTAAAAATATTTCCTGATGTTGAGGGATAGCCAACACATGTACACATTCTCTGTTCAAATTATTGATCATGTATGAATAAACACAGTACCTAATGAGAATCCTTGAATTTGACATAGCACCTTATAATAATAATAATAATAATCCCTGCATTTGGTTTGGCACTTTACGTGTCTTCTAGACGTCTCAAAGAATATATTGTAAAGTGACTTGACTGTATATACATGGGCGAAACGCAGCAGCCAATTGCCTGCAGAGGTGTCCCACAAACACTCATGGATTGAAATGACCAATTTATTATTAGATTTTTTTCGGAGGGAATCATTATTACGAGTGTGGAGCAAAGATACTTGCCTAAGGTATCACCCTGCCTGGAATTGAACCCAGGTCTCTCACTTGTAGGGTGAGTGCTCTAACCACTGAGCTACAGGACTCCACATCATCGAGACATCTCAAAATGCTTCACAAGTTTTTATTTGAAGTGTACAGACCGTGTACATGTAGCCGAGAAGGGCAACCAATTTGGGCACAGTAACGTCCCTCAAACAGCCATGCCATGAATGACTAAGTTGGGGCGATTTCTAGCCAGGAAAAACATCAAGAGAAACTCCCTTCTCTTTTCGAATAGTGCAATGGTATCTTGATGTCCACCTGAACAGTCAGACAGAACCTCAATTTAACATTTCATCCTAGTGTCAGCATAGATTATGTTTTCAAAGTCCCAATATGGGGCAAGAACCCCTAGCTTCTGACTCGGAGGCAAGAATACTACCAGTTGAATTAAGCTTATACTTGCAGAGAGGGCTTTGAGGTCACAGGCAAGGCCGACACTCCATTACATTGGTACATCTGTGACATTGAACTGTCACAGATGCTAAACAGATGAGATGAGTCATTAACACCAACAACAACAACAAAATTACATTTATAGAGTGTCTTTCACATCGAGAGGACTTCCCAAGTCGCTGGGCGCTTAAACAAAAGTCCTCCTGACGTGAAAGGTGCTGTACAAGTGCAATTTTGTTGTTGTTGTTGTCTACATGTTGAGGTGGATGTTAAAGATCCCATGGCATTAATCATCAACAACAACAACAACTTCCATTTATATAGCGCACTCCACGCCAGACGGCATCTCAGAGTGCTTCACAATAACGGATCCTGGGCCCGAGCCATGGCAGGGGGAAAAAGATGGCGTGGTCAAATAGAAAGGTCTTCAGCTGAGACCTGAAACTCTGAAATTCAGAGCATCAAGGGAGATGCTCTCTGGCTTCTGGCCAACAATCCTCCAGATAAAATTTGCCATTCACTTCATGGCTGTTTGTGGAACATTACTGCATGCAAACCAGCTCTAGCATTTACCTATAAAATACGTAGTCACTACACAGAAAATCCTAGGAAGCTCTTTGAGATGTTTCAAAGACTTGATAAGATGTTATACAATATGCAAGGATTATTATTGTATAATGCTGGATGCTCAGAAAAGTGGGAACGTGACAAGTTATGCATTTTTAATGGGAAATTTCCCAATTTAATCAATCGTGTTCAAATTCTGTTGTTTTTCCAGTCTTTGTGCAAAGGGCTTGATAGAGACCAGCCCTTGGCCTACACATGTTCAGGACGGAATTTTAGCTTCCCTCATACTTTAGGTTGGAAGAGTTGCACTATGACATAGAAATGAAATGGTTCAATAAATTCATGGTGGTTGGCCCAAATACACTGCTCTCTTTAGGTACAGCACATGTGGGTGTGCGTGTGAGTGCTTGTGGAGTGTTCCTTGTCAGTTGAATGCTCCACCATTGATGGCTATGTTTTCAGGCACTACACTCCAAAGCTATAGAACTCCTTCCCTCAATCCCTTCGCCTTGCCCCCTCTTTCCCCATTTTCAGGTTGCAGCTGAAGATCTTGCTCTTCGACCGTGCCTATCGTCACCTTCCCACTTACCCTGGCTCGGCATTCAGCGCTGCCATTGTTAAGATCTCTGGGATGCCACCAGCATGCAGCGTCTATAGCAAGTTGTTTTTGGGTGGGTGAATGTGTGTATTTTAGTCAGCGGTTGTCTGACACATACGGAAGCCAAACCATCATATTTAAAGTATCCAAATCAGGCTGATTGCCACGTATCATGGAAATACATACACAATTCTGAATTGGCCACATGACCATATGTACTTTAAGCAAGGGTCTTGATCAAACAATTCATCCAAGAGTTGCAAAATAACAGAATGTGAGCCTTTTGGGAGAATTAGGTTTTGAATTAGATTAAAAATAGGTCACCAGTCAGATCCTCCCACAGAAGTCAACAAGTATCCAGCATAATAATGTGTACATTCACACTTTATTAGCCATTTGTGCAATGGTGAATATATATTACAATCATGTTATTGTGATGTTTTCTCACACTTGAAGGTAGGTGCTCACACAGACACAAGCTGCTTGGGTTTATCTTATGCTAATTAGAAACAATTACACTCTTTTAGTTGTGCTATATCTGTAGTGTGATTTCCTTTCACAAAGATGCATCAACTTATATTGATTCCAATTAATTTGTTTGCAATTTTAACAGTGATATTGGACCTGAGCCAATACAGAACTATAGCTATTCCATACAACTTTAACTGAATTTAACATAGTAGAATTCATAGAATTATACTGCACAGAAGGAGGCCATTCAGCCCATCATGTCTGCCGGCTCTTTGAAAAGAGCTTTCCGAATCAATCCCGCTCCTCTGCACTCTCCCCATAGCCCTGGAAACATGTCCTTCCCAAATAACTAATACTTCTCTCTTAAAAGTTGTTATCGAATCGGCTTCAGGGGAGAGGTAGCCAAACAAATCCACTCAAAGCATATGATGGTTTTCTACATGTGTAAAACCCCCATCTGACCAAAACAAAAATGTACAGTTCTGGTTGTCATGAGATAAGTAAGCTGTTCTAGAGCCAGTACAGAGGAGAGCAATGAGGATGATACCAGAGATAGAGGAAAGAGTTATGAGCAATCATAAGACAACCTAACATTGTTCAGTTTTGAAAGAACGTTTCTCAGATGGGACATTGTAGAGGTATCCAAGATGTTAAATAGAATTGAGATACTAAACCCAAAGCTTTAGGAATGCTCCAAGACAGTAGAAGAAGGACATAGGTTCGGACTTGCAAACCTCTTCAACCATGCCTTTGATCACCCTCCTTCCCCACCCGTCCTCCACCCTACCCAATCTTGAACCCCCAACTATGGACCAAAACACTGATTTTCCAGCTCCTTGGAACGTCCTCCGGACATGAAAGGTGCTGTACAAATGTAAGTTTTTAAATTGTTGTTATTAGATATTGGCAGAGGTGGACAATATTACAAAGAGGGAAGAAAGCAGTTGACTCCCCACCTGGCCGCAATACCTGGTCACCTGCCGGCATGTTTAAGATTGCTGAGGACAAGTGAATCCTAGGGATTGGCAGGGAGGCCGGCAAGCACATCGGTGCCTATAATTCTCATTTATTTTCCGTTTTCCCTGCTGGCAACCACCTCTTTGCTTTTGTTCCCAGCCTCCACTTCCTGGATACAGCTCGATGGATGCTGGTTGCCCTCAGGTAGCTCGCCGCTGTTCATGTATGAGCCTTAGCTGTGAGAGTCGACAGATCATTTGACCGTGCAGAGAGGATCACAAATGAGCCTGAACTTTCCCCACACGGCTATTACACACACACACAAACAGCTAGTGGAGGGTGTTGGAGCAGAACCGTATCTCACTTACCCCTGGCAAGGGCATCTACTGTTTAACTTTTCCAGGAAACTTGAGAGCAGCAAACTTAGCACATATTGTATCAAGATTTGAACCAGCAAGTTTGTGTTCCATAAATGGCGGCTATAAGCATTGCTACCCATATGCTAGTATTTCTGAAGTGATCTGTTCTCTAACAGAATGGACACATTTCCTCTTCAGGGAACTGTTTGCTTTTCGAAAGCCTGCAATACAGACTGCAATAATCTTTGCATTTGAAAAAGAGCCGTTCACTTTGGATGGATATCTCAAAGCACTTCATAGGATTTATTGTACAGCATATGACTATGTGTTTTGTAGATGAATGTGGCAGCCAATTTCCTACAAACAGCCATGAAGTGAAGAACCAATTTTATTTAGGAGGGGTTATTGACCAGAACAGTGGGTTAGAGAACTTCCTTTCTTTTCAGAAAAGGAACAGCACCATGGGATCTCTAACATCCACCTGAACAGGCAATTCCATTACCCTGCTTTACTTGGGAGCCATTTCTACTTCACACTGTTAGTTGTATTACAGCAAAATGGGGCATTAAACGGTTAATTTAATTTTTAAAAAAACCTTACACTTCACATCTCAAAGAGCTTCACAAGATATAGTATAAAGTGAAGAGACTGTGTATTTTATTTGCAAATGGTCAAAGTGTGGCAGTGAATCACTTTATCCCATGTGTTGCCAGTTCACACTGACATTTACTGCTTCAGAAGTTTGCAATTCTGTACCGCATAAATTGGGGACAATGGGGCCATTCCAGGTATTGGATCCAGGGTTTGCACCTGATTAAGATGGGGGGGGGGGGGTGGGAGGTGGGTGGGTCAAGGGTGGAGAGGAGTAAAGTTTCTCCGAAAGCATGGTCAAAGAAAAAGGTCTTGAGGGGGACCTTGAAGCAGGTGAGGGAAGGGTTGAGTCAAAGGGATTCCTGAATTAAGTTCTAGTGAGTGGGGGCAGATACATTTGAAGCCCGACTTTTAAAGCACGTGTGGCAGGTTGATCGGGTTGATCAGAGAACTATATATGAAGCAGCCCACTGAGCGGAGGGAGTGGCTGGGTTTGTAGGGATTGAGGAGGTCACAGAGGGGGCAAGACCATGGAGGGTTTTCAAAAGGAGGACAAGGATTTTGAATTTGATTCTCTTGGGAATGTGGAGTCTGGCGCTGGGTACGGAAGCGGAAGAGAGCCTCTTATCTAGTACAGAAAGCACAGGGGGTGCAGAGTTCTATAAACTCTTCAGTTTGTGAAGGGAATAGGCAGGTAGTCCAGCGCGTAGAATTGGCGTAATCTTGCCTTGCCGTGATGATTCGTGCACAATTGAGAAATGGCTCTCAGTGCAATCTGCTCCACAACTTGGGCAGAAACTACAAAGCACAATCCCCCATATGGGAAAGAGATTCATAGGGAATTCTACAGCAGCCAAATAATAATGAGGAGCTTTAATAAAAATATGATGTGTCAACATGACAGAGAGGCAGACAAAGTAGAAATAATTGCTAGTCCAGATTATTTTTCCGTGCAGATATTTTAATGAATCAGGAGTTCCACAAAAATAATGTAACATAAGGTCAGTATTTAAAAGTTATAAATAATCTTGTTTTATGTGGTGTTGATAATTGTACATTATTTTAATAAGAATATTAATCCATCCATTTGATACGGCATGTTGACACATCATTGAAACATTTCAAAGCACGAGTTGAAATATACCGCAAAGTGAATTAACTGCATATTTTGTGGTTGAAACATAGCAGCTAATTGCGCTCAGCAGTGTCCCACAAACAGTCGTAGATTCTGTGACCAAACTTATTTTTTTTTTCAGGGCTTATTCCCTTCGGAAAAGCAATCTGCCATTCAACTAACAACCAGGTTCCTACATATTGCTAGGTAAACAGAGGCAGGTGGAGTAAGAAAACTTGCTTAAGGTTCTCCCTGCCCAGTAATAGAACCCAGGTCCTCTCATTTGCGAGGCGAGCGCTCTAACCAATACATGACAGGACACCACATTTATGAATTTTTAAGGTCATTTAATGTTTTTTTTTACTGTTTGCGTGCAATACCAGAAAGAGTGTTTGGTTAATTTGATCATGAGCTCTGTCTCCCATTTTAATAATTTTATTCACTCTTTTTCTTCCTCCAAAATTTTAATTGGGTTATTGTTTGTTGAATGCTGTTGACACAAATGAGTTCCTGTTTTTGCCTGCATTCACCTCATTGCTGTTTT
The DNA here is from genome assembly GCA_035084275.1 of Hydrolagus colliei. Taxonomy (NCBI): domain Eukaryota; kingdom Metazoa; phylum Chordata; class Chondrichthyes; order Chimaeriformes; family Chimaeridae; genus Hydrolagus; species Hydrolagus colliei. The sequence continues at coordinate 5,121,713 of CM068742.1, read as the reverse complement.
GGGGACATTACTATGCATAAAGTGTCTGCCACCGTCACTACACAGGCACTTACTTTCACAGTAAAATCTTGTGAAATCAGTAAAATCTTCTGAGACGTCTAGACAACCTAAGGCAGTGTGTCACTAGGATTGTAATTAATTACAATAACAACCACAAAATTACATTTGTAATACAGTAAAGGCTTGTTTATCCGGCACCCAGGGGACCTGACCGATGCTGGTGAATTAAATATGCCGGATATTCGAGCAGCAAATTGCCGAAAATCTTACACAAAAAATGTACTTATTTTAAAACATACCATATTAATAATAGACTAAATAATAATGGAATATTGTATGGATACTTACCAATAAAGCATTCCAGCACACTCGCTAAATTGATTGGTAAAATAAAAACTCCAGCGTTCGCTAAGTTTAATAAGTGCGCATGTGCATGCATTGGATGCATGCGCAAAGTGAGCTACTCGCGAGTGTGCCAGATGGCTCCTGTATGAGTTCCGTTTGCTGGAATGGTGGATTGTACTGGGAGATACCGGTTGGTTGAGTGTTCCGGTTGGTTTTGGTGCCGTATAAACAAGCTTTTACTGTAATATGATTTTCTTATTTATTTCTAGATCATCATCTCCCATTCTTTTACTGAATTATTAAATTTCTGTTCTGTCTGCCTTGTGGTTCAAGTGGACAGTATTATTTTTGGTTTGTCAGGTGTTCAAATCACCATGCTTAAGAGCATCCAAACCAAACTGAGAATCGCATACATCCTGTCTTTCTGAAGGTACCTATCCTAAACTCACACTGTTTGTAGCTACAGAGTGAGGATGGAGAGGCACGGAGTGAGCAGGGAGACGCGAGGAGGGAATGGCACTGAGTGAGAAGGGAGTGGCGTGGACTGAGGAGGGAGAGTCGCAATATCACCTTCAGCATCGGGGTCCAATCCAGGACCTTTGAGCATTTTTGACATCCTCCCAATGTGAACATCATTATATAAATATCAGAGTGTATTGTATCAGCCGCTCAAACCCCAACTTTAGCCTAACCATAATCATAACCGAACCCCAACAGCAAACTGACAACAGCCCGACCCCAATTATGGAGCTCCTGTAGCTCAGTGGTTAGAGCACTCGCCTTACAAGTGTGAGACCTGTGTTTCGAATCCAGGCGAGTCAGGGCGAAACCTTGAGCAAGTTTCCTTAATCCACATGCCCTAATAATAATCCGTCAAAAAAAAACTATAATAAATTGGTCATTTCAATCCACGACTGTTTGTGGGGACACTTCTGTGCACAATTGGTTGCTGCATTTTGCCCACAAATATACAGTCAATTCACTTTACAGTATATTCTGTGAAGCACTTTGAGACGTCTAGAAGATGTGAAAAGCGCTGTATCAAATGCAATAATAATTACTATTATATTATTATCTATAATTATCATGGAGATTCCAGAGACAGAATGTGGTGCGCACTCTCTCCCTGGAGGGATGTACCTCGCTTACCTAATTCAGGAAAGTATTAGACACAAGTTGGTAAGAACTGAGGCTTAGAGTAACTGCTGGAGTCTAAGCAGCTGAAACTACATGGCTTGCTGTTGATATTGCTGTCTGTCTGCTCTGGGCAGCTTGTCCTGCTAGGATCACCCTACCTGTTAGGGCTTTGGCTTACAAGGTTAACAGGATCTGAGTGGAAGGATCTTCGTGTTCTGGTCCTCATCCAGATTTACTCCCAAATACAAATTAGTTTCCGTTTAACTCATTGATGTTTATGGGATGTTGCTGGTGCAGTTTAGTTGCTGTGTTTGTTTTTATAACATTCACTTCCAATCAATTATATTCTGTAAAATGCTTTGAGATTTTTTTTGATGTGAAAGGCAAGTTATTGTTATTACAGTATAAGGAATTTGGAGACAAGACCGGAATAGGATAGGAAACATAAAGAACTGCCACCATCAATTAATACACTTGTTCGATGAGTTAAGTGGCTTCCTTCTGTTCGTCATTGACATGGCTGATTGAACAAAAGTTTTAAAGATTTTTTTCATAGGAATTTGAATAATATGGTATTTTCTCTTATGTAACCTAATGTACAAAAAGCAGATATTCTAAATGCTTCAATAGAAGCCTTGAATGACAATTCTAAAATGTCTCTTGAAATGCCGTAATTTCCCACTGTAATTTTCAAGAGTTGCTTGAAAATGTCTACTTGTAAATGTCTTTCTGTAACTTTCCACTCTGAAGTGCCAAAGCTACTGAAGCAGCTTTGAAGCTTTGTGCAATTAGTTTAGTGATGGAAATTTGGATCCTTGCTGTAGCTATCCAAATATTCTATTGCCAGAGTGAGGTAGATTGCAGCTCAGAACTCAGATGATCTAATGAGATCTAGCTATGCTCCTTGTCATGACACGACACAGGAAATTCAATGGGTGGGGGGAGATTGAGGTGGAGGTAATCAGGGTCTCCTTTGAACTGAGCTGGTTCCAAGGTGACGACATGCTTGGCAATGGAATGTCAGAATCGAGTCAACCCTTTATGACAGTGGTGGCCAACGTTTTGTTTGGCCAACAAAATACATATTCTTGATTAAATATTTCTTGATTTATGCCATCACAAAAAACAGAAAACACACTATCGATCGTACACAGACTTACCTAGACTAGTGTGAAGTTTGGGGGTCACTTCTTGACGGCTCTGTGGGCTACTTCTGGCCCTCAGGCCACAGGTTGGCCACTATAGCTCTATGGTTATCTTTGCAATACAGTTACTAAGCCAGGCAGGTCTGCAGTACTCTGGGGAACTGCTGATGACTTCCCAGCCACCTTGGCTTATGTTTAGTGCAATTCAACACTAATTCTCTGGTGGTCCTAGCTGGACAAGCAGCAGGAAAGCTTAGCCAAACAAAGCTCACAATGGCTTTAGTTGGCTTTTAGTTGGTTAGTCTCTAGTCTCAGTTCTTTGGGCGTCTTATGATAAGCTTACGATTTGCCTGTACAGGTCCCACAAACTCTTTTGAAAAGAGAAGGAGGTTTCTTCTAGTATCCTGGCCAAGAATTCTGATAAAATAGGCCATTCGTTTCTTGCTTGTTTGCTCCACATTGCTGTGCGTGAATTGGCTACAGAAAAAATATTATGAAGACCTTTAAACATCTCAACACTATAATGTGTTGTATCAAGTGCAAGCATTATCATTGAGAGGAGGGCTGTCGATGAAATGGCTTATGGGGTTGATTGTTTAAAATGGTTCCTTGTCTTTTCTTGTAAATCCAATTGGGATAAGTGTTTGCATTTCTCTGCAGATTTTGCTGCTTTGCCCCTGGGATTTTATGACTTCAGCAACATTGACTGCCGAGTCCTGAGGATGTGGATTAAGAATTTTATTTAAGTTTTTTGTTGGAAGGTTTTATGTAATGAAGACATGACAATGGCGCATGTGTTTCTGACAATATGAGGAGAATAAGTCATACTTTTTGTATTTATTTACAATAAATTGGGAAATAGAGAACATCTTATTTAAAATTATGAATAGTTTTGACAATATTCAACCCATTTCACATGATTTATGGCCACAACAAATATTCATTTCATCAAATTTATTTCCCACCATAAAAGCTTCTCAAGAAATCAGACAGACTAAACAAAATAATGAGTAATAATATTAAAAAAGTATCGAAATAAAATTACAGAAAGAGACTCATGTTGGAAAATGTATTTTCATTTTAAATGACCACCTGACAACAAAAAAAATATCAATTTAACATTTCATCCAAAGGACAACATTTCTAACAATATAACATTCTTCAATGTTGTACATTAGTAACAGATTAACAGATCATGAAGTTCTAATGTATAATCTACAAACTAGTGAACCAGAGGCACTATTGTTATCAACCGAAATAAGATGACATCTTGCGTTACTGCAAATAGCATGCAATTACTGTACCTGATTATGAAGACAAATACAATGCTGAAGTTCACATGCAAGCAGAACAAGTATATTCTTTGCAAAGTGTCTTCTCTACTGCAGTATGGTTAAGGAGCTGTCCATTCTATGAACTCCCCCATTCCAAAAAAGTAAAGTTTACATGAGATGGATTATTTAGTTTTATTGTTAATTAATTTATCTAATAGACAGTTATTAGGCCCAATTATGAAAGTTGGACCCTACAAGGTTGGGTAAGTCTCTATGACCAGCAGTTAGAATATGGACAAAAATGCAGCTCATTGTGTTGGCTTTTGTTGAGCTTTCCGTGTTCATGTGGAAAATTCCTGCTTTGGTCTGATTTACTCTCCCTGTGGCCAGTTAACACACTGTATGGAGTGTATGGATGGGGTAAATCTTTTCCCTATCATGGTAAAGAAATGTACCTCACCACTTGGAAGGAGCTGTGTAGTGTGCCCACAATGCTGTATTGGTGAAAAATCCACAATATGCAAACATAACTAAATTGGCATTTGTGACAAAGAGGTTGGAAACTTGCAAAGAAAATTATTCATAGTCATAGATCAGCAAAATATCTCAATCTACCAGGCTATCCACCCTCCCAACCTTACAATAGCATCAAAACATTTAAATGAGTCCAGTGTCTTGGCCTTAACCCTTACCACTTTCTTGTCCAGTTCCTAGATCAAGAAAATCATCTTGGTACCTGTTTTGAAATTGCCCTTTGGAATGTTAAATCTATGTTCTCTTGTTCTACTCTCTTTATGCAGCCTAACATTTTTAATCCCATTTAAAATGTTGTACACTTCGATAAGGTCCCCTCTGAGCTATCTTCTCTGAAGGTTGAAGAGCCTTGGCTTACTCGTTACTCTAAGCCTAATAAAGCACGATAGCATACCATTGAAACTTCTCAAAAAAGGAATTTACTGTAAAGTATACTGTGTATTTATAAGTAAAGGCTGCCATCAATTTTCACTCATTAGTGTCCCACAAACACCATGAAGTGAATGACCAACTTCATCCAGTATATGACATATGTATAAGATATATGGTAGTTTGTTTGAAGGGAAAATCATCTGCAGTTATTTGGTAGTGAGAAATCAAGCCATTGCAATTCCAGTTATGACCATTTCATTTATTTATTTTCTATAGATTTTCCTGCTGGCCCCGTGACAGTGAATGTTTACTACCAAGGGTTCATCAAAGCCACAACTCACATTCTATACTACACTGCAATGGAAGAAATTGAATGTTTGCTTCTTAAAGCAACTGATCCAACAGAATTCATCTGTCAGGTAAGAAACATATTACCTACTAAAGGTTGAATTAAAGAGGGTAACTTGCCCTATCAAAGTGAACAAGCTTGATTTGCACAGTTATTATTTCTTCCTCCTCCAATATATTTTCAGGATAAAAATTCTTAAGATACAAGGAAGTGCTTAGCCACACTTAAGAGTCTACAGTTTCATCTCTTGAGAAATGATTGAAGCAGAGTTTCACTTGTGTAAACTCTCTCCTGGGGGACAAGATCTCTCTTCTCCTCGGAAGCTGACACTATTGCTGCCTCTATCCATTGTGATAGAGTGCACTCCACACTCATCACTCCTGTGGAATGGATACTCAGAAACCAAGCCATTGCAATCCCAATACAATTATCAAACTCTGTTTGATAAGCCTGGCAGAGTGGTCACTAAATGTGCTGGGGTTCACTGAAGTCAACCAGGCTCAGGTATCAGATATTGGATCATAGCAGTTACTCATTGACAAAGTTGACCCAGCCCCATTCTTCCTTCCTTCACAAGGCATTTCACTGTGGAGCCAGTACAACTTCATACCTATCCTCCACCTCCAACTAGAGGATAGGCACAAGTTGCACAAACCTCCAAACCCACCCGCTCCCCTTGATACAACAGCCATCTCCATTCCCTAAAATTCCAAACCCAGCTGCTCGAGCGCAGGGGCAGAAAACCAGCCTCACAGTTCACCACCAATTGCGGCTCTAGCATTTTCATATCTATCGCCATTCCCTGTTGCAAACAAAAACTATTCACTACTCAAACATCATTCTGGAGGCCAAAAATAATTCCCAAATCCTATTCTCCATCACCCACCACCTCCTCCGTGCACCCCTACAAACACGCTGAATAATCACAGCCAAGTGTGAAGAGGTCATGGATTTCCTTATCTCCACAATCAACACTATCCACCTGATAGCCTCATCCTTCTGCACTACATCGCCACTCCAACCCCCATTCCATCTCCCTCATCTACCCCTCCCTCAGCTCCTACCATGGCCCCCATCCCACATTCATTTGCTCCCATCTCTATTAACCAATCCCTTTCCTCAGGATCATTCCCACTCCCACTCTAACTGCAGTGATCAACTCCCTCCTTAAAAAAAGTACCCTCGATCCCTCCAACTTTGGCCACTACTGCCCTATCCCAAACCTGACCTTATATGCAAAAGCTCTGGAATGCATTGTTTAACTTTACAACTAACCAACAAAATAAAAAGATAATCAGATCACAATGCTGACTGGGTTCAGTGTTGTAGTGTTGTAGTTATAGGGAAACATTTGGCCAAGATTCGTACTGAATTAATTGCAAGGCCATCAGATATTATAGGAGGAACAATGGCAGTATATTATTCTTGCTACTGTCCCATTGTATACGGACAACATTTCGGTAAAAATGTAGTGTGTGTGTGTGAAATAACATTTTAATGACATAACAAAATGCGGTTTCAATGCAGCAAGCATTAAGGCAATCCATCATAGCTGACAAGACTGATCGGAACAATCTCTATTCAGACTGGGCTATCCAATTTTCAGTTGTATATTTTACCATAGAAAGTTACAGTGCAAGCATTGGAGTCACAATTTGCATTCCTTCCAATACGCGCATTGTTAGAAAGAGTTCAATGCAGTATACAAATTCTCCCATCATACTGGGCGATGATAAAGCTGATAAAGGCACACACAATTACCTATTTGTTTGCACTTTACTCCATGTTAATGCATAAAACAAGAGTTTACAAAGTCATTGCTCACCGCTTCTTCAGTTTCCATGCTGATGATACTCAATATAGCACTGTGTCCAATTTTCAATTGCAGACATTTTACTTTTACACAAATTGCACATCATGTTTTGTTTTGGTCAGCTTGATGTCTAATGCAAACAGAAACGCAGCATCATTCTAAATACAGTATCATAGTATTTAAATTTGTTACTGGAAATTCTTCATGTTAATACAGGTTTTTCCCCGATTTATGACAGGGTTACGTTACTGAAAAACGTCACGCAAATCGAAATGTCATACATCGGAATGCGGTTTCCCATGCGGTCCCATTATATAGCCCCAGATGCTTTCATTTGACCAGATTATGTGACCTTAAATCCACTGAAATAACACACAAAACACACAAAATAACACACAAAACACACAAAATAACACACAAAATAACACACATAGGCAAGATTTAGTATCTAAAGTGATGACTTTGCAGGGTCTCTTACGAGCATTACTGCTGCTCATCTCACTTACTGGTCTCTTTTCTGACATTGTAGAAATGCGGTAGAGGCTGTAAATCGCTCACAATTACATGGTGTCGCTTCAAACGAAGCTGGCTTTTAAACAATGATGTAGCGCAGTGGTTCCCAACCTCGGGTCCCGACCCAAATCAGGGTCATGGGGGTCCTCAGTAGGGTCACAAAGGGTCATCGGAATTTATATATTTTTACTTTTTTTGATGTTGAAAATGCTTTTTTAGTGCTAAAAAAAAGCTATTAACGCTAAAAAGAAATGCAACATCACTGACCAATTTGTATAAAGAGAGTACTTACAAGTTGCGCTGAGTCCACAAAATAGACAGAGATAACATTTTGGCTGAGTTGAGCTTCAGTTGCGATATCTCCCCCTAGTGGTGGGAGGACCGGTTGGAAGCTAATTTGTGTGGTTGCAGCAAAAAAAAGGTTTGGAACCACTGACCTAGCGACATGCTATTGGCCAGTTCAAACGCTTGGATAGGGTATACTACTGCAATTTTACCGCAAAATACACTATATACTGCACATGCGCAAAAAAGATGCGCACATTTTTTTGTCGTTACAATGAAACAAAATATTGTGCATCGATAAAAAGGTGTTAAAAAATTACGATTGTTAAATCGAAAACATATAACTAGAGACATCATAAATCGGGGATACCTGTATATTGCATGAACTCTGTAGTTACAGATTCCCAATTACTATACTTTATATATACTGTATACCGGTATATAATATATACAGTATTGTTTATGGAATAAGGTGTACTGTCTGGCATCAAAGATTCTCACAGAATTTTAACATGAATTATTCCCTCGTGATAGGTACTATTGTTGTCCATTGTGCTGTTCAGAGTTTTTCCAGATGTGCAGTAAAGCTAACCAAAGTACCCCATAAATTGGGACAGATTTTCACCTCAAAATAGCGAAATTTTGAGCTGAAAATTTATTTTGAAGACGGCTGGAATATCTACACAGGCTTGGGGTTTAGCTAGACTAAAAAAGAGATTGCAGCATGTCACCATATTTCAAAATGTATTTTTTAAGAATAATTTTTAACATTTCTATCATTTGCATGCATTTTTTTAAAAAATCAATAATTTCCATATGCTAGGTAAATTCTAAGAACATAAGAACTTGCTAGATGAAAGAAGCATAAAATCCATCCAGTTCGCATTCCACCATCCTGGCAGTTGCTTGACATGTTGAATTCACTGACAGAATTCAATGTTAATCTGCTCAAGTGTTAGTTGCATTTTGACTTAACTATGATTGACTTACAGTCAATCATAGTTAAATCCACTTGTAGTTCTTCTTTGATGGAACATATTGAATACTGTAATACAGCAATGCAATATTATAGTACAGTGCAGTTTTTAAAGCCACAATGTTTAATTTTCCTCATAAACCTGCTTCTGGTTTGTTAATATGCTAATTTAGGTTCTAAATTAGTGATCTGCTTTCATAAGTATGTAATATTTTTTGGACAGAAAAAGGCCATTCTTTTTTGGACATCCTTACCACCAACCTGTTGTTTTTACCCTACATTTTAACCTGTCCTCTGCAGGAAGCCAAACCAAAAAACCTCTTTTGCAAGGGTGTACACTTAGAATTTTTCTTAGCATTTCAGAAGTTGCAAATTTGAGACGATTCTTTAATTGGGTCTCAATTTAGAGTTGTCATCCCAACGCGACAGTTGCTCCATCAAATGATTTATTATTTCACCCTATTATTTATTATTATTTCACTGTGGAGCGTTTGTGGTGTCTGCGGCTCTGAAGCAGCCTGTGAAACCACTTCAGAAACTTCTGAACAGAAACAAAACTAGGCTACATAGCTCTACAGTGCCTTGCCTTGTATCCTGGGTGTGGTATCACCACTTGCATCCACACCCTTCCTTTCACCAAGGTTATTTATCATAAATGAATTTGCTGCTTTCAATAATCTCACATGTGTTTGCACTGCTCGCCAAGCTTAGAAAATTAGTGTTCCAATGTGATTATAGACTAGAGACCATATTATTTATTACTTTGACACTTTAAGGAAGGTGGAGGAATGGCAGCTGAGATTAAAAGTCGAGCTTTGGTGTAGAATATATCATGAATGATATAGTGTGTTAACAGAGCTCAATCAGTCTTAGTAAGTTCTGTCAAATTAAAGAGGGCGTGTAACACTTAACATTAGTAAGTACACTTTGGGTATGAGACTACCACTTCCTGGTCTCTCCATCCGTTAACCAATCAATTAAAACTTACATTTATATAGTGCCTTTCACGTCGAGAGGACGTCCCAAGGCGCTGTACAGTTAGGCAGGGACAAGAGCAGGTGAGGAGGGGTCGGGGCAGGATGATGAAGAGTATGGAAAATTGACTCTTTATTTGTGGGCGAAACGCGACAGCCAACTTGCGCACAGCAGTGTCCCACAAACGTCTAAGGGTTGCCCCTGAAGACCTTTCTCTTCAACTGCACTTGCGGTCACCTCACCTCTACCCCTGGCTCAACCTCAGGGTCTCTGAGATGCCGCCCAGTGTGGAGGGCGCTATATAAATGCAAATTGTCGTTGTTACAGAGTAACATTTGGGGACCTCAGAACATGAGGTACTGATTAACCAGCGAAAACCATAAAGATCCTTTTATTTTTTACGGTGGCTTATCACATTGTTGAGATACCCGAGAGATTTAAAAGAGGACACTGTGATATGAATACTTACTTTTCATATTTCATAAATGTTTTTTCAATAATGATGAGTTAGTGACTATCCTCCATGGTGAGGGGAGGGAGGGGGGAATGGTAAGTGGGATCTCTTCAGATTCGAACTGGCTCCAAGGTGTTGTTCCTTGCAATGCATTATCAGAATTGAGTTGTCCTCCATGGAGTTGTGCTCGTCTAGTTCCTGAACCAGCACTCTGCAGTACTGCAAGGCACTTGCAGTACTGCAAGTGATAACAAATCAAAATAACAAATTGATAACAAATCAACCAACCTAGCCTGCCAGCAGAACTTGGGGAGGAAGACCAGTCATTGGTGGTAGGTTAACCTTCCAAGCAAAAGCTCTGATGGATAAGGTGGTCCTAGCTGGCTACAAAGGAGGAAGATTGCAGGATCTGTAGTGGCCAGCAACATGGTCTTAGCTGGTTAATGTCTAACAGTAGCCTGTATTCTGAGGTCTCCCAACCTCGGCAACCACCAACCTGAGTCTAATGGAAGCCAGTAGTTAAGGAATCCTGGAGTTCTCTAGCTCAGTTGTTGCAGCACTCACCTTTTGGAGCACAAGTGAGACACCCGGGTTCGATTCCAGGCAGGGCAAAACCTTGGGCAAGTTTACTTACTCCACATGCCTGATACTAATCCCTCAGGAAACAAAACAATAATAAATTGGTCATTTCAATCCACGACGTTTATGGGACACTGCTGTGCGCAATTGGCTGCTGCATTTCGCCCACAAATATACAGTCAATTCACCTTACAGTATATTCTGTGAAGCGCTTAGAGAGGTTTAGAACAACAAAATCCACAAAATTACAGTTATAGAAGTCCTTTCACACCGGGAGGACATCCCAAGGCGCTAGAAGAAGTGAACAGTGATATATAAAATCAAAGGATTATTACTAATACATTTCTGGATTAGGTAAGCAGAAAGAGTCCATCCAGGGAGAGAGAGCACATTCCATTCCATTTAGAGTGAAATTTCCATGCACATATGGAACTCTCATCTAATTTGGATGATATTAACATTTGGATGTTAATATTGGCGATGAGTTCCTGCATGTGTCAGATACTCACCAAAGAAAAATATATGTTACAGTAGAAAGCTAGAAAAATTCAGCACAGGTTTGGGATACAGCATGAGATAAGGCACAAGCTTTGCTCCTTGGTCTTCAATTCAACTTTGGCAGATCCACAGATTTCTAATAAATCCAAAGCAAAGAATGTCAATTCTTTGCTCCCAAGTACTTAGTGATATCGCAGTCACTAATGTGTGCTACAGCTGGAAGTTGGCTTCAAGTCAGCGACACAAACAGATCAGAAGACATCATTAACCAAGAGAGTGAGATTTCAGTGGGATTATTAACGGGATCCATGTCATCCAGTGCCATGTATCTTCTCCTATAAGTACAGATTCACTTTAAAATAAAATCAACAGTGATATTTGATACTGCAATCCTTACGGCTACAACAGTTTACATTTACATAGTGCCTTTCGTATTGGGAGGACGTTGTAAGGATTGACGATAATAATTATTGTTACTTAAGCCTAGACATACAAGGATATCCTGAATTTTTGTGTGACACATTTGACACTCTATTGGCAACAGCATCTCACACCACAATGATGTTGTAGGGTACAGCTCCTGCTACAATAATTCTCATGTGGCTGGTGCTATCATTTCAACCTGTCGCTGCAGGTAGACAATCAACTCTGTGCCTCTTTTTGCTACTTTCCAGATGATCAGAAAGTCCTGATTCTTGAACGATGATGTATATTTGTTTTCATAGCTTCCTGAATGCAGTTGGAATTTGTTCTTCTGCCCCAAGATTTATGTGGAGTCCTGTAGCTCAGTGCGTAGAGCGCTCGCCTGACAAGCGAGAGACCTGGGTTCAATTTCAGGCAGAGCAAAATCTCGTGCAAGTTTCCTTACTGCACACGCCTCATAATAATCCCTCAAAACAAAAGCAATAATAAATTGGTCATTGTCTTTCCACGACTGTTTGTGGGATGCTGCTGTGCGCAATTGGCTGCTGTATTTCGCCCGGAAATATACAGTCAATTCACTTTACAGTAAATTCTGTGAAGTGCTTTGAGATTTCTAGAAGACATGAAAAGCGCCATATCAAATGCAAGAATTATTATTATTAAGGTTCGAACTACATGTCTGACATTACAGTCAGGGTCACACATAGCACATTTGATAATACAGGTCACAAATGGGATTTCCCGATTATAGTGGTGCACTGCCAAAGGCACTAACGTCGACCAGAATTATAACAGTAATCATCCTTGCATTTGATATAGCTCTTTTCACATCTTCTAGACATCTCAAAACGCTTCACAGAATATGTTGTAAAGTGATTTGACAGTACATTTTGTGGGCACAGCAATTGCGCACAGCGTTGTCCCACAAGCAGCTGTGCATTGAGTGACTGAATTATTCATTTTTATTTTCTTGAGGGATTATTACCAGGCTTGCGGAGTAAGGAAACTCCAGACTATGCAGTTCCACGGCCTTCCTATGCTGAGAGAATTCTTTTTTTGGGGGGGGAAATGATTGACTTTTTATCTGGCATGTGGTATGTGGCAGATGTTTCCCTCTTTTCATTGGAGGGATTCCCTTTGTTCCACACGGACATATGAAACACCTGGATTCTGCCAGTGGAAAATATAATAATTTAAAACATTTAAAGCCAATAGCGTGAGGAATGCAACAACAAATGTAACGTCACCACATCGGATTAAGACTTGTCACCTGGCCACAAAAACTGCGGCCATGGATTGCTATTTCAGCTATGAGTGCAGAGGATCAAGTTATATTCAACTGGTATTTGTTACAGTAAAACATTATTATGGAATCAAAATGGAATCCACCAATGTGTCTGAGTTAGGTTAAAAATGTTAATTAAATGTAACCGGATTCGGGGGCTTGCTGTTCCAATAAGACAACAATAATAATAAATGCTAAGATTTGCATTTGATCTAATGCCTGCCTCAAAGTGCTTCACAAACTATATTTACTGTATATTTTGTGCGCGAAACTCAGCAGTCAATTGCATACAGCAGTGTTCCACAAACAGTTGTTGATTGAGTGACCACATTTTTAAAAAAATGTTGAGGGTTTATTGACCTCCAGAAAGCGATCCGCCAATTGACTAACAACTGAGTTCCTAGTTACTGCAAGGTCAATGGACGCATGTGGAGCAATCAAATTCGCCTAAGGTTCTGTCCTGCCCGGGAATCGACCCTGGGTCCTCTCGCTTGCAAGGCGAGCACACTAACTACAACGCTACAGGATTCCCATCATGATAATGACAAACAGAACTATATTATATCCATCTCATTGAAATAGAAGTTGAAGTGTTAAACTATTTACCGGTACTGGCTTACTTGACAAACACATATGTCAGAAGCAAGAGACACTGGTATAAAACCACACAAGATCTATTTTCAACGCAAAATTGAGTTTGGTTTTTAATTGTCCTACACCTTATCTGGACGATTCACCATGACCAAGTCATTGGGATGTGCCCTGGAGCACTGGTGCCATTCCAGACAGTCAAGGAAATGCACATCTGCTGTATCATTTATGAAGTAATCTTCAAACTATTGCATTTGTTTTATTAGTTCAGGAGTCAGTTATAGTCGTCAGGAGTCAGCGCTATGTGTAATCAGTGCTACATACCCATGCCAACAAGTGCAGTAATGCTCCCATTATACCTAGTGCCAGAATGTGGTTCTGATATAGTTCTTGGAGAAATAAACAACTGGTAACGCAAATAAATGGCCCAGCTAAAGATTTCAAAACACTTCTTTATCTGTTGAGACGCAGCAACGTTGCCAACCAGTGATTACAGAAACATTTGGGAACTTTATTTTTACAGGTGTTTCAAGAGACCTCTCGGTTTCAATCTCAGTTCGCATCTCATTTTGAGGGATGATTTACAGCTCACTGCTTTTAATAAATATAATATATCCACTTCCAGTTACAAGTTGTAAGTTATTAGGAAACTACCTCTTTCCTCCAGCTTTCTGTCTTCTCTTGAGACTGCCGAGCTGCTGCGATACAGTGCCACAGGTGCTGGAGTGATCAATGAGCAAAATGACTCAAAGTCCTGATGTGAAGCACTCTGGTACCTCAACCTGGCTCAGTTGGTAGCTCTCTCGCCTCTGGGTTGAAAGCCCCATATTGTGACCTGAACTCATATTCTCTAGCCTGACACCATTCCAATGCAGTGCTGGAGGTGTGTTACAAATTATCAGAGATGCTAACCTTATAGTTTCGACATTCAAGAGGATCTTCTCTGCCTGTTCGGCTGAATGTTAAAATTGAAGTTAAAGCATTGGGAACTTAAAAGTGGAACTGGTACAACTATTGAAGCCAGCCCAGTTCGGTGGTAATACATACACTTGTCTCTGAGTTAGAAGTCATTTGTTCAAGGTTCACATCAGGACTTTGAAGCCTTGTTTAGGCTAACATTCCAGCACAGTGTTGGGAGCTCTGCACTCCCTGAGATGAGATGTAGGATGAGATGTTAAACTGAGGCCATGTCTACCTGCTCAGGTGAATGTTAAAGGTCCCATGGCACTATTCAAAATGTGAAGGGAATTTCTCCTAATGTCCTGGCAAACAATTGTCCTTATTATATGAGCCGAGACACCCACAACTTACTCAAAGTCAATAGCAGGGGGACATCCCAAGGCGCTGGACAGTTAGGGATCCGCACCCGAGCTGGGATCAGAAAGGGTGGACAGTATGTTATTACTGTTGATAGGACATCCGACTGCGGAAGTCATCACAGTTGAACCCAGTCCAGATGTTGACACCAGTATAGGTTAGTAATTCGGAATGGAAATCCTGGCTGGCGCTTTCTTCTCCATCCTTCGAGGAAAGAATGCACGTTCCATTCCAAACTCAGGGAACATTTATTTGTGTAGGTTGCATACACTGATGAAATCCTCAATCTAGTTTGGATCCTCTTTAGCAATAATTAAAGGTTTCCACAAGTGTCAGACACGCGGGTGACGAAACCTCAACTCTCTCCAGCTTATGACATATTCTCCAGATAGAGTTGAACAGGAAGTATCCCATCAGGGAAGGTATATGCACTGACTTATTGGTGACTGTGTTTAAAGTCACTCGCAGATGCGCTATTCACCTGATGGCCACTTTTAAACAGCAGTTATGAGCAAGCTGACAACAACAACAACAACAACAACAACAACAAATTACATTTATAGAGCGCCTTTCACGTCGGGAGGATGTCCCAAGGCGCTGCACAGGAGGCGTGTGACCCGAGCTGAGGGGAATGTTTGGGAAGGGGTGAAACACGAGGGGGAGGTAAAAAAGTTCGGGGTGGAACAAAAGGCACGATCGAAGAGGAAAGTCTTCAAACCGGCCCTGAAAGAGGAAAGGGAAGAAACGAAACGGAGGGATTGAGGGATGGTATTCCAAAGGGTGGGAGCGGAGAAACTGAAGGCCCGGCCTCCGATGGTGGGGCGGTTTGGGCGGGGGGCTTGGAGCAGGCCAAGTCCTGTTGAATGGAGGGTCCGGGTGGGCGTGTAGGGGGAGAGTAGATCGGTTAAATAGGGCGGGGCAAGGCCATGTAAGGCCTTGTAGGTGAGGACGAGGATCTTAAACTCGATCCTCTGGAGGATGGGGAGCCAGTGGAGACGGGCGAGGGTGGGGGTTATGTGGTCGCGGAGGCGGGTGCGGGATAGTACACGGGCTGCAGAGTTTTGGATGGCCTGCAGCCTGTGAATGGAGGAACTGGGGAGGCCGACGAGGAGAGAATTTCCGTAGTCCAGCCGTGAGGTGATGTATGCGTGCACGAGTGTTTCGGCAGCGCAGGGGGTAACTGACAACTAAAGGCTGTGACACACTACTTTGTTGTACGATCTCAGAAAGGAACTCTTTCACAGCACTCTGCAAATTCCACAGATAAGAACAACAGAGATGTCTGTTCACGTTTCCAGTCAGCAGCCAGAGCCCACGATCATTCCATGAAGTGATAGCTTGACTCTCGCCTTCACCTCCTTAAATGTTGCTGCTGGCTCTATCAGCCATGCAGAGGATCAGATATACTTCACATTTCCCCGAGTGTAAATCTGCTAAATACCTATCATTGTTAATGGAAAACAAACTGCTATTCCTTTTCTGACAATTGCATGCATTAAATTGGATGAATTAATTAATTCACGTTTAAACTCACTTGAAACCCAGCACCAATCGTTGTGCTCTTGTCACTTTGCAAGGAATTGGATACAGATAGAAACATTTCAGTGAATTACATTGCTAAGTACAAGATGGCCAATGCAGTAATTATAGATGCACATTTTTATTGCTGAGTGATTTGAACACAGGCTTTTAGAAAGCCTGGGGTAAATCTCTTACTTTCACAAATTTCCCATTCAATTACCAAGAGAGAGAATGAACGAGTCTAATGATGATAGTACATTGTATTAGTACAGAAACTGCACAGTTTGACCTTAATTATGACTTTGGATAAGAAGTTGTTCCATGTCATCATGGTTTATTTTGATATCCAGCTGAGCTGCTTTCATCAGAAACTAGGGTAATTCCAAGAGCTTTTGTATCACAGGAAACCAAGGACAATGAACTGTGGAATGTCCTTAAATCCATGAATTTATAATGTATGACAGTGCGCCAGAAATAACTGGAAGAGAACTTTGTTCGCTGTCGAAAGCATGGAAAGTGACTTTCTCAGCACATGTGACTTGTCATCTCTGAAGAAGAAAGGTTGAATATGTTAATGCCGTTATTTTGGTGTCATCAAGTGCAACCAGTTGCTGCTCATGCTGACAGAGGGGATGCCAACCTCAGCAGAGAAACAAAACAGCTCAAGTGATGGAGGGAGGGGGTGTGTGGGAAAGGAGTATGGAAGGGCGATCTGCTAGTAAACAGCGACCTACACACTTGTGGGATCCTCACCCTTTAGCCCAGTGGTTCCCAATCTTTTTTTTGTTGCGACCCAAATTAACCACCAACAGGTCCTAGTGACCCCAATTTTTTTTGGCTGTGACCCAAATTAGCCTCCCGCCACTAGGGGGGCGATATTGCAACTGAAGCATAGCTCAGCCAAAATGTTATCTCCGTCTCGTTTTGGACAAATTGGTCGGCGGTGTCGCCTCGGGCGCTTTTTTTTTAGCATTAAAAAGCATTTTGAACATTGAAAAAAAATTCTGATGATCATTCGCGACCCAACTGAGGGCCCCCACGACCCTGATTTGGGTCGGGACCTGAGGTTGGGAACCACTGCTTTAGCCATTGCTGTCCCCTTTCCCCAGTCATGTCTGCTGAACCTATCTTAAAATAATCCTAATCAGCATAGAATTATACAGCACAGAAGGAGGCCATTTGGCCCATCGTGTCTGTACTGGCTCTTTGAAAAGAGCTGTCTGAATCAATCCCACTCACCCACTCTCCCCATAGCACTGCTTACCCTGCTGGGTAGTGACTGAATCTTCCTTTACTGGATCCCAGTTGCTCTCTCTCACTTGGTCTTACTTGTTGTGGATGTCCATAACATTCTTGTTGTGATCCATTGCTCTTTCATGATCTGGAGTTTGATCAGTCAGTTAAGCACCCATATCTGAAACCAGAAGAATGCTGACTTTCAACCCGACTGGGTTGATTCAGCCTGTCAACTCTAACTACCCCTGACCCGCTCCTCTCTCCCCAACTCTCTCCACTCCCCAAACCCTCTCTCCTCCCCTCCATTCGCCCGTCCCCTCCACTCGACTCCACCCTCTCCCTTTTCCTCCCTCCATCCCCCATTCTTTTCCCCCCTTCCTCCTATGCTCTCCCCCTCTCTCCAAGGTCAAGTTCCGTGTGTAAACATTGCCACACTGCACTCCTGTTCATCATTGAGGTTGGTTCATACAAGTGTTTGGGAAAATTGAATTGTGCCAAGACAGTAATATAGAGTAATGAAGTCTGCAGTTGGATATACAAAGGATTTTTTAACCTTCAAATATTCAGCATGCGAAATAATTTATTTTGCTCGTTAGAAAGAAAGCAGACAAGTACTGTTACCCTCAAGATGAAAGAATGACCCCCACCACCCCCCACCCTACCCCAGCATTTTGTCAACAGAAAATGGGGTAAGGTATTAAGCAGGATGCTTCAGGGGTCTGTACTGGATGATTAGATAGACTAGGGCTCTTCACTCTTGTGAGAAGATGACTCTGCAGGGACCTCATAGTGGTGTATTACATTTTAAATGGGAATGAAAAAATCAATCAATTTAGGATCCATCAAGACAGTAGAACAAGAAGACACAGGTTTAGAATTATACAGATGTTACTACAGTACAGACAACAGGAAGCTTTTCTTACGCAGAGGAATGAATAATCAACGGCTGGGACAGGTTGTCAGGAAAGTTGGTGGAGGCCAGGTCACTAGATTCATTTGATAATGTCAGGGCATTCTGGAGGAAAGAGATCAGATGGGCTGAAGGGTGTTCTTCATCCAGACCAATTTTGTGGCCTTGTCAATTTGTGTGTCTTTGAAAAGCCCCTCAGTGGATCATCCCTTAAAGGGCCTTAAATAGAAATATTTAAAACACGGTCAATCCACTTTGCAATGTATTCTGTGAAACGCTTTCAGATGTGTCAACGGAATGCAATGCAAGGATTTTTTTTTAATCCAAGCTGCACATCTGATGTGTCGGAAACAATGTATAAAAGTCATGGCCAGCTACCTTCTCCTCTCTAGCGCAGCATGTCAACAATCTAATACACAGCATGGCTGCATTTTCCTTTGCCCTAATTATACAAAGCAAACTTATCTTACCCAAGACAATTCAACACAAGCAATAAAAAAAATAGAAAAGGGGAATCTAGAACAGTAAGATAGTGGGACAATGTGCCACAGTTTCAAGACAGTGGAGGCCAATTGTAGGATAGATACCGGTACATACTTATTTACATAGTTTTAATTAAAAATAGGTTAGAAAGGTGGAAAAGGCCAAAATATTGATGTATATAAGAAGCAGCTTGATATTGACTTACATCAGCATTTTGTTCCCCCAGTCAAGGCTGACATTCTGATACTATACTGTGGAAGTGCTAAATTGTTAGAGGTGCTGCCTTTCAGTTGAGTTAAACTGAGAATTGCCTTTTTAGCTGGATATTTAACAACTCATGGCACTATTCAAAAACAGAGGGAAGTTTCTCCTAGTGTCTAATTAACAATCACCAGGGAATAAAAAACAGCCATTCACCGCCTAGTTGTTTGTGGGACATTGCTGTGTGCAAATAGGCTGCTGCATTCGCATAAAATACGGTCACTACACTTTTCAGTGAATCCTAAGAAGTGCCTTGAGATGTTGCCCCAGGAAGCGTTTTGAGATATCCTTTTGACTCAGTGGTTAGAGCACTTGTCTTGCAAACTGGGGAGACCAAGCTGGGGAGATTTGTATTCGAATCCAGGCAGGTCAGGGCAAAATCTTGGGCAAGTTTCCTTACTTCACACGCCTAATAATAATCCCTTCAAAAAAAAACACAATAATAAAATTGGTCATTTCAATCCACGACTGTGTGTGGGACACTGCTGTGCGCAATTGGCTGCCACAATTCGCCCACAAATATATACAGTCAATTCACTTCACAGTATATTCTGTGAAGCGCTTTGGGATGTTGATAAGATGTGGAAAGCGCAATATCAAATGCAAGGATTATTATTATTATATTGACACGAAAGATGCTAAACCAAATGCAACGGTTATTATTACTATCATAAAATGTCATATCAAATGCAATCATTATTATTTATTACTGTAATGGGACGACAGTAGGGTGGTGTTTGAACAAAAAATTGAGATGAATGGTCCAAAGGGCCTTCTTATGCGAGCTTTTTATGATTTTATGAATGGGAATGGAAGAATGACAATTCTTCTTATGATTATTATTTTCTTAGAAACAAAGCAGATAGATTCATTGTTAGATTATCTTTTCCCCTGTGCAGGCTTTTAAGATCAATTCTCGAGACAAACTGGACCAGCTCTTGACTACAATGCTGCACAACAGATTGCCCCTTAGGGGTCTCAGCATCTTCCAAACGCATGGCCTCGATGAGATCAATCAAAGTAACAGTAAGTGCTGAAACCTACATTTAACCCCATTACATTTCAGAGAATATCAGAGACTAAAAACACCGGTAGTGAAAATGTTACCGCTGTCAACAACAACAACTTGAGCCTGGGGTAGAAAGGTGACCAAAGGCGCGGTCGAAGAGAAAGGTCTTCAACTGGGACCCGAAGCTGAGAAAAGAGGGGGGGGGGGGCGAGGCGAAGGTAGTGAGGAAGGCAATTCCAGAGCCTCGGGGCATAGTGGCTGAAGGCACGGCCGCCGAGGGTGGAGCGGAGGATTCGGGGGACATGGAGAAGGCCAGAACCAGTGGAGCGAAGGCAATGGTTGCTGGTTTGAGGAGAGGAGGGGGGTGCAGAGGAGTGGAGGGATTTGAAGACAGTGACAGTAATTGTCAGTGTCAGTGAGCAGTCACTGATAGTCAGTCACTGTCAGTGATAGTGAGCGCTGCAGGAGAATAGAGTTTGCTGGTTCTGCAGCATTGCACATAGATTGGGTCACTGTTATGCCACTCTATTCATAGCCAACACACATGTTGGGCCACAGATGTATTCAATTAAAAACTACAACAAATTACATTTACACAGCTTTCACATCAGGAGGACATACCGATGCACTGGACGGACAGGAGTTTGGACCCAAAGATTGGGGTTGGGATCAGGAGAGGTGGAGGGCAGGGAGGGTAGGGGTAGGAGAATGACCAAAGCCATGATCGAAGAGGAAAGGGAGAGAGCGAAGCAAAGGGAATGTGGGATGAAGTTCCGAAGGGTGGAATCAGAGACCTTATGCACCTAAACTTGGCGGTGTTTAGGTGCATCAGTAGAGTCCTCTGACCATGTAACAGCTTTACAGCTGTTACAGAAGATGTCACCAAACAATGGACACCCTCCAACAATTCCAACAAGTCTGCCAACAACTGAAGCACTTAGTGAGTGGCCCATATTGGCTTCTGCGTCACTCTAATAACACCGCATCGTGCAATAATTCCTTGATTGTGCTGCCTTGGGTTCGGGGTTTTTTTTTGTACCTCCTGACGTGAAAGGCACTATGCGAATGTAATTTGGTGTTGTTGTTTTAAAGCACAATAATAATCTTTAAGTTTGATATAGTGCTTATCACATCTTTAAGACGTCTCAAAGCGCTTCAGAGGATGCAATGCAAAATGAATTGACTTTGTATTTTATGGGCGAAATGCGACCTCCCAAATCAAGACTTGCTTAAGATCTTATCTGAAGCGTGGCACCCGTGACAATGAATGCTACCCCAGCACTGTGTGTTTATATATACTGGTGGGTCAATCTGATCAATGATACAAAGACCCGATGTAGGACTTGAACCCACAATTTTTAACTCACAGCAAAGCGATCTACCATCTGAGCTGGGCTGACACCAATAGTTGTACCAATTCCATTTTTAGGTTCCCAATGCATTCACTTCAGCCACCCAACCCCTGGTGAGTGATTGCTGTACTGGGTGCGATAATGGCAAGTTGCTCATAGATTTATTGGTAAACCTGGAATTAGGGACTCAGTGCGAAAGACGTTTCAGAGTGTGTCAGATGCCAGCATACTCTATTTTACTTAAGTATGTCAAGCTTGGAAACATTTTATCAACTCAGCCAATTTCAAGTAACAAGTAAAATTTCTGATCATTTGCAAAATGTACCTCAGTCAATCAAGTTCTATCATTACTGCTTCTCCAGTCTCAACGTCAAATTATAGAAAGGTGATGCTTTCTTTCCTGCTAACATTAGGACCTGGAAGTGTCTGCCTCATTAGACCTGCCAATGTTATATAGAGCAGGGAGGAAAAGCAGATAAGGGAATTATATTAATAATCCTCACATTTTTATGCGTTCACATCGGGAAAGATGTTTCAAAGCTCTTCACTACCGTAGAGTTAGTGATTGTATTTTATAGACAATGCATAATTGGGAAAAACTTATTCGTACAAACAGGCAATGTCAACAACGTGCGCAAGCATATGATTTGAAAGAGTTACTGAACCCAGCGGGAGAAGAGTTGAATTATCAATGATAGAGATATAATCCTAAACTCAGGAATAATTCAGCATTAACAGTATGCAGCTCTCCCTTGACATTAACCATTTCTTGACAGATAAAATTTTGCCTGTAATCTTAATTTTTAACATGGTTACTTTATACAGGGTGTTTCTTGTTAGCTTTTTAATTGATAAATCGCCAGCAAACTTGGCAATTTCCACTGTTTCTTTTGCCTTTAAAGTGGTCATTATTTTTCCTGCAGTTAATAGCGTTAAGCAGATGATTTCAAACTTGATCGAGTGTGCTCTGAATCAATGAATGAATTAACGCAACAATTAAACTGCATTTGTTTTCACAGAAGATGCTGTGTCTTGTTATTCTGTGCAGTGTTCAGTCTAATATTGTTAGAGGAATTGTAATGGTTATCATTGTTGTCTATTGTTACCGTAATGACTTCAGTGTGTCTGGATTTCAGGGTACTTTGTAGCTCTGTATAAAAAAAAGGTTCTTCTTTATAGAGCATATTTGTTAACACGGATATAATGTGGATTCAATTCACTGCTTATCCGTGTAGCCTGCCAGCTCACTTCTCATGTACAGTTTGGTTTTCACTCTAAATTGGTCAAACTTTTGCTTCTTGTTTTGTTGCACATTAAGAACATCAAGACCACCCCTGCACCCCCACCTATGATTCTGGTATTCTACTGCCAGACACATCACATTGGTGCCAGCGTACTCCCAAAGAGACTCCACTTATCTCCCCCCTCCTTCTATGGTTTGAGACCTCACTCGGAGGTTGGAACTCGCTGAGAGCTTCCTGCTGGCCAGACCGGCTCTCAGTGTGAGATCATTACCTTCATCATCCTTCGCACAGCTCAGACATACATCCTTACTCATTGAACAACAGTTACACTAATTAGGAGGTGCAAAGCTTTTGAGTAAAAGCTGCTTATGCCCCAACAGGCCTATCAAGGTGGATTGCAAGCTCTAGCTATATGAATGGGTGTTCATGAACCTGCACTCCAGGTATCGCTATCTTCCCAAGCCTCAAGAGATTCCTCATCAGCCATCTGATGAGGCTGTCTTCAATGTAGTGGAAGGACATCCACAGAACAGCTTGCTACATGCTAGCCATCTTGATGTTCTCAAGATCCAAATCCAATGCCCCATACCAGGTTAATTCACCCATCGGAGTCCTGTAGCTCAGTGGTTAGAGCGCTTGACTTGCAACTGAGAGAACTGGGTTTGATTCCCGGGAGGGCAAAACCATGGGAAAGTTTCCTTTCTCCACACACCCAATAATAATCCCTCAAAAAAACAATAATTATTTGGCCATTTCAATCCACAACGGTTTGTGGGACACTGCGATTGGCTGCCACATTTCACCCACAAATATACAGTCAATTCATTTTACAGTATATGCTGTGAAGCTTTGAGACACCTAGAAGACATGAAAAGTGCTATATCAAAATACCAGGATTATTATTATATAAGATACCAACAGCCACGTCACTTAAACTATATCCTGTGAATGCTCATGCTCATCATGGCTGTTGATCAGATACATCAGTGTGCAGAAACAGCTACTGTATTTGCCTTCAAAGTGAGTCACTATCCTCATCAGTAATCACCTGTGAAGCACTAAGAGACATTTTGATAAGATAACGAACGATAATTCAACGTCTCTTTGAGATTCCCCTTGGCTCTAGAGAAACATGGTTACATTGTGACACACTATGGACTCAGTAACTATTCCTATTTAATTGTTAAATTCAACGAATCAGATTATACTACATTAATATAGCATGATAATTATTGTAATAACAATTTGGTCACCCAATCCATGACTGTTTATTGGACACTGCTGTGCGCAATCGGCTGCCGCAATACGCCCACAAAACATACAGCCAATTCACTTGATAGAATATTTTCTGTGAAGCGCTTTGAGATGAGGTGACGAAGCACAATATCAATCGCTAGAATTATTATTATTTCGAGCCCAAATCCCTGAAATGACTGAAGCCCTTGTTGTGTCAACCAAAGTAAATCAAAGACAAAGACTGGCAAAGCTATGGGACGTTAACCGGATTCTCGTTTGTGTATCTTGAAAGGCGAGACTCTCTTGAAACCATCTTTCCTGTTTTCTCTGCATTACAATTGTAACTGTGACATACAATTATCACAATAGGAGAAATAGATTATCACGGGTTTTACAAGTGACAATATATCTGTTTTTGCAGCACTCTGACTATCTAATAAGTGTAATTAGATTCGTCTTTGCATTCCTTGCTGTTTCAGGTCTGGGCTCTGTATAATTTGGTTCTGTCTTGGCAGATTAGTTGGCAATGACTGTGGGCAGCAACGGTTGCATTTGATATTGAATCCTGGAGGATGTTCTCTGTATTCCATTTCGTTTGAAGTACACGCTGTGGAGTATTCATTTATCAATGTAACACAACAGACGTAAAGAAATGAATCTAAAATATCAATGGATTTAGACTGTGCCGCTCACACAAGGCAGCGTGGTAAAGCACTCATTTCAGCCACTTGCTTTTATTTTAAAAAAGGGACTTTGAAATAGCTGATACTTTGTGCTCGCTCCAACATACCTGAGGAATTAGGTGAGATTGAAGTCTGAGAGTACACAGAAACAATAGGAATGAATCATGAGGGGCAAGTCAGAGCTATGAAGATAGAGAATAAATACAATGAGTGACAGTCACCAAACAAAATGATGTGTAAGAGAGGACGGAGGGCACTCTTGCTGTGCAGATCAGAGATACGGGCTAAGGATTAAACTAAATTCAAGAAGATTTAATTAAAGCTAGTGATTAAAAAGGATTCGATTAATGTAATGAAAACTCCCATTGAAAGGAGATACTTAATCCTGTTAATTTAATGCTGCTTCAGTCATTGAATAAAAAGTAAGATGACCCAATATATGGCTAAGAATGGGATTGAAGGGTAAGGATAGCAATAATACTTTTATTTGAGAAAGAGGCTTTCACATCAGGAGGATGGCTGAAAGTGCTTCACAATATGTATTATAAGTGTATATATTGTAGGTGAATCATGGGAGCCAATTTGTGCACAAAAATGTCCCCTATTGTGATAACCCTGAAGTGAATGATCAGTTTTATTTGCTGGCCAGGACAATAGGAGAAACTTCCTTCTCTTATTGAATAATGCCATGGGATTTTTAACACCCACCTGAACAGGCAGATAGAGCCTCAATTTAACATCTCATCCAAAGGAGGGCACCTTTGACAATGCAGGACACCAGATTTTCCACGTACCATTTTGGGGCATTTCTCCTCTTCCCACCCGCCTCAGCTCCCACCCTCAGTTCATATTGTTACCAGCGCCTTGAGACATGAGCTAGGCTGATCATTGGCAGAGTGGGCTAGAATGATTTTCCTTCAGTCTGGGTATATGATCCTGTTAACTTTGAATCTATTGGCATGGAATCTGTGGGTGTTTTTGGCAAGATTACTTTTTAAATTATGCCATTGTAGCACATGCCTAATGTTCTGCTTAGTTATCTGAGCATCTGGAAGAATTTCGACAGTATATTCAAACTTGTTTTTACTTGGGGGCGGGGGTCAGTCACCTCTTTCAATTAAAATAAAAATCCTTGTATTTGATATGGTTGATATAACACCTTTTACATTGGGAGGACATTTCAAAGAGCTTCACAGGGTTTACTGTAAGGTACAGTGAATGTGTATTTCGTAGGTGAAAGTGAACCTTGTTCCAGAAATGCAGTACAAAGTCTAATTCCTTCAAGAAGTATCTACTATAAAGATTTGAAGGTTTGAAGTGCTAAACAAGAAGCTTTTCTGAATCTCCTTGTGAAACTCCTGTTTCTATGGTTTTATAATCTTACCCAGTGGGGTCCTTTCACCAAGTTAAGGCGATTATGTTGGTTATGCAAACAAAACAAACAATTTTAAAGGTAGATTTGGTTTGAAATTTTGCCTTCAGAGCACGCGTTAAGTTTGCTTTCATGTGAACAAAGAGTATTTGTAAAGAAAACAAAACTCTCATGAAATTGGATGCCAGTGGATCAGGAGAGGAGTATGTAGGAACTCCTCTGTTCCCTTCCCCTGCCACACATGTGCCCGTACACACTCACGCACATGCATCATAGAGGCATGCATGCATGTGCACATGCACATTCACGCACATGTACGTGCATACACATGCACACATGCAGACGAAGGCATGCACATGTGCACACGCACGCAACATGCATACATATGCACCACATGAGCACAGATATATGCAATTCAGCCCGCTTACAGCCTCCCTGAGCTAAATGGCTTAATTCAGTCACTAACTGCTGAGAAAGCTTTCACATGAATAAAGATATTCAAAACATCAGTTTAAACTTAGTATTGTTACATTACAGTTAAACTCCTGAAATAAAATGAAAACATAATTAATACCTCAAATAAATTTGTGATAGAATCCCCTTTCTCCTCCACTTTTCCTTTATTCCTTTTCTTTATTTCCTCTTAACAAGAGTTTTACTCATTTTCTTCTCATTCTATAAACCAATAAACTCAACTTTTTTAAATGGATCTGGTCAACCAGAAGGCATCTAGAAGATGTGAACAGTGAAAGGATGAAAGGATTATTATTATTATCGAGAACCCATTGAACATTGTGAAAGGTTTGGCATAGATCAGGCACTCATCTGACCAAAACTACACACAGTCCACTATTTCACAAGTTTATTTCTTACTGTACTTTCCCAAAATAATTACCCCTACGTATTGATTTATTCTGTTCTCTCAGCTTCACTGACTGAACTTAAAACCAACTTGCTTTCTTCAGTGTCAACCTGGCTCACATGTTTGTTGCGCTTTGCCATTACCTTGCTCCAGTGTAATTCACATTAGGTGAGGGAGATTATGGGGTCTGAATTAAGAATTAAAATACCCAAAGTATTTTGAGAAAATACAGGACATTGAAAGAGGGTACACAAGAAAATCAGAAAACAAGAGTTTATTTTGGTGAAAGGAAGTAAGCACGTGGAAAAGGTTGACAATGCGAGGCAAACCAAGTGAAAGAGGATTTCAAACTAGGACAGTTCTCATCAACTCAAGCAATTTAGCTTAATGTGATTTAACGATAGCTACATCTTGTGGGGATTTGAATGGTCAGAACAGTAAAATTATTTCTATGAGAGCTCCCCCAGGCCAAAGGATGGGACTTCATCATTGTCTCAGCGCTTGGGAAGTCCTCCCGACCCAAAAGACACTTTATAAATGTCATTTTGTGGTTGTTGTTGGCTCCACCTCCCCTCCCCATGATGATCCACACCAGCCCAGCAGTCTAACCATGTCTTCTCAACATGCCTGTCTTTTCAAAATCAATTTCAGCCATTTCAGGCCATAGGAGCCTTCCCCCCTTCCCCCCCGCCCCCCCGCCCCCCCCCCCACCTCTGCTCCTCCCCCTTTTTTTCCCCCATCACAATCATAACTCCAGACACCCCTTGCCTCTCTGGTGTTTTGTTTTGGTCTATCACCACTAAACATCTCTTCTCCCCAGTTTGGTTTAAAGCCACCCCCTTCTGTTTCTCCTCCTGAAGTTGTTAACACGTATTCAACCCATCAGTTAACACACTCTTTTTTCCTTTTCCTTTGTCTTCTTTCTCTCCTTTGTCTTCCATGTCCTGCCTCTCCCCCTTTATTGTCCTTAAGAAACCTCTCCCTCCAAACAAGCCCCAGTTCTGACGAAGGGTTGTAGACCCGAAACATTGACTCCTTTTCCTTTCTCCAAGGATGCTGCCTGACTTGCTGAGTTTCCCCAGCAACTTCTGTTTTTGTTCTTGTCTTCTCTTAGTCTTGAGCAACAGTCCTACTGAACTGCTTCATAAATCCCCCTTGTACACCAACCATCTCTGATCCCTCGAGGTACAAGTGAGAGCCTCCAAACACACCTGGACCAAATCCAAAGTAATGGTTCATCGGCAGATTTGGCTTGATTCACACCAAGATCTACCACTCCTCCCTTGCATTAACCAAATCCCAAATCGAGGAGATCCATTTAGCTACCTCTACTCTAACCACCACTACCCCCTCATCTCCTCCTCCTCACGACCCAACCCCCACTCCCCCCCCCCCCCCCCCACCCATCCCACACACCCCTTCAATCCTATCATTGCCTCCTCCCTCACCTCCATCATCTCTAAAATGAAACTCAACCCCATCACTTTTGAACCTCATCCCCAGCTCTTTGCTCATCTCCAAGGTCCATCTCCTGGCTCCTCTCCCAACTAATATCATCAACCACTCGTTATCCACTGCCATTGTTCCCACCCCAATAAAAACAGCTGTCATCATCCCCCACTCTGAAAAAACCTTGCCAGCTTCGCTCTTTCCTTTACCACTATTCCCTCTTTGAAACACTCCAAGTAGCCCTGGTCAAAGTCTCTATTGACATTCTGAATATCTGCTACCAGGGCTCGCCTTGCCTCCTTGTCCTCCTCGACCTCTCTCCTGACCTCTCGCCTTCGACACTACGGACCACTCCATCCTCTTACACATCTCTCCTCTCAGCTCAATCTTCGCGGACCTGCCCTAGCCCGGTTCGAATGTTACCTCCGCGTTGTCTCCGCTCTGTCGCCACTAACAGCTTCTCCTCCAGCCCCCACACTGTCACGTGTGGCATCCTTCCGACTTGTTAGGGCACTATACAAACGTAATTTTGATTGTATTTGTTTTTGTCGTTGCATTTACATGAAACAGCAATTCAATCAGCTTTTGTAAGCCGATTGAAATCAATCTGAACAGATCAAAATCAACAACTCTACTCATCATTGATTCACAAAGGTGCAAGTGGTAATGCTACCATGAAGGGTGCAATATTAATAGGTTAAGTTAGTCTTCTTTGTCAGCTCTGGTAGATTTTATACTTGTATTTACAATGGAAATCCTATCAATACAGCATGTACAATTTACTAGAGCTACCCACAGTAGCTGGTATAACAACAATAACTTGCTTTTAGAAAGTGCTTTCACCAGGGATAGCTTCTCGGATCGCTTAACCCTAATAGAGTGACTGTCACCCTGAATTATTCTGGATGACATCAGACATCAAGAGTTATAATGCAAATGCAAGGATTATTACTAGATTTTAAGGTAACCACGTGGAGGATTGATCATGTTTTAACATGTAACAACAGATTGTGGAGCTCCTGTGGCTCAGTGGTTAGAGCACTTGTCTTGCAAGCTGGGGAGACCAAACTGGGGATACCTGTGTTCGAATCCAGGCAGGTCAGGGCGAAACCTTGGGCAAGTTTCCTTACTCCACACGCCTAATAATAATCCCTCCAAAAAAACCACAATAATAAAATTGGTCATTTCAATCCACGACTGTGTGTGGGGGACACCGCTGTGCGCAATTAGCTGCCGCGTTTCACTCAAATATATAGTCAATTTACTTTACAGTATATTCTGTGAAGCAGTTTGGGACGTCGATAAGATGTGGAAGGCGCTATATCGAATGCAAGGATTATTATTATTATTATTACCCTTTAACCCACTGAAATCCAGGTGTTTCAGGTACATCAACATAGCTGAGAAATCAGCAGCAACTTTCCCTGGAAACTCTGCTCTTCACTACTCACTGAGCACACGCGCCACACGCGCTGGACATTCTGGGTCAGTAAGGTAGAATATTCAGATTCCCAGCATCTGTAGTATTTTGTGTTTTGTAGAATATAAGTCAGTCTGCTCTCGTGAACGCAGTCAACCAGAGGAGTTAGTTTGGAAAATTTCTCATTTATATGTTTAAATAAATACCTGGCCATATTGCCCGAGGTTAGCTCCCGCCACCCCCGCCCAAAATTTACTCCATCTCTAAGCTTGTATTTTGCATTTGGGAGACCTGGTTTCAATTCCAGGCATGATGACACCTTGCTCCAGATTTCCTAATAATAATCCCTCAAAAAAATACAATGATAATTTGGTCACTCAATCCATGATAGTTTGTGTGACACTGCTGTGCGCAATTGGCTGCCGTGTTTAGCCCACAAAGTCAATTTACTTCACAGTAGGGTCCGTCAATATGGAAATTTTCCGATTTAGATATATCGATGGGCTCATATCGAGATATACCGAAATATCGATATTTTCGGGGTTTTCGTACTGCGCATGTGCGCGCACATTCGGGGTGGACGCGCATTCGGGGCCTATCTCCTCAGGAGGTAAATATCTTTCTCTCACTGTGTCTCTCACACTCACTCTCTCCATCTCTGTGTTTTTCTGTCTGTATCTCTGTGTCTCTCTCCTCTCTCACATGCCCCCCATCTCTATCCATCTGTATATTATCACATCCATCCCGTCTCTCCCCCCACCCCACCGCCATCGTCCCTCTCTCCTCCCCCCCCACCCTGCTGCCGTCCCTCTCTACTCCCCCCCTCCGCTGCCGTCCCTCTCTCCCACCCCACCCCCACCCCCCGCCGTCTCTCTCCCCCCACCACCCCTTGCATACCTGTATATTGTATTCGAGGACTATGAATAAAATATGGCGGCTTTGCACCTCGGTCTGTGCATTGTGTATAGAGATGAGCATCCTGGGTCTTGTAGTTCAGTGTGCGCGCATTCCGATTTTTTTCCCTTGATGTATCGAAAAAGTCGATATTTTTGAAATGCCTATATCGGCGTATCGATATGAAAATTATATCGGGTTTTAACGATATATCGATATATCGCCGGCCCCTACTTCACAGTCAATCCTGTGAATCGCTTTAAAACGTCTAGAAGACGTGAAAAGCACTATATCAAATGCAAGCATTATCATTGTATGCAGAAATCTCATGTGAGTGCATTCTAAATAGGATTGATTCCCACACTGTGTTGGAGTGTTGGACTGTTTGACCTGTGCTGTTTGCCATGAAATTCACAGCCACTAGATTTTATAGAAAACTCTGCGAAGCACTTAGAGATGTTTTTGTTGTGATGTTATCGGAAACTATATTAATTGCAAGGATATTCGGTGTTTCTAATTTTCAGAACTATTTCCCACCCTGTTCCAATAGCACAGACTCCTGACTAGGTACGATTTCAAAGTCATCCTCCAGGAATGGAAATGCAGCAACTATTGGGGGAGGTGGGGTGGGGTGAGGTAATGAGTTGGTGGGGGGGAGAATAAAAGAAAAGAGAGAGATATAAAGCACACAGCCACGTTTCATCTCATTCTACTTGATATAAGATCAACTGGACAGAGATCAATGCATGTCTACCTACATGTAGATACAAACGGAATGATTCTCTTTGTGCACTCCATGCACGGAATTCATTCAAGTGGGTCTGTGAACTCCGATTGTTTTCTTCCGCTCCCTGTGCCTGAGGGATGCTAAGACCTGTGCTGTTTTCCTGCCTTTGCCTGTTGTTAGCTGGTTCAGCACAGAGTGGGGAGAGCCTTAATCATAATCCTTAAATTTGATATAACGCCTTTCACATCTTCTAGACGTCTCAAAGTGCTATATTGTAAAGTGAATCGACTGTATATTTGTGGGCGAAATGCGGCAGCCAATTGCACACAGCAGTGTTCCACAAACAGTCGTGGATTGAAATGACCAATTTGATTATTGTGTTCTTTTTGGAGGGATTATTATTAGGCGTGTGGAATAAGGAAACTTGCCCAAGGTTTTGCCCTGACCTGCCTGGATTGGAACACGGGTCTCATGTTTGTAAGGCAAGTGCTCTAACAACTGTATGGCTGATTCGCAAGCAAACATTACGACTGAGCCACCAGGAGAAGCAGCCTCTTTGTAAAGACAGAATTGCTGAGCTGTGAACCAGAGGTTCAAAAGTCTTTTTGGGTCACCAAAATCGAAAGGAGATGGCATGGGCGGCAGTTATGCATGATTTTTCTGCAGTCATCTCACAAACGTAGCTGATCTTCTGTATCTATGCTTTTCCCACAAAAGTCAACTGGCAAATAATAACAATAAATTTCTATGTACAGTACATAGCACCTTTCAAATTGGGAGGAAGTCCCAAGGCACTGGACAAACCGGGATTTGCTCCCAACCTGGGGGTGAGAAAGACGGCTGGTAGTGCAATCAAAGAGAAATGTCTTCAGCCAGATCTTGAATGAGGCAAGGGAAGGAGCGAGTTGTGGGGACTCTTGGATAGAGTTTCAGAAAGTGGGGGCAGATAGACTTAAAGCCTGACGTCTGATAGTGGGACTAGTAGGGCAAAGGACGTAAATGCCCGTTGAGTGGAGGGAGCTCCCAGGTTGGTAGGGTTTGAGGTGGTCACAGAGGTAAGGTGGGGTGAGACCACGGAGGGATTTAAAGGTTAGAAGAATCGTGAACTTGTCCACTGGGAGATGGGGAACCTGTGGAGCAATGAGAGAAAGGGCATGATAAGCTCGCAGAGCCTAGAGTGAGTGAGGGCATGATAAGCTCGCAGAGCCTAGAGTGAGTGAGGGCATGAGCTATAGCGTTCTGGATAGTCTGCAGCTTGTGAAGGGCTAAGGGAAGTAAGTAGTCCAGGCAGCAGAGAGTTGGTGTAATTTGGCCTGTATATGATGAATGCATGGAAGGCAGGGAGAAACCTTGGTCAGGTTTTCTTACTCCACATGCTTGACAATAATCCCTCAAGAAAATAAAACTAATAAAATAATAATTTGGTCACTGAATCCACGAGTGTTTGTGGGGGGTGGGTGGGGGGGTGGGGTGGGAGGGTGGAGCTGGGGGAGAGAAAATGGTGCAAAACACCAGTTAGTGCGCACTAGTTTACATGGACTGCTTGAAAAGTTATTTATGGCACTTAAATTTCAATAACCTTCTCAACCTTCTTGCTTCTTGAGCAGCATCTGCATTGAAAGTAATCCTGTTAAATTTTGAAAAAAACTTCTATACCAGCAATATTTTAATAAGCAATTCAGCTAAGATTTATACTACTATATTCCCCGTTTATTAACCTGGGCTCAGGCCCAATCATTTCGGTTTAATTAACTTTGTTTACTTACTCATACTGCCTCAGAGAGTCAAGCATATTACAGTACTTGGTGGATAAGTAGGTTGAGATAATTTAAGTGAATAATCATGAAAGCTGTATTTTGCTGTTTAACAATTACTGAAGAACGCAAACAATATTTTCTCTAAACATATTCAAGCATTAATTTTTTTCCCTCACTATCCTATAATTCAAATTGACAAAAACACTTTGAAATGCACATTACATTTCTTGTTGTAGTTCTTTATAAAGAAGTAGCTGAAGTGATATATAAATACTGCTTTTGACAACACATATGGCTGACTGTTGGGCTCAATGTTAGTACTTTTGGAGGCCACAGATAGCACACAGCTTCACCAAATAAGCAGTTGAGATCACAGAATTGTTCTGTAGTTCTGGACACTTCTCTGCAGGATACGATTGTGTGACTTACGATATTGGACTTATCAAACCTACCCCTCTCCATGACACGCTGCTCCTAGAATTAGCATTGTTGCTCTACCCTGCTCCTCCTCCAAAACGTCAATGTCCTTTTTGAGATTGAACACCCAAAACTACACACAGTGCTTCAAATACAGCCTCACAAGTGATCATCTACAATTTCAAATAAATTTCATGTCGGGAAGATGTCCCACGGAGCTGGAATGGCGTTCAGTAAAACGTTATCAAACCCAAATGCATTTTCTTCTCTATTTTTCTCTATCAGGAGATGTCCTTTTTTTTCTGACATGAGTTTATGATTTGTGTGTGTTCAAATTACCATTATCTTGCATAGATCTATAAAAGACTATTTGTTACACAATAGTCCGTTGTCTAGTTGGTCCAGATTCTTGAATGCCACTGGGACTGTCACGTGCAACAAGAAATCAACTCCAGTCGGAAATGCAGCAAAACAATAATATTCATTGTGTCAGGTTGGCACAGTTGTTCGCACTCTTGCTTCTGAGATAGAATGTTGTAGAGCCATGTTGAGATTTGGAATTGACATACACCTGGACTGAAACGCCAACACAACAAAAACAAAATTACACTTATAGGAGGTGCCATCGTTCAGAGGACATGTTAAACCAAGGGCCCCTGCATGTCTGTTCAGGTGGGATTAAAGATCCCATTTCATAGAGAAGGAAATTTCTACCGATGTCCTCACCAAAAATGACTCCAAGAAGAATTGGTTATTTCACTTCATGTTCTTTTTGTGAGTTATTACAAATTGGCTGCCGAACTCACCTGCAAAGTACAGTACAAAGTACAGCCGTGAAAGGCGCTATACAAGTGTAATTTTGTTGTTGTTTACAGTAAATCACGTATTGAACTTGAGAAGTCCTCCAAATGTAAAAGGTGTTACTATATCAAATGTAAGAAATCTTAATACAGTAAAAGCTCGTTTATCCGGCACCCTCCAGACCTGCCGGTGAATTAAATATGCCGGATATTCAAGCAGCAAGTTGCCGAAAATCCTACGCAAAAAATTAACTTATTTTAAAACATATTATATTAATAATAGACTAAATAATAACAGAATACTGTATGGATACTTACCAATAAAGCATTCCAGCACACTCGGTAAAATGACCGGTAAAATAAAAATTCCAGCGTTCATTAAGTTTAATAAATGCGCGTGCGCAAGCATTGCATGCATGTGCAAAGTGAGCTATTCGCGAGTGTCCCGGATGGCTCCGGTATGAGATCCGTTTGCTGGAATGGTGAATTGTACTGGGAGATACCGGTTGGGGTTGAGTGTTCCGGTTGGGTGGGTTGCGGATAAACAAGCTTTTACTGTATTTATTTTGTATAGAAACTTTCACCTGTGGAGTCCTGTAGATCAGTGGTTAGAGCACTCACCTTGGAAGTGAGAAACCTGGGTTCAATTCCAGGCAGGGCAAAACCTTAGGCAAGTGTCCTTACTCCACAGGCTTGATAATAATCCCTCAAAACGGATATAATAAATTGGTCACTTCACTTTTGGTTGGGTATACCAAAGTACTCCATTGCACATCTGGTTCTCCCAAGGCTTATCTCTTGCTAACTGGGGCCCAACACCATCCTGAATTAACAAAGTAGTGTGTGTCCCTCCAGGGAGAGAGTGCGCATTCCATTCCTGAGACAGGAATTTCCATGTGTAGGTGGTGTACATATGTGCTATTTGGATACTCTTAAGTATAGTGGTGGGTTTCGGTTCATGTCAGGCACCTGACTGACTAAAATTTGATCACTCCCAGCTTACATAGATTGAATTAGACTATACAGTATAGAAACAGTATAGAAACAGAATCTAACAGTTCTCAGAGTCAGTTGCAGTACTTTTAGAAGTGTTCGTATCTCTGATGATGGAAAATGAACTGAAGCCATCAGGTGAATGGGGGTTAGTGAGCCATTGAAAGGATCTGATGTTCATGCTTACAACCCAACACTGTCTTTGTGATGCCACCCTTCTTTAACTAGGCAATCTTCTCATGGTCACACACATGTTAGGACTTTACCTTCGCACCAAAAGGTGAAGCTTTATTTATTTTTCAGTTTAAAGTTTTCCCACCTCAGGTACCATTAATGTACTCTGAACCAGCTCTGATATTGGTGAGCAAGAGCAGTAATGACTGGCTTGTTTTTCATTTATCACTTACTCCACTGAGAGAGTGAAGAGAGAGGAAAAAGAAAGAGAAAAAGAGAGATGTCAACTAACCACTTCTTCCACCCATTTACATGTGCACACATACAATATTTCTCCCTAAAGGCAACGCTGGGATGCAAGAAGTCACTGCAGTGTAGATTCATTAATCTGACTTTCACATTTAGAATACAGCTGTACAGGCCACTCCATCTTCAATACATTTATAAACAGGTTTCTGGATCCACTTTTTATATAACCCACAATAATAAAATTGGTCATTTCAATCCACGACTGTTTGTGGGGACACTGCTGGGCGCAATTGGCTGCCGCGTTTCGTTCACAAATATTAGCCAATTCACTTTACAGTCTGTTCTGTGAAGCGCTTTGAGACATTGATAAGATGTGAAAAGCGCTATATCAAATGCAATAATTATTATTATAACAATTGAATATGCGCATCAATCTACCAGTTAACACATTATCTTAATCCATCAGAACTAATACATTTTGCATCTTCAACACGGAATCATATTTTAAATATCTTTCTGATCCTGTCGCTCTTAATCGCATAAGACACATTTTCTCTCTGCACCAGTGTCCATAAAATGCTTCCCCACTCAGTCTGTACTCCACTGTGAATCACATCATTGTGAGGAACACTAAATCCAATAATAGTCTAAATCACTCTGAAAGTTACATTCCAGCATATACATTAGTCAGAGTACATGAGGTAACGATCAAATATTTTACTGCCGAGAACTAAATGGACTGAGAAAGTAAATCATAATGAAGCTTAAAGGTAACACAGTAAGGAGGCTATTCAAAGATCATCTCAATTTCCCTCTCCCCCTCTCCCACACTCTCTGTCAGAGGATTGGCCAAAGTATCCTGTCAAAATGATACAGTTACATAAAAGTCTATGAAAGCTCAATGTAAATTGAATTGTATTTCTCCACCCCCTCTCGTACCCATTTGGAAGGTTTGGTTAGATTCATTGTTACGTGGACAATAAACTGTGATTAGAGGAAATGTATTTGTATACAAGTCGCTCCAAACTGATAACGATTAACTTCGTTATAAATATGCTGGAGTACACCATTACCTTGGATTTATGAAGCAACTGGATATCACAGATTTAGCTTCTAAGTATTTTCTCTGAATATTTAGCCTGACATTAATCAAAATAAATAAGCTCCCTCAGTTGGCTCATAGGACAAAGAACATTTGTGTAATAGATGAATGGGAAGCCTTCTTGGCACTCAAAACGATGAGATAACATATACTTACCATTTCCAGAAAGAAGTTTGGCAACTTTGAAAGACAGTTCAGTAAAAGTTTCTAGTATACGGCACCCGAGTGTAACACAATAAATGAACCACAGACACAATTTGTGCAGGTTTTTATAGAGTTTGTAGATCTAAACTATTGAACAGAATCTCTTGCAAAGCTTTACTTTGGAAGAGCAAGGACGCATTGATTATCTGCTAGAATAGAGACCACTGCCTTGCTGGATAATTGACATTTCTGTAGAATCTAGGTTCCACTTGCCACATTTACACAATACAGTACTTAACTGTATGCAATTCCTGTGTAACCTCTTAAGTAAGCTGTATTTTGGTTTTAAACTATAGATTTAGTTTTGAAAAATATATAAGCTTTTGAAAAGTAGATTTTACTTGGGGCTAGGCTACCCTTCCATGGTCATGGCCCATTCTTCTGGAATTTACTTGTAAAGGATTTTGACTCTTTGATCTTAATACTGTAGTAGTACTGAAAATACCTAGCATTAAGTTCGCTTTTGATGTCGATGATGTCAGTGGTAACCACAACAACAAAATTACACTTGTATAGTGCCTTTCACATCAGGAGGATGTCCCAAGGCGTTGGTCATTGTTTCAGACCCGAGCTGGGGACGGAGGTGATGCGGGGGGTGTTGACATGGATCCTTTCTCAGTTTCTAAATCAGCTCTCTGGTTGCCAACTTTCCAATCCATTTTTTGAGTCAATTTCCAAGATACCAGCAATAAACACTGAGTACAGAGCCAATGGAATAACATGAATAGTTTAAGGTCTTTCTGTGCATTCTATTCCAACAAGTATTTCAGGAATGTCCATGTGTATGTGGAATGCGTAGAACTCAGCTTGGTTTGGACACTCTCAAACATAACAATGGTGTCAGACAACCAACAAAAAGAAAAGTGCATGATATGAAAAGTGCTCATATCATGATATGATAATGATATCATATCATTATGATATGTTACTCTTATCATAAAAATTATTTTTATGATAAATAATTGAAACACCGGTATTTTATTACCAAATGTTTTCTTTGCTAACTTAAATAAGTATTCAACTTTCAACTAACATGGCCTTGTTCTTAGAAGTATGGTGTCGCCCCTTCCATCAACAGCCACAACTCTTTAAATACTCTGTTCTGCTGCTAGGTTATCACCACATCATTTCGTGAATATTACAAGTACAGACCTTTACCGACCCATTTCTTAAAGGCATTGTCCATTCTCTGACCCAACATGAGATCCAACGTGACAGACTCAAATGAAATGTTCATGTAATCATAGCCACTCAGGTTCCAAAATGTAATAATGCTACAGGATTGGAGGAGAGGGTAGCAGAAATGGATAGGATTAGTATCAACAGAGAGGAAGTACTAAAAAGGTTGATGGCGCTCAAGGTAGATAAGTCACTCGGTCCAGATGGGATGCATCCTAGGTTACTAAGGGAAGTACGGGAGCAAATGGCAGAGGTTATGGCCACAATCTTTCAATC
The DNA here is from genome assembly GCA_035084275.1 of Hydrolagus colliei. Lineage (NCBI taxonomy): Eukaryota > Metazoa > Chordata > Chondrichthyes > Chimaeriformes > Chimaeridae > Hydrolagus > Hydrolagus colliei. The sequence continues at coordinate 5,083,038 of CM068742.1, read as the reverse complement.
TTCCTTGGACACAGGGGTGGTACCAGAGGACTGGAGGGTTGCTAATGTTACTCCCCTGTACAAAAAGGGGCAGAAGGACAAACCTGGGAACTACAGGCCAGTCAGTCTAACGTCAGTAGTGGGCAAACTTCTAGAGTCTATAATCAGGGACAAGATAGATCTTCACTAAGAAAGATACAGGCTAATAAAGGACAGTCTGCATGGATTTGCTAAAGGCAAATCTTGCCTTACAAATCTGATAGAATTTTTCGATGAGGTAATGGAATGGGTGGACGAGGGCAGTGCAGTTGATGTAGTTTACATGGACTTTCAAAAGGCATTTGACAAAGTATCGCATGAGAGGCTTATTAGGAAAATAGAGGCCCACAGAGTTAAAGGGACAGTGGCAGCGTGGATCCACAACCGGCTGCGAGACAGAAAGCAGAGAGTTGTGGTGAGCTTCTGTTTTTCAGACTGGAGGGAAGTGTGCAGTGGCGTCCCCCAGGGATCTGTATTGGGACCATTGCTCTTTTTAATATATATTAACGATCTGGACTTGGGTGTCGGGAGCAGAGTTTCCAAGTTTGCAGATGATACTAAGTTAGGAAAAATAGTAAATAGTGAAGAGGATAGTAACCATCTGCAAGAAGATATAGATAAAATGGCAAAGTGGGCAGACACATGGCAGATGAAGTTTAATGCAGAGAAGTGTGAGGTGATACATTTTGGGAGAAGAAATGAGGGGAAGTAATAAAGGCTACATAGTACAATTTTAAGGGGTGTGAGGGAACAGAGAGACCTGGAGATTGTGTCGGCGACTCTTTGAAGGTGACAGGACAGGTAGACAAAGCCGTTAAGAAGGCATATGGTTTACTAGGCTTTATAAATAGGGGTATAGAGTATAAAAGTCAGCAAGTGCTGACTAACCTCTATAAAACTTTGGTTAGGCCTCAGCTGAAGTACTGTGTCCAATTCTGATCACCACACTATAGAAAGGATGTTAAGGCATTGGAAAGGGTGCAAAGAGGTACTAGAATGGTACCAGGATTGAGGGACTTCAGTTATCGGAAAAGGCTAGATAGGCTAAGTTTACTCTCTTTGGAACAGAGAAGATTGAGAGGAGACCTAATAGGTCTCTACAATAGAGATTTATAAGATCATGAAGGGATTCGACAGGGTGAATAAGGAAAAACTGTTTCCACTGGTGGGTGAATCTGTGACTCGTGGACACAGATTTAAAATAGTTTCATAACGAAGCGGAGGGGAGCTGAGGAGAATGTTTTTCACTCAGCGGGTTGTTCGAATCTGGAATGCATTGCCTGAAAAGGTGGTGGAGGCCAATTCGATAACAGCTTGTAACAGAGAATTAGATATTTATTTAGGGAGAACAGGTCTGTTAGGCTATGAGGAGAGCGCAGGGCAGTGGGATTGAGTTGCTCTTTTCAAAGAGCCGGCACAGACTAGATGGGCCGAATGGCCTCCTTTTGTGCCGTAAAATTCTATGATTCTAGATACTTCTCCCTGGATACTTGAGGGATGAAAAAAGTGACAGAAAAGGGAAGTGTTCTTGTTGCCAGTCATTATCCAGTAAACTGTGTGGAATAATGTGTATCGATTGGCACTTGATTGACCGGGAAATGGGATCATCTGTAAATATCTCCATGGTTTAACAGCCTACCATAGCTTAGTGTAGAATTGAGATACACATATGAAGGTTGTCCACAAGGAAAATATTGGAGGCCTACTGCAGCATAGGTCAGTGGGTTTCGGAGAGGAAAGAAATTGGGATTTTTGTTTTATAGCTTTTGATTCTGCTTTAGAAATTGTATGGTATTTATAATAAACAATAAAGTAATAATCCTTGCATTTGATATAGCACATTATCACATTTTTGTGATGTCTCAAAGCACTTAACAGAATTGACTATGTTTTATGAGAAAGACTGTGTCAAATTCAGCTAACCTGTGATTCAACAGCACTTATATTGAAAGTTCTTGTGTAGATTGATGTTCCCCTAAGAATTCATGCTTGTCTACTTTATATCTAGGTGAACACAGTGAATTTCCAACACTCCTACATTTTGCTGCAAAAAATGGACTGCAGAATCTTACAACTGTGCTTATGGAAATCCCTGGTGCAATCCAAGCCTCCCGAGTCCTCAATAAACATGGAAAGAGTCCAAGCAGCCTTGCTGAGAGCCATGGATTTAAGAAACTTCAAGAGCTCATTGATAAATTGGTGGTAAGTTCCATTGTATTATTGTTCCAATTGTCCTTCATTTTGCCTTAAATTGAGTTACTCTTCGAGTTCGGATGGAAGAATGTACTTCAAGATTATAGCATCCAAAATTCTCCTGCTCCTGATCAGAGTAAAGAAAAGTTAGAGAAAGTGTTAAGGTTAATAACCAATCCAGTGCCTTCTTGTGCCTCAGTGTATATATATTATATATACAGTGCATATCAACCTTGGCTTACTCTTCAATTAGACTCCTGCATAAATGAGAATTTCAGTTCACAACCTCGTGTGAAACAGATTGTGCAGTGGAGGCTGTGTTATGTAAGGCTTTGCTGTTTTTAATACGTGCAGACGTTTTTTTGATGGATAATGATATTTTGAGGTAGTTACAGGAGGCTTCTCTTCTTGGGATGAATGTGCAGGTTTGACTTAGCCATGCCCAGAGGTGAGCACAATCTTGAAGAAGGGACACTGCTTGGCACTTCTGATGATAGAGAATAGATTGACATGGAGTAACCATTCTTATTCACTCTTTGCTAATAATCCTTGCATTTGATATAGCGTCATATCAGGTTGTCTTTGAGATGTCTCAAAGTGCTTCACAGAATATACAGTACAACAACAACAACTTTGATTTATATAGCGCCTTCCACGCCGGACGGCGTCTCAGAGCGCTTCTCAATAGCGGATCCCTGGTTGGAGCCAGGGGCAGGGGGTAGAAAGGTGACCAAAGGCGTGGTCGAAGAGAAAGGTCTTCAGCTGGGACCTGAAGCTGGGAAGAGAGGGGGCGAGGCGACGGTGGTGAGGAAGGGAATTCCAGAGCCTCGGGGCGTAGTGGCTGATGGCACAGCCGCCAAGGGTGGAGCAGAGGATTCAAGGGACGTGAGGAGGCCAGACTCAGTGGTAAAGTGAATAGACTATGTGTTTGGACTACACTCTGTGATTACATTATTTGTTCAGTGAGTTTGTTCCAGTATTAAGAAAAAATTCTGGAAATATTTCTGCAGGTTCATACATTAAATAATAACTTTATTTAACATTTATTTTCATCTTGAGAAGAAGAACAAATTCACAAAAACCTTACAGTAATGATTGTATTTTAATGTCTATAAATATGCATATTCATTGAAACACAATTGTACTCTCCAGTCACAATTAGCAAAAACAATTAACACACATGGAAACTGGTGGGACGTTTTTATTCCTCAACAGACAAAGTATCCACATTGGTTTCTGATATGGTTTCTGCACATGTGTTTTATTGTAGGAAGGCATTTATAAAAGGCCACAACTTCATGTGTATTCAAAATGCGTTATGATCCCGCAATCACTTGTGCAACATTTGTGTAAATACTGATGGATGGAAATTCTGTCTCGTAATTCTTCTTGTGCTAAATGAATCTTCAGAACAGATGCACAATGAGTAGCAATACTCTGTGCACATTAAGCAAAGTGTTAATGAAGCATCTTTAATTCATGATTCATCCAATATTTCTGCAACTTTAGAGATCAACACTTCTCTGTAAACATCTGCTTGAATAACTATTTGAATGTACAATACACATTTTTAATCGGTGCAACAGCAACAGCTGTCTACATCGAGCAACTCATGTGCCTTAGAAATGCAGTAAATTCCAGAATTACAGGATGACTCACTGGTAATCAGTTTTTCATCAGTAGTTTTATCTTTACACAGACTACAGAAACGGTGTTTATGCAAACCACAAAAAGTACATTTAGCTGGTCCCAAAGTAAACATATAAAATTAAAAATATATTAAAATACAGTCAAATAGTTATCTTAATTTCCTCTTCAATTTGACAACTGCTTCTCAGGATAGTCTGATTCCCCACTATGTCAAATACTATTGTTCAACCCCTATGAAATGACATTTTCACTTCCCTTGTTTTGAAGTAGACTCAATGTCTCTTTGTTCTAGGTATTTTGGGACTATGTTAAACATACTTGTTTAGCTCTGCCTTTTTTTCAGTAATTTGAATACTTCAGTAAATTCTCCCCAGAACTTTCTGTTCTTTATTGAGCTCGACCATTTTCCACAGCCTCTCCTCATATTCAGTGAGTAATCCCGGTTATAAACTAGTTGTTTTTGCCATAGCTTTCCAGTTCCAAAATACCTTTACTGTAATACTGACCAGAAATAAACACCCAACACACAAATATGACCGCAAATGGATCCTAGCAGGTTTTATCACTTGCTGCGATTGATATATCTCTCTACTTCACACCCTGCTTTATTGCCAAGCAGAAAGAAAGCAACAATATATTTAAGAGAAAACAAGGTGTACAAGAAAGGAAAAGTGAATAGGGGAGTGAGTATAGGAGAGGGAATTAGAAAGGGTGGAGGCTTGTGTGAGTGTAAACACTGGTATGGTTTAGTTAGGTCGAATGTCCCAATTCCATGCTGTAGCCATGTATGTATGTATGCAAAACGTGGCTGCCTTTCCACTTCATTGCTGCTTTCACAAAGGCCACAACACAACAGTTTTCATTCCCTGAACAAATTTCCGCCTTTTGAATGTTGCGTATATGAAGGTCTATCGAGCCAAGTCGAGTCTATCGATTCAAGAAAAAAAAGCCTGCAGTGAGGAACAAGGTATAAAATGTAACATTACATGTCCAGATTAATAGCACAAGTATATAGTGCAGCACAAATATTGGTTATCTAGCAGTCAATGTATAATGCAAATCAGCAATTTTAAGTACCATTCTGCAAATAGCTGCAAAGAAATGCCAATATATTTTAAAATAAAAAGTAGTCATGTTTTGTTTAAAAAAATTCAAAGCAGTCAGTATCTTCATCACCCATTCAATGAAATTAATAAATTACTTACTATTCAGTTAGCATTGTGAAGATTTTAACAACTGCTAGTTTTGCCTCTTGCCTATCCTGAAGGCTTGGATTCATACTGAACTTCATGATACTTCAGCAAGTAGTTATTAATTGTGTAGAAGTTTGGTCAGTTTTCATTGGAGGAAAGAACTTTCTGAAGACACTGATAGAGGTGTACAAACTAAGGAATTTTGACCAGGGGTTGCAATACTAGGATTTCATATGCCTGCCCATTAGTATACCAGATCCCGGGATTCAAAACTCCCAAACTAGGGGGTTGCAATCCCAGAATCGCACATGGTAATGATTTTCTAAAATCCCTCATCCTGATGGGATGAATAGGGATTATTTCTACTTGGAGGGCAATCGGTGACTGGGGGACACAGGTTCTAACATAGCCACAAGAAAAGCAAAAAGAAAGTTCAGGAGTTTTTTTTTCCACTCCAGTTATTTTCCAGTTATTGGGATGTGATTGTGTCAGTTATTGATCAGATCCTCCAGAGTAGGATCTGATCAATAATCTCTACAGGTAAAAGGGTAAGGGGGGTCTCAACTTTTATGCTGTTTGGAATATTCTTCTTATTATTGTTGTTACATAATCAAACCTTTGATATATTCCATGTAGAAAGTGCATTGCTGTATTCAATGAATGTTGCAAATTTGTCCATGTAATAGCGTAATTTCATAATAGCGTAATTTCATAGTTAAATTTTCAATTTTTACTGTAATAATGTAAATAGTAATGGATTAAATTTGCACTGCAATTATTTATTTGTGAGACATTGCTTGCTGTGTTTCACCCTCAAAATAGTCAATCGACTTTACAGTAAATCCTGTGAAGTGCTTTGAGATGTCTTAATTAGGTGATAAGGTGCCAGTTCAAATGCAAGGTTTATTATTTTTATACCTGAAAGCTCATCTGCCAACGATGGGCGGTTAGAAGGAGAACATGAAGCAAGCTGCTGTTATAGAGCAAACCCTGTCTGTCCAGGGCTTTGGGACGTCCTCTCATGAAAGGCTATATACACATGTAATTGCGTTGTTGTTGTTTATAGACTATTCCACAATCTCAGTCATCTGATCTGTTTTCTTCTGATGGGTTTTCTCTCAAAACTGACCTCCTCACAATGACAGCTAGATCTGACCTGTTAAAGGTCTTAAAAGTCTAAAGTTTTCCATCTTTATTTTACTAATGAAAATATCATCTCTTATGTATTAAGCATCACTCAAGGAAAGTGTGACCTTAACCTTTGGACTTCCCTGTAACATAATTTGTTTATTGTCATTTTAAATTAAAGGATGAATTGAATTACCATTTACACCGTCACCGTAGAGACTTAGGGGTAAAATTTCCACTCAACATTCTGTGCTACATTATGTGCTATACACCAACAATGGAAAATCTCATAAAAGTCCGAACCACAATGCAATTTTTATCCCAATGCTGATATGCTTATACAACAATAAGAATAATCTTATAGCTTTCATGGCACCTGATCACATTGTCGAAATGTCTCAAAGCATTTCACAGAATTTACTATGAAGTGTAATGGCTATATTTTAAGCAAACTGAAAGCCAAATTGCACAGTTTCCCACAAGCGACCATAACGTGAATGGCAACTTGTATTTGGGGAAGCGTTGGGTAGGACACTGGGAGAAACTATAGTCTCCGAGTCGTGTCGTGAGATCTTTAACATCTACTTGAACAGGTTTCCTCCCTCCACAATCACCACAGTTCAGATGCCCAGCCAGTGTCAAGAACTTTGGGACAAACTCAACATAAAAGGCATTATACAAATATGTATTGTATACAATTTTTTAAATTCTGGATGTTTCTGTAGCTGCAGCAAACTTGAAACATTACTGCACACAATTGGAAGTTTTCTAGTCAGTAGCCATCTTCATATTCTAGGCATTATTCTAATCGACATCCGTAACTCCCCAATACACAGACTAAGTCTGTTGCGTTATTAGCAAAAATGATGTACATCAAGATCTTCTGCCAACTTCAAATGTTTGTGGCACTATCGAGAGGTGCAACTATCAGCACAAAATAAGTTCAGATTCCATTTGTTGTAATTATAGGCTTTTTGTGGAATCCTTAATTGTTGCATTGATAAACCTATCAATCCGCTCGCAATTTAAGTTGAATAATAATAATAACCTTGCATATTTATATAGCACTTTTCACATCTTCTAGACGTCTCAAAGCACTTCACAGAATATACTGTAAAGTGAATTGACTATATTTGTGAATGAAACACGGCAGCCAATTGCAAACAATAGTGTCCCACAAACAGTCGTGGATTGAGTGACCCAATTTTTTTTGAGCGATTATTATTTGTTATGTGGAGTAAGGAAACTTGCCCAAGGTTTTGCCCTAACCAGGAATCAAACCCAGGTCTCTCGCTTGTAAGGCGAGTGCTCTAACCGCTGAGCTACAAGACCCCACAAAGTTGAAATATTGAATGCTAATAAATAAATTTAGCGCGTGACATTTTCAAATGACTAAAGGCATTTCAAAGAACTTTGCTGTCCTGTGCAGTCACTATTTGCAAGCGAATGGCAGACAATGTGCGCACGGCAATGTACTATGAAGAGGCATGCAGGGAATGAATAATTTATATGGAGGACATCTGGCCAGAAGCAACTACCTTCTCTTTTCCAATTGTTTATTTGACAAGTACCTAAAAGTCCAGGACCAGAAAGTAACGGAGAACCAAGAGGCTTGGAATATGACAGAAAAGTGGGAAGCCCCCTTGGGAAATAAATTCAATACTGCTGCTTTCTAATGGGAAATGGCACCATGTATTAACTGCAGAATACATTTTAGTGGATAATGGTTATTATGGGCAATTTATTGGTACTGTACATAAATTTCAGCGAATTTCCCCCTAGGAATACATCAGATGTCGTTTGTATCTCGGCCATGGTTATTAGCAAGTATGTAGTGTAAGTTATTTTACAGTGACCCATGTGTGCAAAATACAGAAAGTAAAATAAAACCAAATGAACTTGTGTGACCATTTCAAGATTGAATGAGGTTTTTGTGTTACTGACATGCTTCCACACGTTGTAAGTTGGCAAGATCACATTTATATATTGCTTTGTAGATCTCTATTTTGACATTTGATACCGGTATATTTTGTGTAGCCATACGAAGAAAAGTCAAACTGAATGCAGTGCACAGACAACAGTGAAGTACAGTACTTTGCGTTGAGTGTCATGTCATTGAAAGACATCAAATTTGTCCCTTTGTGTCTTCGCACTGATGTCAATTTCAATGTCAACATCATGTCAGAACTGGCACAGTTTGTAGCACTCTCGTCCCAGAGTCAGACGTTTGTGGTGTAAACCACACATCAAGATTTGAGCTCACAATCTAGGTTCATTCAAAAAAACAGTTGACAGTATATCCTGTGAAGCATTTTTACTTTATCTCTTTAAACGCTTTACCCTCTGGCCCACACCCGGTCATGTGTGGTGTACCCCAGGGCTCCAGCTTTCCCCCACCAAGCTACACTACTGTTAAACAGTCCGAGATGTTTGAAAGACGTGATATAACCGCAAATTGTTATTGACCTAATACTGTACTTGGAACTTTTAGTTTGGTTTGGATACTGTAAAGCACAGAGATGTGTTTAAACATGTATCAAGATGCTTGAGAGGCACACAAATCTGCTGATAAAGTAGATTTTCGTTGTGCAACAATCTTGTCCCTTCCCGATTCCTGATTCCGTTACTAAACTGTGTTGCTATCCAGGTGCTTCCCTCACTGCATTCCTTAGAGTTGTTTTTGAAGATTTCTTTCCAACTGTTTAATTGATCTAAGTTTCCAAGCATGGTGCATGACTTTTCAAAAGTATTTTTTCCATTTTCCAATCCTCAGGAACCTCTCCAAAGCCAAATGAACTATTAGAAACACAAGCGAATGCCTGCTGTTGGGATCTGGTGGATTTGGCCATGATATAATTTCTATATTTATACGCACACTTCTTTTGGCCACTTTTGCCACGGGAATGCTAATGTAAAGGCAGATGCAATAATAATCCTTGCGTTTGAAATGGTGCCTTACCATGTCATTGAGACGCCTCAAAGCATTTCACAGAATATATTGTAAATTGAATTGACTGTATATTTTGTGGGCAAACGCAACTGTTCATAAATGCAAGCAACTGTTCAAGACCTGCATGTGATATTTCCTTGTGTACAATTTTCCGTTTGCCTCTGGCATTCAAGTAGGACTCTTAACACTTCAGGACTTTTTCGCTCACTGTCCAAGCTGAGACTGTAATACCACTGAGGTGAGTTGTATTGTTTGAAGAGCTGTTCCTATGGATGAGATATTAAACTGGATGGTATCTTAAAGAACCCATGGCACTATTCAAGAATAGAAGAATTTCTCCCCATATTCTGGCCAACATTCCCCCAAGTAAAATTGGTCATTTACTATTTACAATAAATTGCATTTTTATAGCAATCTTGCCCCTAGGTAGCATAACTGCCTCAATTTTCAGATAATACAGTCATCACACCTTCACAGTATTATCCTATGAAGTTCTTTCAGATATCTCAATGACATGATACTACATAAAATTCAAGGATCAGTATGATTCATTAGATTTTTCCTAAACACATTCATGTAATTTTGCTTCAACCATAACAGCAGGTTTCACATTTCTCACTAACCTCCACATGAAGAATTCTTCTTTCCTAATAATAATAATGAGTCATCCAGATGAAGAAAATCTTTTGGCCCATTTGATCTCATCCTTCTGAAATATCCACTTGCTTTTTTTTAAAATAAAACATCCTGTCCTCCAGTTGTCTACCCCATGTACATTTAAAATAAAACTTTTTGAGACGTTACTTATCATAATCATAATAATTAGGGGTCATCCCGCCATGAAAGGTGCTGTAACAAATGCAAGGATTATGCATCTGATACAATTTTCTGGAGTCCTTTAGCTCAGTGAGCACTCGCCTCACAAGCGAGAGATCTGGGCTCGATTCCAAGCTGGGCAAAATCGTGCGCAAGTTTCCTTACTCCAGATGCCTGATAATAATCCCTCAAGAAAAAAAAATCAATGAAAAAATTGGTCACTTCAATCTATGGCTGTTTGTAGGACACAGCTGTGCACAATTGGCTGCCATGCTTCACTCTGTGAAGCGTTTTGAAATGTCTAGAAAATGTGAAAAGCGCCATATCAAATGCAAGGATTATTATTCTTATTACAGTATAAACCTTTTGGTTTGGTAAAGCACCTTATAAGGTTGTTGATATGCCTCAAGTTTAGCACTTCACGGAATATATTGTAAAGTTAATTGATTATGTGTTTTGGCAGGCAAAATGAGACAGTCGATTGTGTATCCCACAAACAGTCATGGATTTAGGGACAAAATTATTAATTTTTCAGGGGTTGTAAACTCCAGAAAGTCATCCACCAATTTTCTAACAACTGGGTTCCTACTTACTGCTGTGGTGGCGTGAGGAGTAAGCAAACTGGCTTAAGGTTTTGTCCCACCTGGGGAATTGAACCTGGGTCCTCTCGCTATGGGACCACGTGAAGAGCGAAGACCCATATCAAGATACCAAAGTTTTCAAAGAGCAGTGGAGAAACAAAGGTAAATCACATTGTGGTTAGGAGAGTGTTAATAGAATCATAGAATCATAGAATGTTACGGCACAGAAGGAGGCCATTCGGCCCATCGAGTCTGTGCCGGCTCTTTGACCGAGCAAGTCACTTTCATTGACCCCAATCACCAGCTTTCTCCCCATAACCCTGCAAACCCGTCTTCCCCAGATACCTATCTAGTTCTCTTTTAAAAGCTGCTATCGAATTGGACCTCACTACCCTTTCATTCCAAATTCCAACAACTCGCTGAGTAAAATAATTTCTTCTAACCTCCCCTCTGCTTCTTTTGGTAGATATCTTAAGACTGTGACCACGGGTCACAGACACACCTACCAGCGGAAACAGCTTTTCCCTATCTAGCCTGTCAAAACCTTTCACGATCTTGGCTGTTTTCAGTTGTTGGCAAGTTCGAAATGAGAGGATATAAATATAAGAAAACCAGTAGGAGATCTAACAAGGGAGTCTAGAAGGAACTTCTTTATGCAGAGGGTGGTGCGAACGTGGAAGAAAAAAAACCTAAGAGGAAATTAATGAATACATGAGGGAGAAGGGAGTATGGGGATATAGGAATCGCAGACTCAGGCAAGGGAAGGTTAAGATCAGAGCTACAGTATCAAAGCATGAGGAACCTATTATGGTAGCTGGAGTGGAGTCCTGTAGCTCAGTGGTTAATGCACTCGCCTTACAAGTGTGAGACCTGTGTTCGAATCCAAGCAGATCAGGGTGAAACCTTGGGCAAGTTTCCTTACTCCACACTCCTAATAATAATCCCTCAAAAAAAAATACAACAACAACCAACTTACATTTATTTTTTCACGCCTTTCACATCAGGAGATAGCCAAAAAAAATTGGTAATTTCAATCCACGACTGTTTGTGGGACATTGTTGTGTGCAATTGGCTGCCGCGTTTCGCCCCCAAATATACAGTCAATTCACTTTACAATACATTCTGTGAAGCACTTTGAGATGTCTAGAAGACGTGAAAATCATTGTATCAAATGCAAGGATTATTATTATTAATTGTTAAAATAAATTCTCCCATAATTTTTAAACATTTTTAATTTTCCTACTTGCCGATTTTTAAAAATATTGTTAAATGACCCGTAAATGACCCTTACAGCTCCTCCTCACGTCTTTCCTGAAATGCATTTTGAATTTACTGCATTGAATTTACATGGCAAACGGACAGTTTGAGAATTTGCCACTCTTCAATGCAAGAGTTCCCCAACATTTGAATTTTCCTGAAGCAAATTTGCATTCCCAACAAAATCTTTTCTAAGACAATGTCTCAACACCTTCATGTCCGTTCCACCACCACCACAACAACAACAACAGCAGCAAAATTACATTATAGCAAGTCGGGAGGACGCCCCGAGGAGCTGAAAAATACTCAAAAATAATTTTCAATCCAGTAACATTATGATCACATGGTTCTCTCTGCTCTACGGCTTCAGTCTTATTTACCAAGGGCTCATATCCCATGATGTCAACCCAGAATAACCTCTCACCTTGTCGGCGACTTACAAAGAGTGTAAGGAAGCCACTCAGCAGTATCTCCAGCAACATGCACACTTCCTTAGTTTTTCCCACTGTTGCTTTCACACTTAGTATCTAGGTCAATTACATTTCCCATGATTAACATTCTGGCCTGTTTACAGATCTCCCTTATCTATAGAAACACGCTCCACTTTATAGTTTCCTTCTGTGCAAGAGAAAGAGGTTTTAGAGAGAGCGTCTCCATCGCCTTTATTTTTATCACAGCCATCAATGCAAATGCACTCTGCTGCACCAGCCTAAATACTTACTGCGCTTCCCTTCTTTCCGTCGAGATAACATCTTCCCGCACTCACACCGCCCCCACTCACTCGTGCCTTGTTGTATTTACTCGTTTCAATAATCACCATGTCCCTGTTCCAGTTTATCCAAGCATCTCTTATCTCAGTTGCCGCTTGTCTTTCATTTATTTTTCCCCAAAAGTTTCCTTTCATCCTCCTCTTCAATTGTAAATTCACTCGTTGTTTGTGGAGCTCACCACAAAACATTAGCTGCTAGGTTTCCCAGCGTAAAGTTCAATATTGTGCACACGGGTTTATTATTTATTTCCACACCATCCCATTCTTTGTTTGTGTTATTGTTAGGTCCTATCTGCTTCTGACCCAGGTGAATCTAAAGAGATTATTACCCTGCCGTCGATATTTCAAAGAAATCCGATGACCGACTTAAGCCTAAGCTTTAGGTGCACTGAACCTGAGCGGGACAGAGCCTTGATGGTATAAAGCTGTAGACTGATCTACCCCAATCTTTCTTACTTTGGGACTGGGCAAATGTGGGCCTTTAGCTTCTGGAACAGAGAGATCCTAGGATTAGTTCGGATGAGATCTAGCTACACGGCCAGGTCAAGATTACTGTTAAAGGTAAAACTGCTGCTATTGAGTTGAGAACCCAAGCTATACAATAATACAAAATTAAATCTGTCACAATAATACTAATCCTTGCATTTAATATAGCGCCTTATCACGTCTTCGAGACGCCTCAAACACTTCACAGAATATACTGTAAAGTGAATTGACGGTATTTTTGTGGGCAAAATGCGGCAGCCAATTGCCCGCAGCAGTGTCCCACAAACAACCGAGGATTGAGTGACCAAATTCTTATTGTTTCGTTTTTTTCTTGAGGGATAATTATCCGTGTGGAGTAAGGAAACTTTCCCAAGATATCGCCCTGCCATTGATCAATCCCAGGTCTCTCACTCGCAAGGCGAATGCTCTAATCACTGAGCAACACTATGGACTCCACTATTTGTGAAGCACCTTTCACGTCAGGAGCAGTCAGGGATTAGGAGCTGAGTGGGTTGGGAGGGTGGGGGGTTGGGATCAGGGAGGGTGGAGGGCACAAAAGGTAGGAGGGTGGTGGAAGGAGACAGAGGGAGCCCTAGTTACAGATGGACAGAATGTCACTTGTCACCTGTGTTGTGGGCAGCATGGAAACCCAATTGTAGGGGTTCCTAAAGGGAGTGGCGGAAGAAGAAGGAAGGAGTGATGCTGGGAAGGACCTTGGAAAAGAAAGGGAGTTTGGAGGTCGGTTACTAGTTTGTGAGCAGGTTGGAAACCACGAGTGAGAACACAAACCCAGGTGTTACAGGTGGTCAGTTGCCTCTCTCCATCTTTGGAGCATTGGAGGCCATTGAGATCTCTTCCCCAACCCCACCCCACCCATGTCAAACTTGACTATGGGAGTCCACCATTGTGGTTGTAGTGGTACGAGGAAAGGACAGTGAAGTGGAAATAAACATGTAGCCTTTTCCAGCTCAGGCCTTCTCCCTTATTGAAGGCCACAGAGCCTCATGATAGGCTGAGTGGCCCCTTTTATGATGTACGTTCTTCTACAAGTGAAAATATGTACTGTTGAGCAAGAGTAGAATCCATTTGTTTTATTACTGAAAATATAGTTTTACTCTGTGAAGCTGTGAAGGAAGGCAGTTGGTAATAGTGTTGCTGGTTTGAATCTCTGGATGGATGTGGCTGAGACGACGAGTGTTTTTTCCTCCACTCGTCATTCCAATTTCAGAATCTATTAGGTGCTCTAAACAAACAAGTTTTGGGTCCTGCTCACATCTGACCATTTCTGAAAAGGCGGATAATTCTACATTTCAAATTAGCCTAGAACTGACAAAGACTCCCCCAGCAGTGGTTGTCAAATTATTGTTGCCTAAATTGCCCAGACATTTCATTTAATTAGAAAATTAGAAGAATGACCTGAGTTCACCAGTGTAATATAGTTTCCTTTCACACAAAGCATAATGAAGAAATAAATTATAAATGATCATCATTAAAAAAATTAAATCAAATTTTTTTAAATCGGTGAGGACGGGACAGATTATTGAATGTGTGTAAAAATACAGAGCTGGCTGTTTACCTAACAGTAAGTAGATACCCAGTTGTTTGTCAATTGGCAGAGTGCTTTCCAGAGATACTAATCCCTCCAACAACAAAAAAAAATGTGGTCATCACTCAATCCACGAATGTTAGTGGGACACTGCTATGTGCAAACAGTAGCCACGTTTTGCACACAAAACACACAGTCACTCCACTTTACAGTATATCAAAGCACTCTGAGACGTCATCCAGCCTGGAGGGCGCTATATACGTCCAAGTTATTGTTGTTGTTATACTCTGTGAAGCACTTTGAGACATCGCAACGTGTTAAGGCACTATAACAATTACATGGATTATTATTATGTACTACTCCTATGAACACAGCCATTTAACCCAAAATATACAGATGTGGAGGGGAGTACCTGGTTTATAGCGCACGGAGTGTTTAAAAAAAGGCTCAATGTAATATTTGCATTTGATATAACAGCTTATGATATTATCAGGATACCTTAAGGCACTTCACCGGGGTTGACTCTGAAGTGACTGTGAAGTGAATGGCCACGTTTTATTTGGAGGATTGTTGACGAGTACACCAGCAGAAACGCCCTTCTCTTTTTGCCTGGTGTTATGGGATCCTCAACGTCCATTTGGCTAGACAGGACGTTTGTATTACATTACATGTGACAGCCATGTTGGCACCATATCATCTCTCGACTGATCAGACCATAGTAAGAGACACTTCACAAAAACCCTGGTGCTTTGCCAGGGATCTCTCTGAAATTTTAGGAAGGAGTTGCCCTTTACATTTTTAGGCTTTGTTCTTTTTAAAGTAACCCAGCTCAGGGTTGACCGAATGAACTACGAGTCCATAAATATGGTAATGACACCACCTCATTTTTCTTTCCAACTTTGTGTCGGAATGTAATCTCTCCAGGAGGTGCCAAAGTATTTAATCAAGTGGCTTATCCTCCTGAAGACAGATTGTGTTACGCCAAGACCTTTTGTTTCAGATTGCTCAAAGCAGCAAAGAAATAGTTCATTTCAGAAAATTCTTAGTTACCTATTGCTGCGAAAGTCTAATTACACAATCTCTGGTTTATGGGTCTGCGAACAGATAGCTGAAAGGAAGAGCTTTCCCCACCACACGTTGAGAGATTTCCCTCAGCTTTCATTTGGACACACACCGCATCAAGCAAATGCCACCGCTAAATGTGGAAGCTACGTCATGAAGAAGAGGCAATCTATCCACAGTTGGTTTCTGCTCATCAGAGTTGAACTGCCACCCCTTGAATCAGTTCTTTTAAGAGTCAGCAGATGTGTGTTACAACCAGTGTATCATAATTAGGAGCTGTGCACCCCACCCCTCCCCCAATCTATATATGTACCTCTTTTTCTATCTCTATTTATTTGAGAAGCTACTGTACACGTGGACATCATTTATTCAGCGGTGCAGAATATCAACACACAGCAGTAACAAACTGAAGTTCAGCTTTATCTTTACGACGCTCTATTTGACCATATTACCTATTAACCTGGAATTGTCTTTATGGTTTGGATTAGACCACATGTAGATATATACCGAGCAAACAGATTTGTGAAAAACGAACAAGTAGGATAGTTTCGATTGTCAGAAATAATTTGGTTGCCTGGAGACTCGATTAACATCCTGGTTGCACAAAACTGTAACAAGAAGAGCACAAACCTTTCATATATTTATATATAATACAAGGTATCCCTCCCCAATCGGGGGGGATACATTCCTGTAAACCTTCGCGGTTGGAAAAATCGCGGTTGTAAAACTAAACCCCAAAAAACACATACCGTTATGACTTACATGGGGTTAGGAGGAATAAGTTTGGGTGCATCTGCAGCAATCAGCGAGGCTGTCTGACTGACTGACTCTCTACACAGAGAGAGAGAGAGAGATACGGAGGGTGGGGAGGGGTGACACAGAGGGCTGGGGGGGTCTGTCTGACTGATCTACAGAGATAGAGACACGGATGATGGGAGGGAGGGGGGGTGGGGGGATCTGTCTGATCTACTGATCTTCTTGGTGCCGTCAAGACTGATCCCAGAGAGGGGTGGGGGTGGGGGGAAGAGAAGATGAGTCACAGAGAGAAGGTGAGAGAGAGAAGGGGGTGGGAGAGGGGGGTGGGTGGGGGGGGGGGGGTGGGATTGAGGGGGGGGGGGTGGGAGAGGGGGGGGGGGTGGGGGGAAGAGAAGGTGAAATAGAGAGAAGGTGAGTCAGAGAGAGATACGCTTACACACAGAGAGCGAGATCTGAAAATGCTGGCAGCCAGTGCTCCCAAACTTACTAGCTAGACTACGGAGAAGTGACAATAAATTCATGTTCCTGTATTTACCTTAATCCTAAGAGAGAAGCGTTGTCGCTGGTTGATTGCAACATAGCAACTGGGTCCTAGTGCTATACGATATGCTAAACTTGAAAATTTAAACCCGCGGATTTAAATTGCAGACGCGCAAAACGCGGTTTGCGAGGGTTGTCGCATTCAACAAACCGTGGATGCATGAGTTTGTATGTATATATATTCATACATCTTTCTTTAGCCCTGCAAATAAATTCAATGTTAAGGTAAAACTTGCAGCAATTTAAAAATTAATGTATCAAACAAGAAATGTTTGGTAATCCTTTGTATTAGAAATATAGCCCAAATCCTGTCTGTCTGTTCAGGTGGACATTAGTTTTTGACCCTGTTTGAAAAGAGAAGGTGTCTTGCCCTGAAATCCCCCAAATAAATTAGTCATTCCATTTATGGCAATTTATGGGACACTGCTGTGTGTGAATTGGTGTCTGCATTCAATTACAAAACACCATCGCTATACTTCATATGAAATCCTGTGAAGCACTTTCAGTCATTCTCCTGACATGAAAGGCGCTATACTAAATACAAGCTATTATTATTATAGCTATTAGCAGCCTGTCCATTGTTGTCCAGCTAAGAGGAATTGTCCTCTTAAAGGTTGATCAAAGCCATCTTTAAACACTTGTTCTAAAATGTAAATTTTAGTTGCTGGGCAAATATGCTTAATAAATGTTTGCTGGGGTTGAGGAGGGGAGACGTTCACAGCCTCCATGGCCTAGAAATAGATTTTAAGTAATTATGATGTTTACAACAACAACAAAATTACGTTGAGAGAGCGCCTTTCATGTCGGGAGGACGTACCAAGGTGCTGCACAGTCAGATTGGGACCGACAGAACAAACGCAGGCTCAATGATTCTCTTCTGGTTATTTTTGGCATTGCTGCATGAAACCACAGCAACCGGTTTGTATCACAAAGAGTCTTTCACGCTTACAGTGCTGCTCAACATGTTAATTGTTCTCTGTCATGATTAACTCTTCCTTTGATATTAAGATCTGGTATCTGAGAACCCATCGCAATAACCCTTTGAGCGCCGCTCTAGTCGTGCGCACACAATAACAACCAATATCATTTCGCTGGCAAAAAAACTGATTACTGATCTGAAGATATTGTATATGTGTGCGTTGGATGGTGGGAGGAGAGAGGAGTTATTTTAATGATGGATTTTAAGCCTCGGGCAAGTTTCCTTACTCTACACACCTAATAATAATCCCCCCCACCCACCACAAAAAAAAACAATAATAAAAATTCATAATTTCAATCCACGGCTGTTTGCGGGACACTGCGCAATTGGCGGCTGCATTTTGCCTACAAGTATACAGTCAATTCACTTGACAGTATAGTATTCTGTGAAGCGGTTTGAGACGTCCATAAGATGTGAAAAGCTCTACATCAAATGCAAGGATTATTATTATTATTTTTCTACTTTCCATTTCTACTGGTACATTCACACGGTAATTATATCACAGCTGATGGGTGTATACTTCTTAATGGCACCTGTTAATATCGGGGTCTCTTAGCAGTCAAGTAATGCGCATTGTCATTTACAGACGTGAAAAGCACTGTATCAAATGCAAGGATTATTATTATTATTATCTGAATTACGGAGTTGCCTAACAGAGGGGAGCTACAAATTCTGACTGCAAATGAAATATCTGAGTATTTTCCTGTGTGTTACCATCGTGTTGAAGGTTGGCAAGTTACAAAAAATGAATGCTGGTAAACTGCAGCATTCAGGATACCAGTCGTCCAGTTCCTCACCTGAGCGTTTTGCAATACTAAACCTATTAGGCTCTTCCCATCTGAGAGTTTTCACTTATTTGTTTTTCGTTGGCCGCCTCGCGTATTGTTCCCATCAATCTTCTGACGTTTGGGTTCGCTCCAGGCCACCAAGCAACCAGCGCGTAATCCAATATTGTCAAGGCTCCCAAATGAAATATTCTCTCAGTCGTTGTTGATGCATTTCCCTTTATCAGCTCGCCGCACTGAACTTTCTTTGCTCCGCACTTACCTCCTCCTTGCAAACCGTGCTCCCATTACTTATTGGTGAGGAATAATTAATTCGATAATATTCATTCTTATGTTTCATAAAGCGCCTTACTTGTCCCGCATCTCCTCCACTCAATCGTCAGCAACCGTGCTTTCGACCGCTTTGCCCCAAAGCTCTCTCCCCCAATACCCCTGCCTTGCCATTCCCTTCCCCTCATGACTGAAGACCTTCCTCTTCGACTGTGCTTATCGTCACTTCCTTCCTTCCTCCCCCGGCTCAGTTTCAGGCTCTGCCACTGTTAAGCGCTCCGAAACCCTGCCCTGCATTGAAAATATAATAATCTTTGCATTTGATATAGCGCTTTTCACATCTTATCGACGTCCCAAAGCACCTCACAGAATATACTGTAAAGTGAATTGACTGTATATATTTGTGGGCGAATCGCGGCAGCCAATTGTGCACAGCAGCGTCCCCCACACAGTCGTGGATTGAAATGACCAATTTTATTATTGTGTTTTTTTTTGGAGGGATTATTATTTGGCATGTGGAGTAAGGAATCTTGCCCAAGGTTTCGCCCTGACCTGCCTGGATTCGAACACAGGTCTCCCCAGCTTGGTCTCCCCAGCTTGCAAGACAAGTGCTCTAACCACTGAGCCACAGGAGCTCCATTGCTATGTAAATGCAAGTTGTTTTTGTTTGGGGATGATCACATGGTTATCATGGTGGAGTGGGGGGGTTCTCTCTTCAAGTTAACTAAGCAAGATGTGTGCTTGGCCTGTTGAAGAACAGCGGGAGGCACATGGAATTATAGTTTGGAAGATGTATGCATTTCCACTTCATGCACATGCCTCTAAATGTGGACTGATTCGCTCGGTCTACAAATGGACAATGTTATTGCAAACTCTGTAGGAGTTTGCAATAACATTTGCTACAAACAGAGTAATCTAATTGGCATTGTCTCTGAATGGCATTCTTTGATAATTATTTTTAAGCGGGGATTCCTTCAATGCCGTCAGTAGCATGTGAACTGGAGTAGGCCTTTCAGCCCTTCAAGGCTGTTCCGCCGTTTAATTGGATCATGGCTGATTTTTACTTCAATTAATCCTTTCAACTCCAATTTCCTACTTTCTCCCCATATCCCTTAATACCCTGACCTACCACGAATCTATCAACTTCATTCTTAAAAGGGTGTGGATGGATCCAGCATCCACAGGCTTTTGGTGGAGCAAATTCTAAATTTCTACTACCCTTTGAGTGAAAAAATGTTTCATGATTTCAACCTTGAATAGCTTTGGTTCTAATTTTAAGACTGTTTCCCCCTTGTTTTGGATTCCCCAAAGGGTATATCTGGTCCACCAGAGGAAATAGCTTCTGTATCTACCCTATCAAATCCCTTTATCATCTTAAATACCCCCCAATCAAATCACCCCTCAACCTTCTAAACTCAAGGGAATACAATCCAAGTTTACACAGCCTTTCCTTGTAACTTAATCCTTTTAGGCCTGGAAACATTCTGGTGAACGTGCGCTGCACCCCCTCCAGGGCTAATACATCTTTCCTGAGGTGTGGTGCCCAAAACTGAACACTGATTCCCATTTGTGATTCCCATTTGTGCCTCAGAATTGTTATTATGTAATACTGTCAAGAGACACTGCAAATTAGACTCAAATGGAAGTGACTGCTTTATTTTACAAACATTTGATTAACCACTTACTACTCCATCTGTCCATTGTGGAAAACTACCTCATCTCTAAACCAGCTAGCAATTTGGAATGGATTGACCAAAATGCAATCATGTAATTACATACAGTACCAATATTTGAATTGGCTCTTTAAATTTAAAATGTACCAAATACAACAGCCATCCCCCACCACCACCTTCAAAAAAACACATTTAACTACATACTATTCTATATTAAGTTTATTATTTATTTATTATGCAGTGGTACACAATGGTAATCAAGTTGGGCGTTGCATGTACATTCAAAATACAGTAACTGTATTCAACAGCAATTATCTATGAAGCACATCTCAAAGTTGTAGGAGATGTATAAAAATGCAATGAAGCATTGAACACCACATTTTTTATGTGCTGTTGATTTTAAGTTCCATCTGCTTTGTGATTCGGGTGGAGATGAAGGGATTGCCCTGGTGTTGTTATTTCAAAGAAATGTGGAATCTTTTCTCCTGGTTACCTTGACATGTGATTGCTGTGTGTCATCGCGGTATTCACTGTGAAGCTTCTCAACGAGCTGTGTTGCAAGCAGATCAAAGTCAAAGGGCTGCTTTTGCTTTGTAGAGTATGCTTGTCAGATGTTAAATGACCAAACAGTAACTATTTTGCCTTCAAGGAAAGCTAAAGGTGCTTTCCTTAGATCTGAGCTGGCTCCAAGGTGACATGTTTAGTAAAAGAACTTCAGGATTTGAGACAAACCCCCTGTGGCAGTTTCGGAAGCTCAGGTCTTGAACCGATTGATTTTACGATCTTCACTCCATTCTTCGGCACCCCTCTACTTCTCTAACCTTCTTTCTCCTCACCGAACCTTCTCCTGCTGAACTCTGCTCTACTGGGTCCGGCCTCCTCCTTGTCCCCCGAATCCTCCACTCCACCATCGGCAGCCATGGTTTCAGCCACCATGCCCTAAAACTTTGGAACTCCCGCCCTCAACCCCTTTGTCTCACCCCCCTCCTTTCCCATCTTCAGGTCGCGCCTTCAAGACCTTTCGCTTCGACTGCACTTAAGGTCACTTTCCCCCTCCCTCTGGTTCAGACTTGGGTGCACATTGTGCACCTTGTGAAGCAGACTGAGATGCCGCCTGGTGTGGAGGATGCTATGGGAATGCGAGTTGTTGTTGTTGTTGTCGTCTCCAGTATTCCATGGCACTGCAAGCCTGGCTTGTCAACAGAACATGGGAAGCCAGAAGAATTATTGGGGCAGGATGTTTCTTCCCACTCAGCCTCCGTTAATCTTACAAGCCAAAGCTCCAAGTAGAATAATCCTAGCTGGCAAACAACAACAACTTGCATTCATATAGCATCCCTCATCCCAGATAGAGTCCCAGAGCGCTTGATGGTGACGGAGAATGACTCCGAGCCGGGGGCATGCGGCAGGTGACCACGGGCGCAGTCGAAAGTCTTCAGGCATAACCCGAAGGCGGGGAAGGACAAGGCAGAGGAATAGAGAAAGAGTGTTCGAGGGTTTTGGGGTGTAGTGCCTGAAAGCGTGGCCACCGATGGTGGAACTGAAGGCATGAGAGTCAAGCAGGAGATGGGACAAGACAGCGGTTAGTGGGTAGAGGGGTGAAAAGTAGCAGCAAAGCTTGTAAATCAGTGCATTCGATGGCAAGTTATGTGGTTTTAACTGATTAAACATTGTCAGAGGTGATATGTTCGCCTACAAATACACACTCACTAATGCCTCCACAGAATATACTGTAATGCGAATTGACTGTACATTTTGTGGGCAAATTATGATTACAGAAGAAAGATAAAATTACATTTGTTTAGCTCCTTTCATGTCGGCAGGACTTCCCAGGGCACTGGACAGTCAGTGTTTCAGACCCAAGCAGGGGGTTGGGATGGGGCAGGGTGGAAGGCAGGGGTAGGAGGTTGGGTGACCGAAGACATCGTCAAAGAGGAGTCTTTAGATGGAAGAGGCAAGGGAGGGGGGGGGGTGGGGGGGGGGGGCAGTGAAGCTGAGAGATGGGGTTCCAGAGGGTGGGGGCAGATTGGCTGAAGGCTCGCCCGCCAATGGTGAGGCGAGGGACATAAAGCAAGCCGGGGCCTGCTGAATGGAGGGAGAAGGCAGGTCGACGCATATGAGGGTTTTGAACGGCCTTCAGTGACAATTCCTAACTGTATCTTGAAGGAGATGAAACATGTAGGTTACAAAAGTTATCCTTGATTCCATAATGATATTCTCAGTGTTGGCCAATATGATAGATACTTGTTATTTCCATAAAATCCCGGCGTAATTTATTTGCAATGTAGAGATCAAAGCCAATAAGCCCAAGGTTCTCTACTGGATATTCTTTTCAGAGAGACAATGTGCATTCAAAGTGTGCATGAAATGCGAGTAATCCTCATACCCACTCTCAGGCCTTTCAAATTCAACGTGGGCGAAAGACAAAGCTTTCAAACTGGATGGAGTGCTGATAGGATGAAGTGGAGAAAATGCTGCAATATTGATATCACAGCAGCTTCTCTCGACAAAGAGCTCTGTGGGAGCAAACTGGGCTACAGTTAGGCCCAGGACTGAAATTCATATGCACACAGGATTCATGCTCAGCAGTACATCCACAACATGTGTACATAGTATGTGGACACAGAATTTCTTGACCTGATTTTTGATTTGCCCAAAGCTGCCACGTCTTCCATCTTTCTAGCGGAAGTCAGACGGCTGTTGCGTTGAGACATTGGCTCTCTGCGCAGATTGGCTGCCACATTCGTTTGCAACCACCGGGTTAATGCATCTTTACATTAAACCCTTGAAACGCTTTGAGGCGACCTCCCTCCCACAGATGCTAATGTGTCAAATGCAAGGATTATTGATTTAATTTTAAACTTCTGCCCTATTTTAGATGAATGTAATGATGTACGGTATTCTATCCACCGCCACCTCCCACCTCGCTATTTCAAGGTAGCATTGTTTCCTCCTGGTTATCTTGATTTATATTCATTCCCCTCCACAGTTATCACCAAATCGAGTAGTCATCTCATTGCTGTTCGCAGGTGTTGCTGGCACAGGTTAGTTACCATGTTTGTCTGAGTAACGAAATTCACTTCATTTCTAATTCATCTTATTTTGTAAATAACGGTATAAATGCTAGCTGTCTGTTTGTGAGGTTCCTTCAGTGACATTACTTTTCTAGGCTTCCTAATCTGTGTGTTCCCTCTTGGTGATGTCATCCGCAGACATGGGGTACACTTCCACATGTATGTGGATGACACTGAACTCTATTTCTCCATCTCACTTTGCGACCCCCCCCCCCCCAGTCCCCTGATGTTCTGTCAGCTGCCTGTCAGCTGCCTGTCAGGCTGCCTGTCAGCTGCCTGTCAGCTGCCTGTCAGCTGCCTGTCAGCCTGCCTGTCAGCTGCCTGTCAGCTGCCTGTCAGGCTGCCTGTCAGCTGCCTGTCAGCTGCCTGTCAGCTGCCTGTCAGGCTGCCTGTCAGCTGCCTGTCAGCTGCCTGTCAGCTGCCTGTCAGCCTGCCTGTCAGCTGCCTGTCAGCTGCCTGTCAGGCTGCCTGTCAGACATCAGGAGCTGAATGAGCATGAATTTCCTGCAGCTGAATGTTGACAAGACGGAGGCCATACTCTGGTTCTCATCAACGTCTTCAATCACGCGGCTCTCACCTCCTCCACATTCCCGGCCTGGCCCCGAAAACTCTCTGAACCCGTGCACAATCTTGGCGTCAGGTTCGACCCCCAATTGTCCTTCCTCCCCCACATCCAGTCCCTCACCAGCACCGCTCTTTTTATCCACCTGCGACGTATCGCCCGTCTCTGGCAATACCTTGCCCCAAAAGCCGCTGAAACTCTGGTCCGTGCCATTGTCACCTCTCGGCTGCACTACGCAAATGCACTCCTCGCTTGTCTCCCGAATCCTCCGCTCCACTATCAGCGGCCATGCCTTCAGCCATTGCGCCCCAAAGCTTTGGAACTCCCTTCCTCACTGCCTTCGCATCACCCCCACCTCAGTTCCTAGTTTCAGGACTCAGCTTAAGACATTTCTTTTCGACCACGCCTTCGGTCACCTTTTTCCCCCTCCCCCTGACTCAGGCTTGGGATTCGTTGTTGTGAAGCGCTCTGAGACGTGTCCAGCGTGGAGGGCACTATATAAATCAAAGTTCTTGTTGTTGTTATTGTAAATAGCCATAGCTAATTTAGACCTTCCACATCACTCATTTTTCTTACATTGGGAATCAGACGTGTTACTCTCCTCTACACTGTCTCTAGGTCCAGGCACCACCTTGTGTTGCAGCACACAGTGCAGTACTCTATTTATTACACTAGATCATTTTAAAGTTTAAGTATGTATTTTAGGGATCTGAACTGAATTGATTCGCAATCTAGCCCAGCTTCCTGATTGCATTGTTATCACTGCCTCACACCATTTGGACATGGTGAGCAAAATGTTGACTAATACATTTACATCACTTTTCAGCTGCCCTCTTGGCAACTTCTATCCCATCCATCAAGTTGTGTGTGCATTCTCTAGCAATTCCCTTTGCAGCTTGCTGTTTCCTTCCCAATTTTCAATCCATGTTCTAATTAAAAATAATAATCCTTAAATTTGATTACCTTTCATGCTGGGAGGTTGTCACAAAACGCTATAAAATGGAGTGATTGTATTTTGTGGGAGAATAATTGTTATCCAGTGACATCGGTTTGTAAAGGAACCTTGACATTGTACCGTAGCTCATTTTGAAGAGCCAATTACACTGCATTGAAATATCCCTTTTGGCCCAAAAGTCCATGCTGTTGTTTAACAACATAAGAACATAAGAATTAGGAGAAGGAGTAGACCATTCGGCCCCTCGAGCCTGCCCCGCCATTCGATACTATCATGGCTAATCTTCTGACCTAACTCTAATTACCTGCCCTAAATCCATATCCCCTAATCCCTCTATATTTAAAAAATCTATCAGTCTCAGCCTTGAAAATGTTCAAGGACTGAGCAACTATAGCCTTCTGGAGTAGTGAATTCCATAAATTCTGAGTGAAGAAATGTTTTCTCAACTCTGTTCTAAAAGGCTGACCCTTAATTTTAAGACTGTGACCCCTGGTTATAGATTCTCCTACCAGGGGAAACGGTCCCTCAGTGTCTACTTTATTCAGCCCTTTAAGAATCTTATATGTTTCAAAAAGATCTCCCCTCATTTTTCTGTACTCTAGAGAATACAGCCCTAGTTTATTCAATCTATCCTCATAGGTAAGTCCCCTCATCCCAGGAACTAACCTTGTGAATCTAGGTTTATACCCCTCCTGAGACTTCACTCTGATTCAACTCCATTCCTTACACCCTCCTGCATCTTTCTCAACAAAAGATGGTCTGCTCTACATTCCCTGCCCTAACTGCTCTACTATCAGTGGTCAGACATTAAGCCTTTTTACCCCCACCCTCTGGAATTCCATCCAGAAGCCCTTCTGTCTGGCCTTCTGGCCCTTGCCTTCGAGGCCCATCTCAAGACCTTCCTTTTCAACCGCTCATTCTGTCACCTTCCCTCCTCCTCCCCTTTGCTCCCAATTCACAGCTCGGGCGCCTACCCCTCCCGATGTGAGAGCCACAATGTGCAGATTCCTAGCAAAAGAAAATCGGAAATTCCTAGCCATTGATAAGTACTTTATGAGGGAAGTGCTCGTTGAAGCCCCTGTTAACAATTTATTTGCAAAAAGGATGAAAGACTATGGATTCATTTGTTCTAAAGACATGAGCAATTACAAAATGTTTAATGTGCCTATGCGATTGGGTTTTCTTTTTAGTAAATGTAAGCAATTTCCAGAGGTTCATTTATCGTCATTGAGCGATTGCAAAGAAGTTGAGGGCTGTTCATAACTCTGAAGATCTTCCAATCAATCTTTTTGGGAAAAAAAAATGGGGTGGAGGGGGGGGGGGTTCAACTAGGTATCTGACACACAAGGAAACCCATCACTATGCTTAGAGTATCCAAACCAGGCTGAGATTTCCCTGCATCCCACCTCCACATTGTTTTGTTTGGAAAGACGGAATAATCAGAACAATCCATAACATTGGCTCGAAATTCCACCTACACTAAGCCAGTAAGACCCATTTTGTCTTAAAATTTACAATTGTGTACATTTATAGAAAGTTCTTCAATTCAGCATTAATTTGGAAGCCGGATCTTTTCAAGATCTTTTTGAGCTCCTGAAGAATCAGCTTCTCAATTCAGACTGTACTGGAGAGTCTCCCAGAATTCTGCTTGCAATTCAAATTCAAAACCAAATTGTTGAATTTCAGGCTGTTGGAGTTTTGAAGTCTATACCTTTACCCCTGGAGAGGAGCGAAAATTGCATACTGCAGATCTGGTATGCAGAAAGCGTGTTTCTGTGAGCTCTCCTGAGCTAGAATTGCAGTATATTAGGCTCACAGGGGAATTGTGCTCAAATCAGACAAGTGGCTAACCAAAACAAAGTGAACAAAACAGCGTACTTTTTAAGAAGCTGTAGATTGATCTAAAGGTGGCCATTACATGTTACTAGAAGTGTTGTCTTGGGAACATTTGCTCTGTCACTAGTTCATTACTACCTATTTATATTAGCGAACTCCTGAGTGATAGGAATATTAAATAGCGCTAACGATTTACCAGCATAAATTTTGTGTCGCTGTAAACTGATCTATTGTTTGTCACGGATGTAAATATTTAAATAAAAGTAAAGGTGTTTCATTTATATGTAAAGTTCTGTAACCCTTTGTACAGTAGTTTGAATATTCCTAAGCAAAATATGTTCAATTGGCAGGATCTTTTTAACAAGGTATTGCATTCATTCCATACTCTTATTTCCATGCAAGAGGTTCAGTAGGTAAGCTTGTACTGTATCCCCCTCAGCACGTAACACAAACCTGTTCTTATAAGTAGTGTAATGACTGGTTGTTGAGCATTTTCTGGACATGTCGAGATCTGGTGTATAATCAGATCAACACTTTGCTGATTTTTGCCTTATTTCTCCTCAAAGGCATCAATTGTGAATTTCTATTTGTGTCACTCTTGCTCAGCTGGTAGCACTCTTTGCCTCTGAGTCAGAAGGCTGTGGTTTCCACAGCAGGTCTTTGAACGCATATAATAATATAATAATAAATAATAATAATAATCCTTGCATTTGATATAGCGCTTTCCACATCTTATCAATGTCCCAAAGCACTTCACAGAATATACTGTAAAGTGAATTGACTGTATATATTTGTGGGTGAATCGCGGCAGCCAATTGCGCACAGCGGTGTCCCACAAACAGTCGTGGGTTGAAATGACCCAATTTTATTATTGTGGTTTTTTTGGAGGGATTATTATTAGGCGTGTGGAGTAAGGAAATTTGCCCAAGGTTTCGCCCTGACCTGCCTGGATTCAAACACAGGTCTCCCCAGCTTGGTCTCCCCAGCTTGCAGGACAAGTACTCTAACCACTGAGCCACAGGAACTCCATAGTCTAGACTGAGGCTCCAGTGAGATGCTGAATGGGGTGGGAGAGCACAACATTGTTGGAAATGCCATCATACCAAGTTTAACTTTATGCCCTCTTCTAATGTATCACTGTCTGTGAGAACAAACAGCATCTCAGCCCCAACAATAATAATTTACATTTATGTAGCACCTTTCACATTGTGAGGATATCTCAAAAACCTTTTCACACTGAGTTGAGGAAAAAACTTCTTCACTCAGAGGGTAGTGAATTTATGGAATTCTCTACCCCCAAAAGGCTGTAGATTCTCAGTCCTTGAACATATTTAAGACTGAGATGGATAGATTTCTTTCAGATAAAGGGATTAAGGGATATGGGGATAACAACAACAACAACAAAATTACATTTGTATAGCACCTTTCACGTCAGGAGGACAGGTTATAAGGCGGGCAGGAGGAATTAGATTAGAAGATAAGCCATGATCTTATTGAATGGTGGGGCAGGCTCGAGGGCCCAAATGGCCTACTCCTGCTTCTAATTCTTATGTAAAACATTTTGAACAGTTGACCGGGATCCCAAGTTGGGGTGAGATGGGAGGTAGGTATTTGTTTTCTGCCAGAAACAAAGGGGTAAATACTAAGCGAGGTCTTATTTAGACTTGGGTTCTCAGAAGTAAAAAAAATTAATGCTCTTGTTCACCAGCCTCCTGAGATGATGGAGTGGCTGCTTCTACTGATGTCAGGAGGGATTTTCATAATGATTTACGGTTAACACACAGAGACTTTTCTGAAGGGGGAAGCATGTCATGGCACACACACGGGCAACATGCAGCGATAAACCCTGATTAAACAGCAACTATAAGCGTGTTTGACTGAAATATCATCTACCTTTGATAAACAGCAGCTGAAAATATTTACCATTAATATTGAACCAGATAATGGAACAGATGTGCATGGCTGCATTATGCCCACAGCTATTTCTATAGTAAAGGCACAGATGCAAGGTGTTTTCTCAACAGTCTAATATATCTTTAAATAAATGAATGTAATATGCTTTCTCTTTAATAATTTCTTATAGGTTTAATAGAGGCAACTGACCTCTTTCTGTGCTTAAAATATTTATCTTTGTACAAAAAGGACAATGGATCTCTCTGTTTTCCCAATACCCAAAGGGGAAAAGCTAATGAATCAAGCAGACAGAGGCATATTAAACAATGTGTTCAGGCTGAAATGTTAATGCAGTTTTCTAGCGACTGATATGCTGTTTTCTATAAAAGTTGGTTTACGTGGGAAACAGCAGTAAGGTCGTCAAAAGTTGTATATGAAAATGACACTTTTGTATGACAGAGAAAGAAATTCAGAATATAATAACAGTGACAACATTTGAATTGTGCCATAAAAGATGTTGCTTTAATTAGAGCAATTAGAGCAAAAGCAATCAAAGGCCATCAAGTAATCCCCTCCAGTTCATTCTTTCATTGCAGGTCTGGCATTGCTGATCTGCAGTATCTCATCTATCATCCAGCGTTTTGGGACGTCCTCCCGACATGAAAGGCGCTATATAAGTGCAATTTGGTGTTGTTGTTATGTGTATATGTAAGGTATTCATTTCTACTGCACTTGGGTTTACCTTACAATCAGAGCAAGAACATTGATTGTAAGTTATGGTGTAACAGAGACCCAACAAACACTGCAGCATATTGAGTAGTTCTAATCTTGTTATATTGTTTTCAAAACAAATTATAGAAAATTGTAACCCATTTGATATTATCCATTTGATTAATTTTTCTAGTTCCTTGCACTGGAGCCATTTAATCTAATCCTATTCCCCAAAACCTTTTACATCGAGTATTTATCCAATTAGCATTTCAACGTTGTTCTGTCCACAAAATATACAGTCGATTCACTGTGCTATATATTCTGTGAAGCGCTTTGCGATGTCTCAGGGATGTGAAAAGACGCTATTTCAAATGCAAGGATTATTATTATGCACTTGGCTTCAAATGCTACATGTGGTAAATATTCCATATTTGAACATCTTTATCTTGCGTGGAGTCCTGTAGCTCAGCGGTCAGAGCACTCGCCTTGCAAGTGAGAGACCTGGTTTCTATTCCAGGCAGGGTGAAACCTTGGGCAAGTTTCCTTACTCCACGCCTGATAATAATCCCTCCAAATAAAAAAACAATAATCATTTGGACACTTCAATCCACGACTGTTGGTGGGACACTGCTGTGCGCAATTGGCTGCCGCATTTTGCCCACCAATGAACAGTCAATTCACTTTACAGTATATTCTGTGAAGCACTTTTGGGATGTCTGGAAGACGTGAAAAGCGCTATATCAAATGCAACAACAACAAAATTATACTTATATAGTGCATTCACATGCAAAGTTTATTTATATTATCCAGTGTCCTAGGCTCAACCACCCTTCCCAGAATTCTGCTCCAGTTGTTAATTATCCTCTGGGTAAAGATATACATAAGAACATAAGAAATAGGAGCAGGAGTAGGCCATCCAGCCCTTCGAGCTTGCCCCACCACTCAATCATGGCTGATATTCTACTCTAACTCCAGTTACCTGCCTTATCCCCATACCCCTTAATCCCTTTATGAATGAGAAATCTATCTAACTCAGTCTTCAATATGTTCAAGGACTGAGCATGAACAGCCCTTTGGGGTAAGGAATTCCATATATTCACTGCCCTGTGAGTGAAGAAGTTTTTTCTCAACTCAGTGTGAAAGAGCTGACCCCTAACTTTAAGACTGTGATCCCTGGTTATAGTTTCTCCCACCAGGGGAAACAATCTCCCACTATCTACTTTGTCTTGCCTCTTAATAATCTTATAGGTTTCTATAAGATCCCCTCTAATTCTGTATTCCAGAGAGTATAGGCTCAAATTAATCAACCTATCATCATAGCTCATCCCCCTCATTCCAGGTACTAACCTAGTAAACCTACGCTTCACTTCCTCCAAGGCAAGCACATCCTTCCTTAAATAGGGAGACCAAAACTGCACACAGTATTCCAGGTGTGGTCTCACCAGGACGCTATACAGCTGCAGCAAGACTTCCCTACTCTTATACTCTACCCTTTCATAATGACAGCTAACATACCGTTAGCATTCCTAATTGCCTGCTGCACCTGCATACTAACTTTCTGTGTTTGGTGTACAAGGACACCCAAGTCCCTCTGCATGCTAACAAATAGGTGGATGACTTCACACTTCCCTACATTATACTTCATCTGCCATCTACCTGCCCATTCACCTAACTCACCTATACTTCCTGGTGTCTGTCCTGAAACCGCCCTTCGCTCCCCTGAACCTGTGTCTTCTTGCTTTGCTGTCCTCTGGCATGTTCGAAAGTAATGTTGTAGGTTTTTCAATCCCATATTAAATCTATACATCTAAAGGATACCCTTCTGGGACATCTCGTTTCGAGATTAAAGAACCCTAGCTTGTCTCATTATTACTCATTCCACCAGCACTGGGACTATCCCTGTTTCTCTACTCAGCGCTGCTTCTTCACTGCTCCTGAGCAGCCCCTCATGTCATAGTATGCAGTACTCCAGGTGCTCTAATGTAATAGACATTTATCATAATGGGTGGGGAGAGAGGCAGCTATACACCTGAAACCTCACCTCTATGAACCAACACAAAGCAATATGAATTGCTGTCAGTTTAGCTGTGCTATTAGGATGACATTTTCTGTCCACGATATGGTACGAACAGAGTTTTGTAACCATTTAACTGATATCTTTCTACAATCGAATGTCTACAAGACTAAGCTTCTCCTGATTGGCTTGCGCCAGTGCCTCCGCACTTCAGGCACTGGCAGCATCAACCTCCATGGATGCACAGTCCACTTCACCAAGCCAGTCAGGAACCTGGGTGTCTTGTTCGATCCTCAATTGTCTTTTCTCCCCCACATCCATGCCATGACCCGCTCTGCCTTCCCTCACCACCACAGTATTGCCCGACTCTGCCATTACCTTACCCCTCAGGCCACTGAAACTCACAATCATGCCTTCATTACATCCAGGCTCAATTATGTCAACACCCTGCTTGTTGGCCTCCCCGATTCTCCTTCCATAGACTGCAAATTATCCAGAACTCTACAGCCCATAACCTCTCCTGCACCACGCTCCGCAAACCTATCACTCCCATTCTCACCCGACTTCATTGGCTTCCCATCACTCAGAGAATTCAATTCAAGATCCTGGTCCTCATCTTCAAAGCCCTCCATAGCTTTCTCCTCCCCTACCTCTGTGACCTCTTAACCGTCTATCAAGCTGTCTATCATTCACTCAGCGGGCTCTGGCCTTCTCCACACCTCCAACCTAACTGCCCCACCATTGGCGGGCAAGCCTTCAGTCATTCTGCCCCCAACCTTTGGAATTCCGTCCCGCAGTCTTTCTGCCTCGCCCCACCCTGCCTTGCCTCCTTCAAGTTCCACCTCAAGACCCTCCTCTTTGATTGTGCCATCGGTCACCCCGGTTCCCCGTTCCCTCCACCATCCCCAGCTCGGGTGCAAAATACTTACTGTCCAGCGTCTTGGAACGTCCTCCCAATGTGAAAGGGGCTGTACAAAATATCATTTTGTTGTTGTTTACTTTGAAAATATTACTCAATATAACATTCATGGCAGTTCCCAGCATACCATGTCCAATTTAAGTGAAAGACTTAAGTGTAAAAATATAATTTAATCAGGAGTGAAAAAGAATTACCAATATATCAACGTGAAATAATAATCCTTCCTTTCATTAAAGCGCCTGTGACATCCAAATATCCCAAAGCTCAAAGCACTTCACAGGGTTTGCTGTAAAGTGTAATAGCTGTGTATTTGTCAGCCAATTTGTACACAACAATATCCCACAGAGAGCGATGATAAAAATAATGAAATTTATTTAGGGATTGTTAACCAGGACACTGGAAGACATTCTCTTCTCCTTTCAAGTAGTGCCAATGGGATCATTAACATCCATCTGAAATAGAAGACAGGATCTCACCCAGAGGCTAGCACATCAGACAATGCAGTGACCCTCCATCCCAATACTGTATTACAATTACAGTGTACCTCGGATGTAAGTTCAGATTGTAGACATGGGGCTTGAACTCGTAACCTGCTGACCCAAATGTGAGCATTGCTACCATCTGAGCCATGCCAATTTATTTTACTCAGTGATACACTGCAATGTTTAAACTACTCTTTGATAGTGTGATCGATGTTGCAAGGGTGAAGGCTGCTGTGCCTTTATAAATAATTGTAATGATACTGTCAGTGCCTCAAGAACCACAGTATTATTTATAATGCCTCAGGATACCACAACCCTCGGGCACTCTGCGGTGTACCATTCCTTGGTGCGACAATATTTTAGCAAAATCTCAATCACCCTTTGAGGCCAACAAATTCTAGCATTGTACGAAAGACTGCAGCTTAGGGAATTTCATTATTTCAATGAATTGGTGGTCCAAATCCATTTGTATGTTTTACAATTCACTCTTTTCAGATACTTGAGGAAAACATTGCTCTGAATTGATATTTTCTTTGAATTGAAGTTTACTTTGCAGTACAGAGAGCTATATAATTATGCCTTTCCTCTAAGGCAGTTCGTTCTCATTGATTTATGATTTCTTTTGGAAATAAATGATTTTGTTCCTCAGGATCAAGACGTTCTATGATATAGTCAAGCAAATGCTCTGGGAGTTCAGGTTTATTCTGTAAGCACAAACTGGTTAAAAATGTTTGTGCCTAACAAAAATTGTTAGGCACAAACTGCCTAACAATGTGAGAGGGTCTCACAACAGTCTTTAACATTGAGACATGCTCTATTTCTGATTAGTATATTTGTGTGTCTTGGGGGTGGAGGTGCAGGTGTGGTGGGACTTGAGGGACGGAGGTGTTGTTAGTGAATCATTTCTGTTTATCAAAGGTCTGACTTCAGGTCTTTTCCATGGCTGTTTGTAAAACACTTCTGTGTGACATTGCAAGGTGGCTGCCATGTTCATCTACAGATTACACTGTGCTATACAACAAAATCAGGTGAAGCGTTTTGAGACATTCTCCCATTAAGAAAGGCACTATTACCAAATGCAATTACAATAAAACCTAGATAATCTGAAGTTCCGAAAGCCGGTGACTCCCTAAATCCAGCAACATTTTGAAATACATACAGTATTCGATTTTTTCCAATTTCCAGCGCATCTCCCAAAGTTCAGAACGGCTGCTTACAGTTCCCTTCTTGGCCGCTCTGTCACCCAGCGCTGCGGGTGGAGCTCGGCCATTGTTTGGCTTCAGGGATGTGTTTACAGCTCACTCACCGTGGTATATGGGGAGGGGCTTCCCCGGCCATTTCTAGGGTAGGTTCTAAATACCGACAAACTCCGCAATCCGAAAGGTGAGTGGGCCCAACCGTGACGGATTATCAAGGTTTTACTGTATTATTTTTTTCATTATCCACCAGTGAAATAATGGGCTCAGTGTCTTGTGATTCGATTAGCAAACATCTTTTGTCTTCAGTCGGTGAATGAATTACAAAGATTTACACACACTGTGCAGCATGGAAACAGGCCATTGGCCTCACCTGTCCGTGCCGGTGTTTATAATTCACACAAGTCTCAAGCCATTTAGCCCCCCCCCCCACACGATTGCATTCCCCTCTCCCTCAAGAGAAGATATAATTTCCTCTTGAATGGATCTATACTATCTGACTAAACCACTGCTTCAGGCAAGGAATTCCACATTCCCACTAAGTTGTTTCTTCTAAATTCTTTGTTATATGCCCTAGTCATTGTTTTATATTGTGTCTCCTGGTTACAGACTCCCAAACAAGTGGAAGCAGCCTGTTTCTGTTAAAAACTGACTATTTATGTTAATTACCGTGAATGGAAATACATTTCTTTTTGTCCACTTGAAACGGGTGAAAATGAGAGATTCTTTGAAAACATTTCTTCTACGGTGCAAAGGAGAACCCTGAGATCAGTCAAACACTATCACCAGGGCACAGGTTCAGAGATCTGAACGGCTGGTTCAGGACTGACTCCATTGGACTTAGCATATAGTATCTTGAGCGATGTCAATTTTTAATGTGATTTCTTCATTGTCATCTAATGTTACCCAAGACAACAAACAGAATTTCAGCCCTAAGGAAGTACCTCTTTACTTGCGGGGCAATGCATGACTGATATAGGTTGCAAAGGAATATGGTTGACCCTAGGACATTGAATTCATTTAAGAAACAGCTTGATCCTGTAATAAGAGGATGGTTGGGTGGATATATTGAAAGAGATCCAACGGACCTTTGATCAAAAGACCTGAAAGCCTTTTTCAGACAAACTTCTCTTCTGATCTCAGATATCAGCACACTTCAGGTTAGAAAGGTTTCCTGCCTCTACTTGCTCTCCAGAGACACTTACAGGAAGGTGCAGTATGTAACTGTGGGCGAGGACATGATCAGGCTAAGATATAATGTCCTGTATGGTCAATATCCTCTTGATATTCAGCAATAGTGACAGCGATGAAACATTGGTGGAGTTGAATGCTCTTCTCCTGCTATAAAATTCCTTTGTTCCCAAGTTATTAAGGAATATGAGACAAGGTTTCTGATAACTATTTTTTGAGGAATCGATCTTGACTCAGTGGTTGTGAATTCTATTTCTGTCAATATTAAATACAGTTCATATTTTGAACTGTAGATTTGATTACAGTCATTTAGATATGACTGTTTGAAGATGCTGTTTTCACAGATGTTTCTGTTAGATAAGAGTACATTTAATTTTTAACCATTGCCAGTAAAACCATTGCCAGTAAAGTCAATGTATATGCACTTCCTCTATATTACGCAAAGGAAAAGCTATAAAGTATAAATATAGCTTGAAGTTGCTGCAGATAAGTCAACCTTTTCATCAACAACTTTCTTCCGAAATAGTATCCAGTACAAAGGACTCATGTAAAAGACATTGGTTCAATCTCACAATATCCTGCAGAGTGACTTCCCGGTCTCACTTGGAGGAACTCAGTAACAACAATAAAAAAAATTGCATTTTAATAGCGCCTTTCACATTGGGGGAGAGGTGCTGAGCCCTGACTGCGCAAAGCCTTGGGGCTTCCTCCCAATGTGAAAGGTACTTTACAATCCTAAAATCTCAATGTGCTTTACAGTCATTGTCAAGTGCACTGACTATCTTTTATCGGTAACTATTGCAACTATTTTGCATACGGCAAAGACACACAGCCTTTCAGCCATTGCATCCGGAAACTTTAGAACTCTCGCTCAATCCCTCCTCCTTGCCGCACTCTTCCCTTTTTTCAGGTCACGCCTGAAGACCTTGCTCTCTTTGACCGTGCATATGGTCATCTTCTCCCTTCCCCTGGCCTGAGGCAAGCTCCACCGCTCAGAGAAAATGCTCTATGTGAAAGGCAGTATATAAATCCAAATTGTTGTTGTGCAGGTTTTTCTGGAGGATTGTTAGCCAGGACACCCAGAGAAACTCTTCTCGTTTTGATAAATGTCAAGTTAGATATCATGAAAGACCAATTGTGGAGTCTTGTAGCGACTATAACAACAACAACAACTACTTTGATTTACATAGCGCCCTCCACGCTGGATGGTGTCTCAGAGCGCTTCACAATAGCGGATTTTGGGACTGAGCCAGGGATAGGGGAAGAAACAGGGGAAGAAACAAGGGTAGAAAGGTGACCAAAGGCGCAGTCAAAGAGAAAGGTCTTCAGCTGGGACCTGAAGCTGAGAAAAGAGGGGGCGAGGCGAAGGTAGCGAGGAAGGGAATTCTAGAACCTCAGGGCATAGTGGCTGAAGGCACGGCTGCCGAGGGTAGAGCGGATGATAACTAAGTGGTTAGAGCACTTGCCTTCCAAGTGAGAGACCTGGGTTTGATTCCTGTCAGGGCAAAAACTTGGGCAAGTTTCCTTACTCCACATGCCTGATAATAATCCCTCAAGAAAAAAAAACACTTAAAATTTGAGTACTTCGTGACTGTTTGTTGGACACTGCTGTGTGTAATTGGCTGTCGTGTTTCACCCACATATATACGTCAATTCACTTTACAGTACAATATATATAAACTGTACTGTGAAGCACTTTGAGACGTCTAGAGTATGTGAAAACACTCTATCAAATGCAAGGATCATTATTGTTATTAAAAAGGCAGGCCAGGCATGAGTTTAATGTCTTATCAGAATAATAGCACCTGTGACACTGAGAACTTCCCCAGCACTTCGCAGATAATGTCTGAATCTTCTGACCCAACGGTGAGTATGCTACCAACTAAACCAGACTCACCCCAGGGAGGTGAGGGAATGTCAGTGGTGATAAATGGCAGGTTTTTCCACCTTTGTCATTCACTGTTAGTTTCAAGTCTCTCACCACTAGTTTGGGCAGGGATTGAAGGCACAGCAAACAACTTTGTCCCAATAACCTCAAAGGAACATAGACTGGGGAAAGATCAGTGTAAAGGGCAAGGAAGGGGAACAATTCTTGAAATATGTACAGGAGAATTTTCTTGATCTGTATGTTTCCAGTCCAGTGGTGTGATTTAGGATTGAAAGGAATCAGCGGCCATTAAAATTGCATTGCAGAGAAGAGAGTTTATCTTGGTGTCCACATCAACAATCTGCCAAATAAAATAGATCATTCGGACTTTTCTGTGTGTAACTTGCCCACATCTGAAACACAGACTGTCCAGCGCCTTGAGACGTCCTCCCGACGTGAAAGGCGCTATACAAATGTTATTTTGCTGTGGTTGTTATTGCCCACAGAAAGAACATAGACACTGCATTTTGCAGTATGTCATCACTTTGCCGTATGTCATGTGAGGTACTTTCAGATGTCCTCCTGCTGTGAGAGGCATGTTCGAATGATCGGTTCTTTTTGAGTGATTGTTGGCCAGCACACCAGGGGAAAGAAACTTCCTTCTCTTTTTAAATAGCGTCACGGGATCTTTAATCTCCACCTGAACAGGCAGATGAGATCTTGGTTTAATGTTTCATCCAAAGGATGGCACCTCTAACACCTCCATTATTGGAGCTCCTGTGGCTCAGTGGTTAGAGTACTTGTCTTGCAAGCAGGGAAGACCAAGCTGGAGAGACCTGTGTTCGAATCCATGCAGGTCAGGGTGAAACCTTGGGCAAGTTTCCTTACTCCACACTCCTAATAATAATCCCTCAAAAAAAAACACAGCAAGAAAATTGGTCATTTCAATCCAAGACTGTGTGTGGGACGCTGCTGTGTGCAATTGGCTGCCGCGATTCGCCCATAAATATAGTCAATTCACTTTACAGTATATTCTATGAAGCGCTTTGGGACGTCGATAAGATGTGAAAAGCGCGATATCAAATGCAAGGATTATTATTATATTATTGCATTGGATTGTCATCTAAGACTATATGGGTTTCAAGTCCCAACTTGGCCTTAAACCCACAACCTTCTGCCTTAGAGTGAGAATGTTAACAACTGAGCCAATTATACAAATAATATAGTCCAGTGCAGTGTAGAACAATCAGTCCTGAACTGCCAAACCTTCCCACAAGAGATTGAAAAATATAAAGGTGTAATTATAGGAGCTGATCCAAATACTAGTCAAGCCTCTGTGGGTCTCAGGGCCTTGGGACGTCCTCCCGACGTGAAAGCACTCTATAAATGTAATTTTGTTGTTGTTGATGTAGTCTGGTTCCTAAGATAGACAGCTCCATGATAGCCAGAGCATTACTGATGACCGACCAGCCAGCCTGGCTTGTCGGCAAGACTCGTAGGAGCAGACTGGTAATTGGCGCAGGGTATACTCATACTTGGCTCCTGTTTTACTGTTAACCCAGTAAAACCACGACCCTAAAGGGCAGGATATAGCAGGCAGTTTACCAGACAATGTTTTTAATGGTAAGATAGACAGTTTTAACCTTATCACTGTGGTCTTAGGCAAACCCTTTAATAAGGAAAATCCTTCCATTTTATACTATTAGTATTGTATTCAGGTTTAATGTGGTGCCTTCAGTAATTGTGTATTGTAGAAATGATGTTCTCACATTACAACAACAACAATAAAATTAAGTTTGCACTCTATTCCACAGCACTTCTCAAACAGGATTAGGATGGAGTATATGTGCAGTGGTGCGTTACTATGATGAATCATCTTTATTGGAAGTTGGCTGTTTATAATTCTTCAGTGCAGTTGTGTCTCTGTGTTTGCCCTCAGGCAAATTTAGTTGATTAAACAAGTCTGCTGGAGAAACTACTCCAATTTGCATAGAAAATGAAACAAGATTGCGTTGAAATGTCAGATGAACATGCTTTTTGTTTTGGCCCAGTTAAGAAGAATGACTCAAAGTAAGATGACTGTACTTCCAAACACCCTAAAGCTGCTAATATTCTTTCTTTACGTCTTCAGAATTTTCTTCAGCATATACAAATTTCATATTGTTGCCACGCTCCCTATATTCTGTGATGCATTTGAATAACGTTAAAATGCACTGCACGGAATTTCTTGACCTGAGAAATTACCTTATACCTGAGAAAATTCACGTTTATTCAAGCATTACTCGGTATCCTGAGTGATTCACAAATTTGAATACATTTCTGTCATTACAATGATCTGTGACATTATCCAATGTGAAGGGTCAAATATCAGTATAGATTTTAATTGTAAAAGTTTGGAACATATGAGGTTGTAGGTTATGATTTTAAGTTCCCCGAGGCTAGAGTTGCACATGATTCTCTTTCATTTTAAATTGTTCACTATCATGAAAGGCACCACATAAATGTAATTTATTGTTGTTATTAAAACAATTGTTTTAATAATACCGACTGGTGAATTCGTAGCTCAGCAGTTCACAAGTGAGAGAACTTGGGTTTGATTCCTAGCCGGACGAAACGTTGGGAAAGTTTCCTTATTCCACACACCTGTTTACAAAGTAGTAAGTAGGAATCCGGTTGTTAGTCGATTGGCGGATCGCTTTTGCTGGGGTAATAATTCCTTCAAAAATAAATTCAAATAATTTAATCAATCAATCCACAGCTGTGTATGGGACACCGCTGTGCGCAATTACCTGCCAGGTTTCACCCACAAGATATACAGTCGATGCACTCTACAATACATTCTGTGAAGCGCTTTGAGACGTCTCGGAGACATGATAAGGTTCTATAATCAAATTCAAGGATTATTATTACATTCGTGGACATGTTTAAGAACAGTGACTGTTTGGGCAACGCAATTGTGAAGCGAGACCACATACACAAACATGCCTAACAAAATTTTATATTATTTCAATCAGCATAGATTCCCCCTAGTTTAATATTTGGCCATTATAGTTCGGTGACCTATTGCACAATAACAGTTCCAGACAGGGGCAGATAATTAGTCTATCCAGGCTTCCAATCCAAACTCCCATAGATTCCTTTTCACAACTATCTCATTGCCTCGTAATCCTGAACCTTTTTTAATTTCCAGGCACTTATCCTATTCCTTTTTTGAAACTATTTTTAACTCCTTGTTCCACCATCTGTGCTGGTAATTGTTTCACTGCCAATGACTGTTTTACTGAAATAAGGTATCCTTTAACAACGATAAAAATGCAAAATACTGCAGATGCTGGAAATCTAAAACAAAAACAGAAGGAACGCTGGGAACGCTCAGCAGGTCAGGCAGCATCTATTGAGAAAGGAAAGTGAGCTGACAAAGGTTGACTCACTTTTCCTATCTCCATAGATGCTGCCCGAATTGCTGAGTGTTCCCAGCAACCTTCTGTTTTAACAACAACAATAAATTGCATTTATGTGGTGCCTTTCATGATAGTGAACAATTTAAAATGAAAGAGAATCATGTGCAACTCTAGCCTCGGGGAACTTAAAATCATAACCTACAACCTCATATGTTCCAAACTTTTACAATTAAAATCTATATAGAAACATTTTACTGATATTTGACCCTTGATAGGATATTTGACCCTTCACATAGGATAATGTCGCAGATCATTGTAATGACAGAAATGTATTCAAATTTGTGAATCACTCAGGATACCCAGTAATGCTTGAATAAATGTAAATTTTCTCAGGTATAAGGTAATTTCTCAGGTCAAGAAATTCTGTGCAGTGCATTTTAACGTTATTCAAATGCATCACAGAATATAGGGAGCGTGGGAACAATATGAAATTTGTATATCCTGTACATTGAAAATTCTGAAGACGTAAAGGAAGAATATTAGCACCTCAAGATATCCACTCGATTATATTAAGTACTTGTAAGGTTTGACTAAAACCGTCCCTGATTTCCATACTTTTTAGAAGTTTGATGCCTAAATTAATTTACGAGTTGTATTGGTGTGAAAGGCATGGATTCAATTTCATTTACAAATGTCAGACTTGTCATTCGGGAAAATAATTTTTATTTGTAAATATTTCCCTGTAGCTGAAATTATTATTCTAATGCTGTACAGAACAATGTATGACCTGCTACCTGATGAAGTGGACCATTTTTGTACCAGTCATGAAATGCAAATATTTAATAGGTACACAGGTTTGTGGAACTTTAAGGGCAAATGTGTAAGGAAATTACACATGTTTGATGTTCCTATTTTAATAATAATAACAATGGCATTTGATGTATCACCTTATCAAATCATTGCAAAGTGCTTCGCAATGCAGTGTGTATTTCTGGGTGAACATACAATCAATTTGCACACAGTCATGTCCCACAAACAGCCATGAAGTGAATGGCCAATTCTATTTTATTTGCTGTGACCCTAAATTAGACATCAACAGATCCTCCCGACCCTTAGTGGACGACTGCGTGACTGAAGCGAAGCTCAGCCAAGACGATATCTCCGTCCCTTTTGTGGACTCAGTGCAACTCACACAAACTCACACTTTCATACAAATTGGTGGGCGATGTCGCCTCGGACACTTTTCAGCATTAAAAAAGCATTATAAAAAGCAACAACAAAAATTTCTGATGACCCTTTGCAACACTACTTGATTTGGGGCGAGACCCATTGACCTAGAGGAGCACATCCTGTTTATCTCATTCAGGACAGTATTAGGGGCAGGTTCCAAGAGAGGCTTGTGGACACCAGAGTGTGAGTTGGGGGTTAACTTCTGGAGTCTAACCAGCTAAACCTACGTAGCTTATGTGACCACCCTACAAGACAGAGCTTTGGCTTGCAGGGTTAAGAGGTGCTGAGTGGAATGGTTCCCTGCCTCCAATGACTCGTCTACCCTTCCAATTCCTGCCAATGAGTCAGGCTGGGCTGTGCTGTCCTGTCATCAGCAGGGCCCTGAAATACTGCAGACTTGTCTGGCTCAGACTAGAGTCTGCCAGAGAGGGTTGGCTCTATTCTGACATTCCATTGCCAAATCATCTTTGAGTCACTTCAGCTCCAAGGAGACCTCACTTACCTCCCCACTAAGGAGGACAATTTCATTTGGGGGATTTTTGACCAACAACAATAAAATTACATTTTATAGCGCCCTTCATGGACTTTCAAAAGGCATTTGACAAAGTGCCACATGAGAGACTTATTAGGAAATTAAAGGCCCATGGCGTAAAAGGGACAGTGGCAGCGTGGATCCACAACTGGCTGTGAGACAGAAAGCAGAGAGTTGTAGTGAGTGGCTGTTTTTCAGACTGGAGGGAAGTGAGCAGTGGTGTGCCACAGGGATCGGTTTTGGGACCATTGCTCTTTGTAATCTACATCAATGATCTGGACTTGGGTGTACGGAGTACAGTTTCCAAGTTTGCAGATGACACTAAGTTAGGGAGAATAGTAAATAGTGAGGAGGATAGTAGCCATCTGCAAGAGGATATAGACAAATTGGTAAAGTGGGCAGACACATGGCAGATAAAGTTTAATGCAGAGAAGTGTGAGGTGATGCATTTTGGGAGAAGAAATGAAGGGAGGCAATATAGGCTAGATAGTACAATTTTAAATGGTGTGAAGGAACAGAGAGACCTGGGGATTTGTGTTAGTGACTCGTTGAAGGTGGCAGGACAGGTAGACAAGGCTGTTAAGAAGGCATATGGGATACTAGGCTTTATAAATAGGGGTATAGAGTACAAAAGTCAGGAAGTGCTGACTAACCTCTATAAGACTTTGGTGAGGCCTCAGCTGGAATACTGTGTTCAATTCTGGTCACCACACTACAGAAAGGATGTGAAGACTTTGGAAAGGGTACAAAGAAGATTTACTAGGATGGTGCCAGGATTGAGGGACTTCAGCTATGAGGAGAGGCTAGATAGGCTAGGGTTATTCTCTCTGGAGCAGAGAAGATTGAGGGGAGACCTAATAGAGGTTTATAAGATCATGAGGGGTTTCGACAGGGCAAATAGAGAAAAACTATTTCCACTCGTGGGCGAATCTGTGACTCGTGGTCACAGATTTAAAATAGTTTCAAGGCGAAGTAGAGGGGAGCTGAGGAGAAATGTTTTCACTCAGCGAATTGTTCGAATCTGGAATGCATTGCCTGAAAAGGTGGTGGAGGCTGATTCGATCACAACTTTTAAAAGGCAATTAGATCTTTATTTAGGGAGAACAGGTCTATTAGGCTATGGGGAGCGGGCAGGGCAGTGGGATTGAATCTCTCTTTTCAAAGAGATGGGCCAAATGGCCTCCTTTTGTGCCGTAAAATTCTATGAATCTATGAATCGTGCTAAGAGGACATCCCAAGGACAGACAGTATTTTGGATCTGAGTTGGGGGGTGGGTTTGAATAAGGTAGCAGGTAGTGGGGGGAGAGTGGGGGAAACGAGATT
This sequence comes from Hydrolagus colliei, assembly GCA_035084275.1. NCBI lineage: Eukaryota > Metazoa > Chordata > Chondrichthyes > Chimaeriformes > Chimaeridae > Hydrolagus > Hydrolagus colliei. The sequence goes on along the minus strand of CM068742.1, from coordinate 5,039,200 downwards.
GATTGGAAGCACGGTCGAAGAAGAGGGCCTTGAGCTGTGTTGCATATTGCCTTAATGAGATGAGTGGCAATTGACTGAGACAAGTCTAAAAGGATTATATTGGAAAGAGGTTGATCTGATGGAAATCAACTTGTAACATTTGGATTAAAGTGCTGAGTTCATCCAATTGTGTTTTGTGGTTTTAAAAAACATTACAAGGTGGACCTTGAAGAAAGCAAGGGGTAAGGCAGAGGGAGGGATGGAGTTCCAGAGGGTGGTGGGGCAAAGTGGCTGATAGGATCGTGCTAATGATGGGGTGGGGTAGAGTGAGCGAGTTGGGGGTCATGAAGCAGGCCGGAGTCCGCTGAGTGGAAGGAGCTGACAGGTTAGTGGGTGGCTAGGTGATTGCAGAGGTAGGGGAAGCGAGGTCATGGAGGGCTTTAAAGCTGAGGACCAGGATTTTGAACTATATCAACTGAGTGATAGGAAGCCACTGGAGTTTGGTGCAAATGGGGGTAATAGGATCACAGAGCCTGGTTTGGGAGAGGACAATAAGGCATTATATCAGATGCAAAGATTACTAATGTTATTATTTCCATGCTATACTTGTAAATCTATGTTAACTCACAGTATCCTTGCTCTGAAATTCTGTAATCAGATTGTAGATTTCATACACTCAATCACGTACCTTCGGCTACCAGCGGAATCCCAGTTAGAGACACTGAGGTGAATCCTGCTGTAAACAATCGCTTTATGATCCCATTATTTACTTGAGGTAGGCAGATATAATGGGCATTTATCACTTCTGTAGCTGGAATTGTTGACAAGGTTAACAGGGTCTTCAAACAGCATTAACCTAAAAGATTTTACACATTTTATCTCTCAGCGAGCTCGAGGAGATCAGTAGATCATTATGTTACATAACTGTTTTAGATGTGTTGGCATTTATGCCATTAGCTCCCAGCTTCTAGTAACCATGGTAACAAAGTTAATTATCTCTGTTAGACTACAGACTGTAATGGTCTCTACAGGAAGAAGATACATTATTCCATGTTTTGCTAGTTTTCAGGGTTTATAAATCTATCAGTTCCTCTATTTATTTACTTATCGAAAAATTCCGGATATAAAAAAAATCGGTACATCGCAAATATTGGTATATCGTGTCCGGCGATATATCGGTTATATCGGTTATGTCAGTATAATGAGAACTTTTTCAACTTACCTTGTTGATACCCGAATGCGTGCGCACCCCTGAATAAGCGCGCACCCCTGAATACGTGCGCACCTCCGAATGCACGCACATGCGCAGGACAAAAAAAAACACGATATTGATATATCAGTATATATCGATATGGGTCAACCGATATATCGATATCAGAAAATTTCCATATCGACGGACCCTACCCTTCACAAAAAAGAAACTTGTCAAAGCAGTTTTCAAAATTAGATTGTATGTGGACAGTCACAGCTAAACTGTGCCAGCAACATCCCCAAAAGAGTGAATTAGAATTTGGGTAATTTGGATGAGGAAGAAAATATAAACCAGAATCTCTGGGAGAAAATGTTACGTTTCTTTCAAACAATGACGGGGGTGCAGACCTAAATCACAAGGTAGTCAGAACTCAAAACAATAACATCAACTTGCTTTTATGTAGTACCCGTCATAATATATATATAATAATAATTCTTGCATTTGATATAGCGCTTTCTTATCAACATCCCAAACGCTTCACAGAATATACTGTAAAGTGAATTGACTGTAAATATTTGTGGGCGAATCGCGGCAGCCAATTGCGCACAGCAGTGTCCCACACACAGTCATGGACTGAAATGACCAATTTTATTATTGAGATTTTTTTGGAGGGATTATTATTAGGCGTGTGGAGTAAGGAAACTTGCCCAAGGTTTTGCCCTGACCTGCCTGGATTCGAACACAGGTCTCCCCAGCTTGGTCTCCCCAGCTTGCAAGACAAGTGCTCTAACCACTGAGCCACAGGAGCTCCACGAGCTCATACAGGGTAGAATCTCGGAGCACTTAACAGTGGCAGATCTTGACGTTGAGCCAGTGGGAGAGAGGAGACTACTGTAAACATGGTTGAAGAGGCATGATCTCAATACGGGGAAGAAGGGGGCAAGACGGAGGGATTGTGGGAGAAAGTTCCAATGTTTCGGGGCATAGTGGTTGAAACAATGACCACCAATGGTCGAGCAAAAGGGATGAGGGGCAAGCAGGAGGCTGGAGCCAGTTAAGTGGTAATGTGGAAATAACAGTGTTTAATATACTGTAGAATGTTATGATGTCAACAAGTAAGGCATGAGTGAGATCTCGCTGGAGCACATCCTCTCAAATATTCACCGACAAAATACACAGTAAATACACTTTCCAGTAAATCTTGTGAAGTGGTATAATAAATGCTGCTGATTTGAAAGTTGCTATATCAAGTGCAAGGATTATCTTAAGGGGGTAGTGATGGATGGGAGGCAGAGAGGTAGGATGGCGGCTGAAGGCATGGTCGAAAAGAAAGATCTTGAGACCAGTATTGAAGGAGACAAGGAAGGGACTGAGGCAAAGATTATGGGGTGGAATTCCAGAGCGTGGGGGCCGAAAAGCTGAAAGCTGGGCCACCGATGGTAGGACGGGTTCAGTGAGAGACATGGAGGAGGCTGGAGCCTGCTGAACAGAGGGAGCAGACAGTTTAACAGGGGGTCAACAGGTCAGAAAGGATGGAAAGGGCAAGGCCACCGAGAGTCTTGTATGTGAGGACTAGGATTTTGAATTCTATCCTCCTCTGAGCCAGTGGAGCCAGGTGAGGGTGGGTGTGATGAGGTCATGGAGCCTGGTGCAGGAGATGACACGAGCTGCAGAGTTTGGGATGATCTGCAGCTTGTGGAGGGAATAGTTGGGGAGGCTGACAAGGAGTTAGTTGAGCCTTGAGATGACAAACGTGTGTGTAAGGGTTTCAGCAGCCTGAGGGGCGAGGCAGAGCTCAAGACGGGTAATGTTGTGGGTGTGGTGGAAGGCAGTGCTAGTCTTGGTACAGATATGGGGGAGGAAGGTGGAATATGCATCTGCTGATGCTGCCAGTGCCTGAGGTGTGGAGCTAGGTAGTTATAGCTGGTTAAATTCCAGCAATACCCCCAATTCTTCTCTTGCCAACTGCACCTTATACTTCGCGGAATTAGGCAAATAGGGTGCGTCCCTCCAGCGAGATAATGCGCATTCCATTCCAACAATCTATCTCTACAGATTTCCACGTGTGGGTCAGATTAATTTAAATCTCAATTTGTTTGGAGAGTCTCAAGCATTTTGATGGCTTTCTCCATGTGCTGGCACATAGCTGACCCCCAAAATCCAGGCAATAATCATCATCCTCATCCTTGCATTTCATATAGCACTTTTCACATTTTATCGACGTCTCAAAGTGCTTCACAGAATAATAGAGAGAGTGAATAGGAATGAAAGTTATGGCCAGTGTTTGAGGTATGAGCAACAATTAGCAGGCTGGAGCTCCTCAGATGAGTCAGAAGGGACCTTATAATGTATGTAAGATTCTCAGTGAGATTGAGAAAGTAAGGGCAAAATAATACCTGCATATATATCAGGGCAACGGAATAAGAGGCCGCAATACAGATTACAATACAATTTACATATCTATAGCAGTTTTCATGGTGTGAGAATATCCCACCTGAGTTAGGGGTGGATGGGTGAGGGACATGAAAGTCAAAACCATGGTTAAAGAAAAAGGTCTGAGATGGACTTTCTAATAATAATCCTTGCATTTGATTTAGAGTCTTATCATGTCTTCCAGACATCTCAAAGAGCTTCACAGAATAAACTGTGAAATGAATTAACTGCATATTTTGTAGGCAAAACAACAACAACAACAACAATTTACATTTATATAGCGCCTTTCATGTCGGGAGGACGTCCCAAGGCGCTAAACAAGAGGTGTGTGACCCGAGCTGGGAGGGGAGTGTTTGGGAAGGGGTGAAACACGAAGGGGAGGTAAAAGAGTTCGGGGTGGAACAAAAGGCACGATCGAAGAGGAAAGTCTTCAAATCGGCCTTGAAAGAGGAAAGGGAAGAGACGAAACGGAGGGATTGAGGGATGGCATTCCATAAGGTGGGAGCGGAGAAACTGAAGGCCCGGCCTCCGATGGTGGGGCGGTTCGGGCAGGGGGCTTGGAGCAGGCCAAGTCCTGTTGAACGGAGGGTCTGGGTGGGCGTGTAGGGGGAGAGTAGATCGGTTAGGTAGGATGGGGCAAGGCCGTGTAAAACGCAGCAGCCAATTGTGCTCACCAGTGTCCCATAAACAGTCAAGGATTGAGTGACCACAATTTTTCAGAGCAATTATTGCCCCCAGAAAAACAATCCACCAATTGACTAACAACCAGGTTCCTACTTATTGCTAGGTAAACAGAGGCAGAGTGTCTCTTGCAAGGCGAGCAGCTCCCAACTACTAAGTTATAGGAACTTGGAGGAAATGAGTGAGCCAAAGGAACTCCAAATAGAGTTCCAGAGAATGGGAGCAGATTCACAGAGAGTTCAAGCATCGATGATGGGTATGTATGAGAGTCTGGACAAAGCCCTCTGAGTAGGCTAGGGTCCCTGCAGAATAAGGGGAGTGGCAGTAGCAGAGGCATGCAATGTTATGGAGGTGGAGGAAGAGCAAAGCAGGTCATAGTCGGGTATAAAGGATAGTTGAGAGATGAACAAGACACCAAGGTTTTGCATAGAAGAGAGTGTGTATCCAAGTAGTTTGATGCTATCAGCGCCAGTGGCTGCAAAGAGTTGCAAAGATTAATTTTAGAACGAATAATGGTAAGGCTTTCTAATGACTTTGTAATTAACTATCCAACACTCTGTCACGTATGCCCCAAATCTATCACCCCAAATCTATCACCCCATCCTCACAATCCGTGAACAGATTACCAAGAGTGGAGCTGGAGGCCAGGACACTGGACTAACCTATCTAAAAGGTAATCTCAATGCTGTGATGGGAGAACGGTAGGGTCGGTGTTCTGGAACAATAAGATTTAAATGGGTCAAAGGGCCTTCTTCTTTTGAACGTTGCATCTTGTTGCGAACAACAAAATGACAAAATATAAATTTAAGAAATTAATATGAATTAATTTACTGTACAATGCCATCAGCAGTTTGAAAATTAGAGTACACAGCTAAAACTGTGTCACTATGATTGCAAAAATATTTCAACAGTAACTGGCAGCCAGGAATTTGGACCCAGGATACTTGGTTTGCAGACGTGATATTCACAAAGGGGTGATAACAGAGCTGATATGTTGTGGTTTGCCAATTGCTGCTGGTTTGCAAATTTTCACTTTCATCCTTCGCTCCACCGGGCAAAGGATTGAAAGTTCTAACAATGGTCAACAGGAAAATGCTGGCCACCAAATGGCCTTTGTTATCTTTCATTCATTGGGATTTTGTTCCAGTTTTAATCCAATTCCGTTTGCAGATTGGATGTCACCATCCGAGCAACGGTACACATTTTGAAAAAATATCATAGTTTCAGTTCCGTTGTGTCATTTGTGAGGGGATGAAAAGGCATATAGCTAATTTACTAGAATTATAATAAATGTCCTGAACTTTACAACTAAGGGTTTGTGAGTGTGAGCAGATGAAAAAGTGATGAGCTTATTAATTATGTGCAAGAATGTGAAATGATTTGAATATAAATTGCAAGGTGGAGCTCATACCTCAGCATCAGTGGAAGGAAGATAATTTAACTTTCACAGAAATATTGAAGCAAAGCCAGTTAACTGAGATGCAACACATCTATTTCAAGAATGAAGCAAAAACGATACCTGTATTGTCAGATAGCTACATTAAGCTCTGTGAATAGATATACATTATACTGTATAACTTTGCAAACCACAAACAATCCAGAAAAGAGCTTTCTGTCTTATCTGTGGAACAGAAATTGTCATCTTGATTCTGTGATAGTTTAATAAGATAATCATATGATAATCCTTGCATTGGTAATGCCGCCGTTAGCATTGTGAGGACAGCTCGGAGCACTTGACAGGAATAACTACCTGATCACCTGATGGTAGCACCCGGTCCCGCTCTCCATCACCAAGCCTAGTGACCCCATCAGCCCCACCTGTGCCCGGCCCCACTGGCTCCTCATCCCTCAAAGGATAAAATTCAACATCTCCGTCCTCACTTTCAAGGTACTCCACAGCCTTGCTCCTTCCTACCTCTCTAGCTTGATAACCCATCATCAACCTGTCTGCTCTGATCCAAAAGATAACATTTCCGACAATGCAGCACTCCCCCCAGCCTTGTATCGAGGTGTCAGCCTTGACCGAGTTCAGACTTCTCAATTTGGGTTTAGCCCCATAACTTCCTGATTCAAATCTAAGACTCCTATCAACTGAGTTGTCTTGAAACTTGATATAAATATATTGCTGTACAGTTCACTTTGAATTGCAAAACATTGCAAGTAAAGCACCTCTTTTGCATAATTGATTAAATAAAACATTACTGTAACTGTAATTGATTAAATAAAACATTACGCGAGCACTGCAGATGGATTTATATTATGTATGCAATGTGATAAATATACTAATACAGCTTTAAGAGAAGTCACTCAGGTAACCTTGCTTTCACCCTGCTTTTACTACCAAACTGCAGATTTTAATCTGAGCAAAACCTTCCTGGAATAAATTTGGTTGCTCTTGTGCTTAGAAACATATTCTAACGTTGTGGTTTCTTTGCACTCAGCATCAATGCAAAATTGTTACATATATTAGCACGTTCATCAGCCTTGGTGACTGTACTCAGGTTCAGATCAGGAAGGAGTTCTGGCTCTCAGTACCAGTCAGTTTTCTTTGCTTTCTCTAATACAAAGAGATCGTCTGTTTCCAGAAGCTGTGGTTAAGGTACACTGATCACGTGTCTCAGCTCCACATCTCATATGATCCGACTCTGACACATGTGATCCCAACTTGATAATGAAAAGACACCAAGTTGGAGCGAGTTAATACAATACAGATTTACACTTTATATTGCGACTTTCATGTTGGAAGGTCATGGTAAAAGTACTTGCTAATGTTAGATGGACACCCCTAGCTGGGGCTGAGAGCTGGGGAAGTGAGTATGGATTCTCCATTCTCCAATATATAATTACATTTGTAACATGCCTTCACATCAAGAGAATGTCTCAAGTCACTGAAAGTCAGGGATCAGGAACCAAGCAACGGGGGTGGAGGGGTGGGGGGTGGCTTTGGGGGGATTGGGATCAGGGAGGGTGGAGGACAGAGAGGATAGGAGGGTTGCCAAAGGCACCGTCAAAGAGGAGGATCTTGTGGTGTGCCTTGAAAGAGGCAAGGGAGGGAGCGAGGAAAAGAGAATGTAAGTTCCAGAGGGTAGGGGCAGAGAGGCTGAAGGCCCAACCACCGATGATGGTGAAGTAAGCCAGGTGTGAAGTATGGAGCAGGCTAGATCCTGCTGAGTGGAGTGAGCGGACAGATTGATAACGGGTTAGCAAGTTGGAAAGGTGCAAAGCTGTGGAGTACCTTGAAAGTGAGGATGAGGTTTTTGAATTTTATCCTATGAGGGATGGAGAGCCAGTGAAGCCGGGCGCAGGTGGGGCTGAATGGGGTCATGAAACTGGTGAGGAAGAGGACACGAGCTGACAAATTCTGGGTGATCCGCAGCTTGTAGCTGAAAAAGTTGGGAAAGTTGGCAAGCAGGGAATTGGGTTAATCCAAGATCCAGTCTGTCTGTTCAGGTGGGCGTTAAAGATCCCATTGTTCCAAAAGAGAAAGGGCCTGAGGGTGTCAGAGGCCTAATGGTGGAGTTGGGGAATGTTGCCAAGGTGGGATAAGGCAGAGCAGGGTCATTGCATACATGTGGGGGACAATAGCCATTATGGTGGCGGTGGTCACAGATTCAGGGGAAAAAAACTTCCAATTGAAGAAAGCCTTTAAATTAATTGAAAGTGTTCTACCAATCTCATACTTTCAGAACCAACCTTATTGTCTAAAACAAAAAACAGAAGTTGCTGGGGAAACTCAGCAAGTAAGTAAGTCAGCAAGCAACTTGTGCAAGCCCCAGTTCTGACGAAGGGTTGTAGACCCAAAACGTCGACTCTTTTTCCTTTCTCCATGGATGCTGCCTGACCTGCCAAGTTTCCCCAGCAAATTTTGCTTTTTGTTTCAGATTCTCAGCATCTGTAGTACTTTGTGTTTTCCCAACCTTTCTGTCTTCCTATTACAACAAGAAGATTATTTTTTGATGAGTCTAGGTTCAATCAAACCTGCCTTTCCCTGTTGTTTAACATTTGGGTAAGAAATATTTCCTGGTTTCTGTTTTAAATTGTCCTTCATAAGTAAGGACCCTTGCCCTCTTGTCCTGCTGCCTTTGCACATCTCAAATTATTATTCTGGATTCACTTTGTCACTCATTTAGCATTGGCAAATGAGCACAAAATGGATTTAAATGAATTCTTCCAGGTATCAAACACAACAAGAGCTCTGCTATACAACAAGATAGATTGCCAGCCAGTCTGCAAAAACCAACTTCCTTCAGGCTGGATCCCTTACAGTATAGTTTGTGAAATCAATAGCACTCATTAAATGAAAAAGTGTCTCTTCACCATTCTCAACTTAAGCATTTAATTTGAGAGAAAGTCAAGAATTGATTAAATTAATTAACTCAGTTGACTTTCCATTTCTGCGAAACTCACAGTCCAGCCACTCCATCATAAAATCATTCCATGGCCTGTCTGGCATTGGAGTCAGCAACTTTTAAGTCAATACTGTACTACTGAACGTGTTGTAGATGGTCTCTGTGAGGAAGAGAAATGGTCTTTTTATACTTCTCAGTACAGATGAATCTGGCTTTGCCCTGATTCTTGTAAAGCAGATTCTACTGATTGATAATGTCTGCTACAATTTGCTTGCTTAATAATAATACAAATAATAAGAAGAAGAATCCTTGCATTTGATATCGCGCTTTTCACATCTTCTAGATGTCTAGCCTGCCTGAATTCGAACACAGGTCGCACGCTTGTAAGGCAAGTGCTCTAACTAGTGCTCTAAGCACTGAGCTACAAGACTCCAAGAGTCTTCTCCAAATGAAGAGTCCATTGTACCTATGATACCACTTGGAAACCAGATTACACTGGATGTAGGAACTGCTCCATTTTCCAAGTAAGAGATGAAGGCATAAAACTATTATATATGTAACGATTTATATAGAGCCCTTCACCTGGTAGGATAACATTTGGTGCGCTTTCTGAAGACAAGGGTTAAATGCCAAGCAGGAGTGTGGAAGAGGGAAATTGGAGATGGAGGAGGGTAGAGTTAGGCACTGTCAAAGTGGTAGGTTTTAAGATTGTATAAGGTGGAAGCTCTTCTGGAGTTTGAACGCTGGAATGAACAAGCTGGGCTAAATAACCTGTTTCAGTGTTATGTGTAATGGGGAAGTAACCATAGGTACTGTTGTAGTTTTGAAAGTGGGTTTTGAAGGTAGAGGCGGCAAGACAGATGGATTGAGGGAGAGAGTTCCAGGGTGGCTATGTAGTCACTGAAAATTCAACTAGTTAGTCAAGCAGCAAAGTGGGACACACAGCAGCATAGTGAAGAATGCAGAAACATTTCTATCAACAACAAAAACAAATTTACAGTACTAATGTATCAAAATGTACAATATATTCTAACCTATATACCTATAATCCCTACGGTTTTCGGTGAAGATCTGGCATTCAGTAGAAACTCACTACTAAGGCAGTCAGTGGGTTGGACTACTTTGTCGTTGTTAATGAGGGCCCTCTTCAGTGAATTTGGGATTTGAAGATTTTTAGTTTCAAATGGTAGGACCAAATAATTGTCATGAATAGTGAGTTAACTCATTACTGAAGGTTCCTACAGGATGAGGTTCCACTGGAATTAATATTGAACGGTAAGATGCATCATAGCTTGAGCCAAAGTACTACAAAGTGCCTAAAATACATCCACTGCTCTCTACATTAAATCCTGGGAAGCGCTTTGAGGCATCCCAATGTGAAAACCCTATATCAATTGCAAGGGTTATTATTATAAGAACATTCCTCGGGAATGATTTGTTATAACAGATATGTGCCTCAGCGTGCGGTTGCCATAGCAATCCTGGGCACACTCTCTCGTGTTAGAATAGCTGCAAAAAGCCTGAGTTGAACGTGCTGTGTTTACTGTCAGTTATTTGAACTACGTGAAACAATATTCTCCAATCTCTAAAGAATTTATGACTTCTGAGGAAAAATTATTCTAAAGCAAATAAACAAATACATTGCCATTACATTCAATGTCGGTAACGTCAAATTAAAGTGATAACCCTAGGTGTGAATATTGCCGTGTTTGTTTTTCCTGAGGGTGCCTTCAGCTTTGTTAGTGCTGATATGTTGGTATACGATTTCTTCCCAGTAATTTGCTTAAAGAACTGCAGAGCAACCCTCATCCTCCAACAGGGAGAAAAAGTGACATTTCACAATTGATTTGGTTATATTACATCACATTGAATCTGTTGAGAAACAAAGAAATTTCAATCAATATGTATTGATGGGTTCAGCTCAGGCTTTGGCAAATATGTCTGGACCCAAATATGACCAAGCACCCAATCGTGAGAAATGTGTATTTGAGCATCTAAAAATAGGATACTGGATTAATTCAACTCAAAACTTGTAAACTGGCATTCAGATTCTAGCCGTGACCTTAAAAAACAAAGGATATTTGTCCCCGTCTCACTTGACCCCAATACACCACGGCAGCCGGTGGTGTGTTTACAAACATTATACCAAATTTGCAGGATTTGTTTGGGTCAGTTGGATGTCCAGCACACGCAGTAACCTATCATTGTGCTTCTGAGTATCCAGAAATAGATCACATATGAATGCCATATACACATGGGCATTTCCTTGGGTCTGGAATGGAATGGTAGTTCCTCTGGAGGGAAACACCCTGATCACCTAATACTGAAGTGTATGAGGTCGGTAAGAGCCAAAACCTGGGGACATCCCCGGAAATGTGATCCTCCAATCGACGAACAACTGAGTTCCTACTTATTACTAGGTAATCAGAGGCATGTGGAGTAAGGAAACTTGTCCAATGTTTCACCCTGCCTGGGAATGGAACTCTGGTGTATCGCATGCGAGGCGAGTGCTCTAACCACTAAGCTACAGGACTCCACAATGTCTCACAAAGAGCCATGAAGTAAATAACCAATTGTATTTGGAGATTCTTGGTCAGGAAATCAAGAAGAACTCCCTTTTTGGTTAAATAAATAAATATAAATGAAAATAATGTCATGGTTCTTTAACATCCACTGAAACAGGCAGACTAGACCTTGGTTTAATGTTTCATCCAAAGAAAGGCACCTCCAATAATGCAGCACCGATTTAGTGTCAGCCTAGACTATGAGCACAAAGTCTCAACATGGAACTTGAACCCGTAACCTTCTGACTCAGTGGCAACTGAGAGAGACTGGCACTTCATATGTTAATTACCTCAACAACTGTATTATGAAAGTGTTGAACTTTAATTGATAATTATTGACTTGGGTTTCAGGCCTGTAGAATTTGCCAAGATTGAAAATTATGAGTTGAAAACGATTTGGCTGTCGTCCTAGGTCGGAACCAAGCAATTGAGGAAGAAACATAATGTTCTATGAGCTTCAAGGACACAGTTGAATGCTGCTTCCCAGTTTACCGACAGATATGCTCAAACAATAATAATAATCCTTACATTTGATGTGGCGCTTTTCACATCTTCCCGATGTCCGAAAGCGCTTCATAGAATATACTGTAAAGTGAATTGACTGTATACTTGTGGGCGAAACGCGGCAGAGGTGGAAAGAAATGACCAATATTATTGTTGTTTTTTGTTTTGGAGCGATTATTATTAGGTTGTGGAGTAAGGAAATTTGCCCAAAGTTTTGCCCTGAACCTGCCAGGATTTGAACACAGGTCTCACTCTTGTAAGGCAAATGCTCTTAACTACGGTGCTATAGGACTCCACAGTTCAAATGCACCATTGACAACAATGGTAGAATCTCTGTGTTAATTTAACACAAAGATCTTCGATCCCACCACAGCCCAAAGCCAAACGGGGCAATTATTTCATTGTACTATTTCATTGTAATTTATATATTAAATATAACCAGGCATATTTAATGCCTGGCGAGTGTCCAGACTGCTACTGCGACCTTTCTGTTGCAATGCTTGTCAGTCTGGCATAATGGTGGCGCTCTCGCCTTTGAGTCAGAAGGTTATGAATTCACGCCCCACGTCTTGACTTGGAATCGCACAATTGCTGTGCGCAGTTGGCTGCTGCATTTCACTCACAAAATACACGAACATCATAACCTCTTTACAGGGTGAAGCATTTTGAGATATCCTGATAGAGTTTCAAACCATTGGAGCAAAGTAACTGAAATCACACCTGCTGTTGGTGGAGCGGAGGGGATAGGGGGACAAGCAGGAGGCCAGAGCCAGCCGAGTGGAGGGAGCGAGTTGTGGAATGGGGAGAAAGCAGGTCAGAAAGGTAGCTAGGTGCATGGGCATGAAGGGAGTTGAAGATGCATGAGAGGATCTTGAAATCGATCGTTCTATGGTAGGGAGGCAGTGGAGCCTGGCAAGGACTGATGTGATGGCAGAGTTTAGTACGTGTGAGAATACAGGCAGCGAATACAGGAGTTCTGAATCAATAACAAAACAACAAAGCTACATTTGTATAGCGCCTTTCACAGAGGTACTCTCCTGGAAGAATACAATTTTTAACCTCAAGAGGGTGGAGGAATTCTTCTTGCTGCCTTTGCAGTAACCCTAATCGACTTCATGTGGCCCACGGGAGAGATTTTACACTATTGACCGTGGTTATGTAACGAAAGACACCGGTGACACTCAAATAGTTTCATTCCAAAGGCTCTTATTTAAGCATGCTCTGCCACCCAGTTGTATTCTCTCCTTATTTAACTGGAGGTATACAACAACAACAACAACAACAAAATTGCACTTATATAGTGTCTTTCATGTCGGGAGGGCGTCCCAAAAGCGCTGAAATACAATTCACGCTAAAATTAAATATAATATTCTGCAACTGAAGAGAACAAATACATTTGTTTGGTCAGCCATATGTCTGACACATGCAGAAACCCATCACCAAGTTTAAGATTATCCAAACCAGCTGCAATTCCAGTGGATGCCATCTACACATTGAAATCCCTAGAGATAGATTGTTGGAATAGAATGCGCACTGTCTCCCTGGAGAGACGTAGCCTGATTCCAGAAAAAAATTAAGTTCAAGTTGACAACAAACAAGGCTTTGAAACTCCAGAATGTGTGATAGGGTATTGCTGGAGTCCAACCAGCTAAAACAACATACTTTGATATTGATATTGCTGTCTGGCAAGCTTTCCCACCTCTTGTGCAGCTAGGACCACCCTACCTATTGGGGCATTAGCTTGCATAGTTAACAGGAACTGAATAATAATAATAATAATAATAATCCTTGCATTTGATATAGCATTTTCAAATCTTCTAGACGTCTCAAAGTGCTTCACAGAATATACTGTAAACTGAATTGACTGTATACGTATTTGTGGGTGAAACGTGGCAGCCAATTAATTGCGCACAGCAGTGTCCCACAAATAGATGTGGATTGAATAACCCAATTATTGTTGTTTTTGTTAGGGATTAATATTAGGCATGTGGAGTAAGGAAACTCTCCCAAGGTTTCGCCTTGAGGATAGGATGACTGGTCTGCCCTTTCAAGTCCTGCCGAGGAGCCAGGCTGGGCTGTCGAGTCATCAGCAGTGCCCTGAAATACTTTGGACCAGGAACCAGACTAGAAACTGTCACAAAGGGCTGGATCAACTCCGACATTCCATTGTCAAGCATGTCATCTTAGAACCAATTAACCCGCATGAAATCTCATTTTCCCCCTCCTCCCCCCACCCCAGAGGATAGTGGAGCAAATAAACCACATGCATTCATGAGGGAAAAGGGATTAGATGGATATGGGGGAGGCTAAGGTCAATGGATTTAGATGGAAGGAGGCTCATGTGGAATAGAAACAATTTGGGCCAAATGACTATTCTAGGTCTGTACAGTCCATGTTTGTTTGCACAATGTGTATCAATGTGGTCTCCCACAATTCAAAATGGATTAACTGGGAAAAAAAAGTGGGAGCGCACAACAAAGAGATTGTTCGGATTGGATGGTCCAATTAAAAATAAAACTCATGCTTAGCTGCAGCTTTTTCAAAAAAAATACTTTAATGTAGGAAGAGTTGCCTGGGGATGTGCAGGTGTTCAAAGTCCTTCTTCAACCTCTAGAAGGCAAACTGACTTTATAAAATCCCAACATTTTCCCTATCCTTTGTTTCTCCACTCCTCAGTTGCCAGACTGCACCACTGACATTTCTTTTTCAACCAGCATGTGCATCTCAAGATGATGATATTTAGCTAATCGATCCCTCAGTCCCTCCGCCTCGCTTCCTCCGTTACCTTCTTCAAGTCCGGTCTTAAGACATCTATGTTTGACCATGCCTTCAACTGCCCTCCCACCTCTCTGCCTCCCTTCAACTCTACTCCGTCCCTCCCTCGTGCTCAGGTCCCGACCCCTGACTTTTCAGTGCCTTGTGACGTCCTCCCAACGTGAAAGGTCGCTCTATAAATGTAAATGTGTTATTGTTGTTAAAGGGTGGTAGTTGAATTCTTTCCTAGCTTTGACATCTCAAAATGCTTCACAGAATATACTGCTAAGTGCATATTTTGTGGCCAAACATAAGTAATGGCAGATAGTGACAGAATGTTGTGTTGCTAATGGATCTACGCCTTCGTCACCTCACGGCTGGACTATTCAAATGGCCTCCTCGCCGGTCTCCCCTCCATCACAATCCATAAAATCCAACTCATCCAAAACTCTGCCGCCCGCATTCTCACCCGCACCAAACTTCGCTCCCCCATTACCCCAGTCCTTGCCAGACTTCACTGGCTCCCTATCCCAGAGAGGATCAACTTCAAGATCCTCACCCTTGTTTTCAAATCTCTCCACTCCTCTGCACCCCCCTACCTCCCTGACCTCCTCTCCCCTCAAACCAGCTCCCGTTGCCTTCGCTCCTCTGGGTCTGGCCTCCTCCGTGTCCCCCCGAATCCTCCGCTCCACCCTCGGCGACCGCGCCTTCAGCCACTACGCCCCGAGGCTCTGAAACTCCCTTCCTCACTCCCTTCACCTCACCCCCCCTCTCTTCCCAGTTTCAGGTCCCAGCTGAAGACCTTTCTCTTCGACCACGCCTCAGTCACCTTTCTACCCCTGGCTCGGTCCCGGGATCCGCTATTGTGAAGCGCTCTGAGACGCCGTCCGGCGTGGAGAGCGCTATATAAATTGAAGTTGTTGTTGTTGTTGTTGATGTACTTAGTCTGGTGTGTGTTAAAAGAACTTAAATTTTTTTGTAGTGGGTTTTCGGCCGAGGGCGGCCTGAATATCTGGCAGACGTTTTAACCGGCATTGGCCAGGTCCTACGGGTGCCGGATAAATGGGCTTGTACTGTATATAGCCAATTAACTTTACACTATATTCTATGAAGCTTTTTGAGACGTCTTCAAGAGATGATAAGGGACTATACCAAATACATTATATGGATTATTATTGATTTACTATTGATACCAGAACATGTGCAAACTCTTCTTATGACAAAGCTTTCACTTGTTCAATGGCTGTAACTCAGGTTTAGCTCCAGAATTTCAGTTCAAAGAAGTGATAAGAGATCCATCCCGTCACCTTACTGGAGATAGTCTCACAACATCAGCTTTGCATCAGCTGCAGCAAGGCTTGCACAATGAAGCCAAAACTATCCTGAGAAAATAATTAAGAGCGCAAAGAGAGAGTGTGAACTTAAAACCTGCAGATTGTATCAAGGGAAATAACACAAGCTTCTATAAATACATTAAGACATCAAGGAAACAAAAGTGATATCGTACGAGTTGGGCCAATTAAAAACTTATTTGAGCAAAACATAATCATATATCAAATGAATATTTCACATTGGTCTCCAATGTCAGTCAAGAGAATACAATGGCAGAGGTATCGTGAAGGAAGAGATTGGTGAGAGGGGGAAATTTTTAGGAATTAACATAACCCCAATTATGATAGAAAACATATGGGATACTAGGCTTCATAAATAGGGGTGTAGAGTACAAAAGTCAGGAAGTTCTGACTAACCTCTATAAAAGTTTGGTTAGGCCTCATCTAGAGTACTGTGTTCAATTCTGGTCACCACACTATAGGAAGGATGTTAAGGTATTGGAAAGGGTGCAGAGGAGATTTACCAGGATGGTATCAGGAATGAGGGACTTCAGCTATGAACAAAGGCTAGAGAGGCTAGGTTTATTCTCATTGGAACAGAGAAGGTTACGAGGAGACCTAATCGAGGTTTTTAAGATCATGAGGGGATTCGACAGAGTAAATGAGGAAAAACTGTTTCCACTGGTGGGCGTGTCAGTGACTCGTGGTCACAGATTTAAAATAGCTCGAATCTGAAATGCTTTGCCTCAAAGGGTGGTGGAGGCCGATTCAATAACAACTTTTAAAAGATTGTGAGACATTTATTTTGGGAGGACGGGTGCACGGTTATGGGGAGAGAGCTGGGGAGTGGGATTAAATTGCTCTTTTTAAAGAGCCGGCACAGACTCGATGGACCAAATAGCCACCTTTTGTGCTGTAAGTTTCTATGATTCTATGGAATTATTGTAATGCCTGAATTAATGGCACTAAAGCTTGACAAACCCTCAGGACCAGAGAGATACTGAAGAAGAGAGGAAAGGAATTTGAGGATCATTATAATCTTTCAAGCGTCCATGGGTTCAAGGTTGATATTGGAGAATTGGAAGTTCACAAATATTATTGTTATTTTGAAAAGAGTGACGATCAATCCAAGTAAATTTTTTGTCGCTGTGAATTTTGGAATAATGTTAATACAGTAAAAGCCCGTTTATCTGGCACCCGATCAATCGTAACTTCTGTATAACCGGCATCGCAAAAAAAAGGTCCGCGTTCGATTAACCGGAATTTATCCAGAAAAATGCATTGAAATTTTTTAAAATTATTATTTATTTTATTTATGGGGGGTTTCGGCCGAAATACGGCAGGCGCTTTAACCGTCATTGGCCAGGTCCCGAGGGTGCTGGATAAACTGGCTTTTACTGTAATAATAATCCTTGCATTTAATATACTGTAGTGCCTTATCGCACAGTAGAAACATAGCACGTCATAGTCTAAATTGTAGTGAATGTACTGTATTTTGCACATGAAAATGCTGACAGTAGGAACATTACTGGAATATATTTTCATGGACTGAGCAGTATCTACACCCTCTCTCTGAAGATGATCAGAGAGAGTCAGCATGAGTTTGTGAAAAGTGGGTCATGTGGGCCTAACAGTGAGGCTTGACAGAACATGTGAGATAATAGATGAAAAGAGTTCAATTGATATTACCTACATGATTTTCAAAAGGTTTTGTGTAAAGTTGCATACAGAGATTTGAAATTCATGGCATTAGAGGTAACTTTGTGACATTGTGTCATTCACTACCAAACAAATCCTGTGAAGTCCTTGGAGATCTATCAGCAACATGATCGGACACTATTTAAAGAATGTGAAGATCTTATTATTATGGGTAGACAATCATTATTATTATTTTTATTATTAATATTGTGGGTAGAAAATTGTTTAAAAGACAGCAGGCACAGAGTTAGATCAAAAAGAATATAATAATAATCCTTGCATTTGATATAGCGCTTTTCACATCTTATCGATGTCCCAAAGCGCTTCATAGAATATACTGTGAAGTATATATTTGTGGGTGAATCGCGGCAGCCAATTGCGCACAGCTGTGCCCCACACACAGTCGTGGATTGAAATAACCAATTTTATTATTGTGGTTTCTTTTGGACGGATTATTATTAGGCGTGTGGAGTAAGGAAACTTGCCCAAGGTTTCACCCTGACCTGCCTGGATTCAAACACAGGTCTCCCCAGTTTGCAAGACAAGTGCTCTAACCACTGAGCCACAGGAGCTCCAATGTACAATGTAGAATGTACAACAAACAACAACAAATGACATTTGTGTAGCACCTTTCATGTCAGGAGGATGCCCTAAGTCACTGGACAGTTAAGGATTTGAACCTGAGTTGGGATTTGGGATCAGGAGGAATGGAGGGTAGGAGGATGACCGAATGTCAAAGAGGAAAGTCTTGAGACTGACCTTGAAGGAATCAAAGGAAGGAGGAAGGCAATGGGAGAGTGTGGGATGGAGTTTCAGAGGGTGGGGACAGAGAGTCTGAAGGCTCAAACACCAATTGTAGGATGGCCAGGGGACGTGGAGCAGACTGGAGCCTGCTGAGCGGACAGGACTGAATGAAATCAGCAGGTCACAGAGGTAGGGAAGAGCAAGAACATGGAGAGGATGAGGATTTAAACTGTATCCTCTAGGGGATGGGAAGCCAGTGGAGCCAGGCAAGGATGGGGGTGGTGGGGTTGCGGATCCTGATGTAGGAGCCTGATGTAGGAGAGCACACCAGCTGTGGAGTTCTGGATAATCTCCAGCTCATGGAGGGAAGACTGACGAGCAGGGAGTTAGCATAATTAGCCTGGAATCAATACCGAGCAATGTATACTGTGATTTACAGACAGCAACAAATGGTGTCCCAGGTTCAATACATTACCCAAACAAATGTCACTGTGCTTCAATGTGATCTGCTTCTGAGTGCAGATCCTGTGGGTCAAAATGATGCGTTTTCAATTTATCAACAGGGTCACTACTTACTGAATGTCACATTTTCAAACCCAATAATAATAATAATCCTTGCTTTTGATATAAATGCGTTACCAAATCTTCGAGACATCTCAAAGATCTTCACAGAATATACTGCAAAGTGAATTGATGTATATTTTTGTGAGAAAAACACAGCAGCTAGTTGCTCACTGCAGTGTCCCACAAACAGTTGTGGATTGAGTGACCAAATATTATTTTTTTTCAATTGGAGTGATTGTCTACAGAGACCTTCAACTACAGCCTGACCCCAAGAAAAGCGATCGACCAATTGGCTAACACCCATGTTCCTACTTACTGGAGTGGAGTCCTGTAGCTTAGTGGTTAGAGCCTTATAAGCGAGAGACCTGGATTCAATTCCAGGCAGGGCGAAACCTTGGGCAAGTTTCCTTACTCCACATGCCTGATAATAATCCCTCAAAAAAACAATAAGGAATTGATCATTTCAATCCACGACTGTTTGTGGGACATTGCTGTGTGAAACTGGCTACCATGTTTCACCCACAAAAATACAGTCAATTCACTTTACAATATATTCTGTCGAGCGCTTTGAGACGTCTAGAAGACATGAAAAACACTATATCAAATGCAAGGATTATTATTTCTAGTGCTAGGTAAACAGAGGCGTGTGGAGTAAGGAAACTTGCCTAAAGTTTCACCCTGTCCGGGAATCGAACCAAGTCCTCTCGCTTGTGAGGCGAGTGCTCTAACCACTAAGCTACAGGAATGTACAATACCAACAAGAAGTCTCACAGCTGCAGTTATAATGTTAAAATCCCGCCTCTCCTCACTGCCAGCACCCTCCCTCCCCACTGCCAAACCCTCTATCTCCCCACTGCTAGTCCATCGCTTTCTCTCCTCTATTGAAACAATCCTTTATCTCTTCCCACTCTTCCAGAAGTACAACTACAGCATGAACTCCCTCCCCACAGTAGGCTTAAATAAAACGCAGTTAATCACTGAAGCTAACTTTCGTAAGTCACAAACGGTAAAAATTGAAAAATGGGAATGTGTTTTGGCAATTCAAGTCGCTGAAAATCAAAGTGAAAGTTGACCTCTTAATACTTTCAGTAAATGAATAAAGTGCACTGTTGCCACAAAAGCTTTTAACTGGAACATTAGGAGACATAGCATTATGCCACAGCAATGAGTCAGTTATTAAGCTAAAGCTGACCCAAAACACACTGCAGCATACCACTGATTCAGCTTCTCTCTCTGTGACACAGTATGTTCTGATGTATTACAAAGGTAGACAATTATTCTCTGGAGTAACCCATTAAAAATAATGTGCGGACTGAACAGTGGTACAGAACAACCCAGAGTATCTGGCAGAGCCCAAGTTTCATAATTAATCATAAATTTTGGCCCAACGCTCACCGGTTCTGTAGAACTTCCAAAGTTGTTATCAGTTTTCTTTGTGTTCCAAAATTATTTTGGCACATAATTTTATTGCATATACTGTATCAAGCTCAGGTCTACTCACTGTTTTCAATGACAGTGACCTTCATCACACAAACAATTATTGAAATCACTTTGGTTCCTTGTGCAACAAAATACATAATCAGTATTAGAATGTATACTGAATCATTGAACTATTTGTATAAAATACCAAAGGTATTTTCCAATCTGGAAACTGTAAGATATTAACTGGGGAGTCCTGTCCCATTTGAGAATCTTCAGATATTTGCTCGGAAGCACCAAACAATAATACGTTAGTGAAATGAAAGACACCAGTTCAGGCTTCAGGCAAATGGCAATTTCAGTGCTTCAGTGCAAGTGCTTATTTACCTAAAGACTAATTTACTTTTTGTAAAGAAAGTACCGTAATGTGTTTACAGTGATTGTGAGCTGCAATGCAGTGGATGGTTTATAGAGTTCTCCTATAGTAACATGACCTCTGAAAAAATGAGTGCAGGTACCTATCACTTTTACAACAATATCTAAACCATAAACTAAGATTTCCTGCAATTCTGTACATTAATAATCAACTTTTATCACTGTCTTTAATGGTATTAATAGAAAATATATTGATTGCTATCCCAGTTTTGCTTTGAAATTAAAACGTGCTTCTGAGACCCATTTACATTAGCTTCGAAATGAGATTTCATGTAGTTTTAAAGATCAATGTCTAACTTGCAGATGTGTTTTTTCTCTTATTTTTTCTCTCTTGTTTTTTCTCTTAATTACATCCTTAAATTTAGATTTAATAAAACAGTCAAGCCGTTGGAATAAAAGGTATTACAGATCTTCTTTCCCGTTGTGTTCACTTTATTGACTAATAAATTCCCAAACAGTAAGCCAGTAAGACCTTCCTCTTTTCTTCTTCTGGAACAAATCAAAGGTTACTCATTCCTTACGTATCATCTGACATTTATTACATTTTCGTTTGTGACAACAAAAATAATGTTTTTATAAGATGAACAACAACAAATTTCATTTGTACATTGCCTTTCACTTCAGGCAGATGTCTCAACAGTCACAGATTTGCACCCGAGCTGGGGTTGGGATCAGTACAGGTGGAGGGCAGGGACGTTTGGGGGTAGGAGGGCAACCAAAGTGGAGGTCAAAGAGGAGGATCTTGAACAAGTAGGTTGTCGGATACAATAAGCCAACTGTGCAGACAGCTATTTGGAACTCTCCCTAAAATCTTCTCAAAACCCATTTAAAAACCTTTCTCTGTGATGGCCATCTCTTGCCCATCCCTCTCCCCTTCTTCCACCCTGTTCAGGCTCCCATTCAGTCTCGGTAAAGCACATAGAGATTAAAAGCAGAAGTTGCTGGGAGGACTCAGCAGGTCAGGTAGCATCTACGGAAGAAAGAAAGTGAGTTAAAGTCGATGACCTTTGTCAGAGCTCAACACCACAGCAGGACCATCCATTAGCTCACCTTTTCAGATTTGTTATTCATAATTCACACCTTGTGATTTCTGCAAATAAAAATAACAATCTTTGCATTTGGTATAGTGCCCTGCACATCGGGACGCTGTCCCAAAGTGCTTCACGTGATATACAACAACAGCAACTTGGATTTATATAGCGCCCTCCACGCCGAGCGGCGTCTCAGAACGCTTCAGATATACTATCTGAAGTATTCTATACAACAGCAACAACTTACATTTGAAAGGAGGATGTTCAAAGGCACTGGACAGTCAGGGATGTGGACCCAAGGAGGGGGTTTGAATCAGGAAGGGTGGCGGGTAGGGATGGTAGGAATAGGAGGGTGACCGAATGCACAGTTGAAGAGTAGTGTCTTGTGAGTGTAGCAAGTGTAGCAACTGAGAATTTGTGTATGAACGCATCAGCCAATTTCCTCATAGCAACGTCCCACAAAACGCCATGAAATGAGTGACTAACTTGATTCGGGGATTTTGATGGCCAGGACACCAGGAGAAGCTCTTTTTTTCTTTTCGATCAGTGGCATGTGATCTTTAAGATCCCCCTGAACAAGCAGAGGGGTCTACAGTTTAACGTTTCATTCAAAAGAAGGCACATTCGACGATAACTTATTTTGAACTACCCCGCCCTGGACTCACTGGGACATCAGCCCTACATCCCCCTCAGTAGCTCAGTCCTGCCTCCACACAGCAGCCCAGTGAGCTAACCATGTCTCACTGAATTGCGTACGCAATTTGACCACCGCAGTCGACCCAAGTTGCTTCACCAAAATGCTCCCATCCCTGTCCCCAACCCTCCACTACCCCCGATCAAACCTCCTCTCCCTCCGACCGCCCGACTCCTATCCCTGCTTGAACCGTCTCACACCGTCCCTCTGCCCTCTTCCTCTCATCCTCCCGCACACCGCCAGATGTCCAGCAGCACCCACACTGACCGCCCCATTCCCCCAAACATTGACATCCTCGCCCCGACAGAAATCTGGGTTATCCCAGGTGACACCTTCCCCCGATCGAGGCCACACCATCCGGCTACAACAACAACCACTTTGATTTATATAGCGCCTTTCCACGCCAGACGGTGTCTCAGAGCGCTTCACAATAATGGATCCCGGGACCGAGCCAGGGGCAGGGGTAGAAAGGTGACCAAAGGCGTGGTCGAAGAGAAAGGTCTTGAGCTGGGACCTGAAACTGGGAAGAGAGGGGGGAGAGGTGATGGGAGTGAGAAAGGGAGTTCCAGAGCCTCGGGGCGTAGTGGCTGATGGCACGGCTGCCGATGGTGGAGCGGAGGATTCAGGGGGCCAGAACCGGTGGAGCGAAGGCAACAGGTGCTGGTTTGAGGAGAGAGGAGATCAGAAAGGTAGGGGGATGCAGAGGACTGGAGGGATTTGAAAACAAAGGTGAGGATCTTGAAATCCTTTTTGGAACAGGGAGCCAGTGAAGTCTGGCAAAGACTGGGGTAATGGGGGAGCGAAGTTTGGTGCAGGTGAGAATGCGGAGTTTTGATTGAGTTGGATTGTGGTGGAGGGGATACCGGTGAGGAAGGCATTGGAATAGTCCAGCCGAGAGTTGACAAAGGCATGGAACAGTCTTTCAGCAGCTTTTGGGGCGAGATATTGCCAGAAACGGACGATCTGTCAGAGGTGGAAAAAAGCGGTGCTGGTGAGGGACCAGAAGTGGTCTTTAAAGGTCCACCCTTGACCTTTCCACTTATTCCTCCTTCAAACACCTTAATCTCTACCAACAAAGGAAGGGAAGGTTTCTCTCCAGTCTCTCCCTCGAAATTCTCCTCTCTATCATCTACCCAAGCCTTCCCTTACCTTCTTCTCGGATATTTCCACCCTCCTATCTTCTCTCTCCCTTTGCTCTGAATGCGTCCTCATCTAAGGAGATATCAACCTCCACTTCACCCCCTCCTGCTTGACCTCCAGTGACTTCTCCTCCCTCCTCACCTCCCTCAATCTCTCGCTCCACATCCACTCTGCCACCCACATCCATGGCCACACGCTTGAACTGGTGATCACCCAGGGCCTTTGTTCCAGCCGAACGCACCTGGAACAAATCCAAACTAACAGTCCATTGGCAGATTTGGCTAGATCACGCTAAGACCTACCGCTCTGCTTTTGCCTCCACCAAGTCCTCCTTCTACTCCAAGTTAATCTTCGAGGCCAAGGATAACCCCAGGCTCCTCTTCTCCACCACAAACTGACTCCTCTGTTCACCGTCCAATGCCTCACCCATCCTATTCTCCAACTCCAACTGCGAGGAGATGCCTGACTTCCTCAAATCAAAAATTGAAGGGGATCTGTTCGGCCACGTCCACCCCACTCCTGAAAAATCCTTTGCTGGACTCATCCCTATTCTCCAGCTACTGCCCCATCTCCAACCTCCCATTCAAAGTACTCCATGGCCTTGCCCCACCCTACATCTGTGACCTCCTAAACCCCTAACAACCTGCCCCCTCCCTCCGCTCAGCAGGCTCCAGCCTGACCCACCTGCCCCACCATTGGCGGGCGAGCCTTCAGACACTCTGCCCGTCACATGTGGAACTCCATCCCACAGTCCCTCAGCCTCACCCCCTCCCTAGCCTCCTTCAAGTCCCACCTCAAAACCCTCCTCTTCAATGGTCCCATCAGTTATCCCAAATCCATTCTCCCCATCCCCGACCCCAGTTCAGGTCTGAAACAATGACTGAGCAGTGCCTTGGGACGTCTTCCTGACGTGAAATGCACTATACAAGTGTAATTTTATTGTTCTTGTAAATGCAGAACTGCATTGGAATGTCAGCCTAGACTATGTGATTTCAAGTCCTGAAGTGAGACTTGAATACACAAATGTCTGACTCAGAAGCACGTGTGCTACCAGTGAGCCTTGCTGACACATAGAACTTAATTAATGCAATAAATCTTATTGTGCATATTGCAAGTTAAACCCCTCAGTGTCTCATAAATATTGCCTAATCTTTATAGAAAAAAAGAAATTGTTATTCTTATTGATTCATAGCCTTCTCTCCTTCACGGTCTTAAAAGTCTGTGGCAACTGAGACAATCTACAAAATTGTTTGATTTAAAAGCACCATTGCATCCTCTTGGTTCTTTGTGGAGGAATAGAAAAAGGCAAAGAGCAGGACATATTGCAAATCATATGTACTTTGCACATTTCTGATATGATCTAATATTCAGGAATGGGAGTAAGGAGTGGGTGGAGACTCGTGCTGTATAAACACCAGAGAAGAGACATTTAAGAAGGAACATAATACAGATGTTTATAAAATAATAAGGTTAACATATATAGGCTGTTACAACTTTTGGGGGAAATATATGACCAGAGGACACATGTATACGATTTGGGATTCGAAACGAGGATATAGCAGGAACATCTTCATGCAGAGGTTAATGAGAATGTGAACCCACTGACCAAAGATGGAATCTGATAATATGGATATATTTAAGAAGAAGCCAGACCTTTTCGTGAGGCACAAAGGAATAGAAGGATATGGGAGGGAGTAAAGAGTGGGTGAAGATTTATGTGTGATATAAGCACTGGCACAGACTGGTTGGGCTGAAAGACCCATTTCCGTGTTGTATAGTCTATGTAAATGTTACATTTTGGGGCAAAATGGTCTTACAGTCTAAGAGTATGTAGGATTTTAGTCCTGCAATATCTTAGTTATTGATACTGCACCAAAGGAATAATTCACCAAATAAGCTTTTAGGGAGTTCTTTCCTGAAGAACCGCAGTCTGAGTTTGTACAATATCTGAAAAAGCAAATCGCCATTTGCTGCTAAATATTTGAAAGATCTACAGATAGACTGCTTTATCATGTTATGCATCTGCACCATGGTTGCCATATGATTAAAATGTATATTTGTGGACTCAGGAATAATCTAATGGAAAATCCATGAATCCTTTTCAATTGATCAAATATTGCAACTCATACTCGTTAATTGCCATTTCAGGTTCACACCATTCTGCCAAATGCTGAGCATGGTAGATTGCATAATATGTTACAGTGGGTCTTGCCTTCATCACTGCAGCATTTGCACTGTCTGAAATGCATACCAATATTACATTGCATTGTTTTGTCTACAGAATACATTGTCGTTACACTTTACAATAAATCTTGAGTCGTGCTTTGTGATATTTTGACGATGTGATAGGGCTGAATTGAATGCAACAATATTCTTTTGTTCAAAGTATGGTCAAATCAACATATTGGATAAATGGAAATTCATTCATTAACTAGAATGGCGAAAGGTAGTATCACATCAAACGTGAGATGAAATGCCATAAATTCCACCCCATTTTAGTTGAGAATGGGTCTTCTTTCTTTCTCCCTCTCTCTTTTGCTATTATTTTGCACTTTGCTATGTTTCACACATTACAGTTAATGTGTGAAATTCATCTTTTTGAATTTCACACATTAACTGTAATGCTTTCTTATAATTGTTAACATTGAGAGGCACATTGACATTTCAATGTAAAAATAATAAAACACAATGAGATTTTAGATGATCCCAGAAATATGGGTTGCGATAAAACTTAATGGAATTCTATCATTTTAAATATTTTCCACAAAATAAATGGTTTATGAGGTCTCAGAGGAGATTTAATCCAATGATTTTTGACTCACAAAATATAGTTACTACACTTTACAGTATATTCTATGAAGTGCTTTGAGAAGTCTATCTCTTATTTGTCTACCTGGTCAGGCTCAATGTCAAATATTACCTGTGTCTCTCTCTTGTTCCCAGATGTAATTCAGCAAATTTTTCACAAATACCACAGCTAACATTAAAATCAGAGATTAGTGCCTGCATTCGACCAATGCCTTTCAAATATCACAATGCAAACCGTATTGTTCTGTAAAGTAATACCATTAATGTCCAAACACCTTGGGATTTTTGGCATTACAATGCACATTGCTAAATTTGTGAAAGTGGAGAGAATAACACTTTTACAACGCTATGAATTATTGAATAGCACGTAAGCTATTGAATAGCTCCACTGCATCACGGAAGCGGGAAAAGATCTTGCCTTATTACTCTCGGTTTGGCTGAAATGGGAGAGGAGAGCTCCCTGCTCACACTAAACTATGTAAATGTAAATCTACTGGGCGTGTAGGTGATTTTTTCCAATCGTCATTTACAATGTCAATGTAAAATTATAGAATTAGATGTCTCATCAATTATTTAGCGCCAGCAACATTTTTTTTTTTTTGCTTCTTGTCGTTCCTCGTGATATCAATAAGAAGTAACAGTGGGAACAATGATTTCGAGGCTGAATTGCCTCGTTGCTAGGTTACAGCAGCCATTGGGGTGGTTGGGGAGCAACACAAAGTTATTCCCAGCAAGAGAATGGGTACAATCAGTCAGGTTTCACTTTCTCACGTAACATTGAAAGAAAATGCCGGTGTATATTTGTGCAGGGCTGCAATGAACGCTTCATGAAAATACGCTTTAAAAACATTGAATGTTTTTCCTATGATGGCTGTCGTGGTGTGTGCGATTGGGTTCCTGTAGGCAAACCCATATCAGCGGTGAGTGGGTATTGTATTGTTACAGCCATACAAATATGACAGAATTCCTGTCCAAGCTGCCTGTTATATTTGCTGGCAATGTTGTGTCAAGAAGGTACATGCATTCACCATTACCGCCTTATGTACCTGCCATGTTACAGTCGGAATACAGCTGGTTGTTTGAATGTGTTTTTCAATGATACAAGTGCCATTGCAAGGTTTTCACAAAACAGGGCTATTACCAGGACAATACTTTAGGACCTCCTCCCAACACAACGGTGCCATATCCATGTAAATTGTATTGTATTTTAGGACCAAACACTTTGTGTACTAATTTCTGTTCTGTGTTACTGGTTCCTTCCTTTTCATAAGGCAGAACTCTGGATAAAACACAAAGACAAAGCACGCCCTTTGCATCATCTGTTATTACTAAAACAAATGGGAAATGTCCTGTTTTTCTCATCATCTAGATATCTGATCATACCGTAATGTTTTTCTACACTTAAAATATAACAATCCTTGCCAATTTATGTAGTGTTGAATGTCTCAAATTTTTATAGTAATTACAATAATTAAGGTTGCCTTGCGTTTTGCAGTCAAACACGGCAGTCAATTTTCACGCAGGTTGACACTCCAGTACAGTGTTATAGTAGTCCTTGCATTTTGATATACAGTACCGCTTTTCACATCTCATCGACGTCTCAAAGCGCTTCATAGAATATACCTCAAAGTGAATTGACTGTACATTTGTGGGTGAAACGCGGCAGCCAATTGCGCACAACAGTGTTCCACAAACAGGTCGTGAATTGAAATGACTAATTTTATTATTGTGTTTTTTTTGGGGAGGGATTATTATTAGGAGTGTGGAGTAAGGAAACTTGCCCAAGGTTTCGCCCTGACCTGCCTGGGTTCGAACACAGGTCTCATGCTTGTAAGGCAAATGCTCTAACTACTGAGCTACGGGAGCTCCAATGTTGGGGGAGTACTGCATTGCCAGAGGTGCCATTGTTTGGACAAAATGTTAAACTGAGATCCCTTACACCTATTCAGATGTATGCTGAAAATCTGCTGGCCCTATTTAAATCAAAGGAATTTCTCTCCGTTTTCTAGCCAAGAATCCCCCATATAAATTGATTCATTCATTTAATGGTTGTTTATGGAGTATCGTTATGCATGACTTGGCTCCCACATTTGCACTTTGAGCTGTTGAGAAATATATTCTATGCTCAAGCTAGCATGTAAAAGACAAATTAATAATTACAGACAATGAAAGGTTGACAATGATTGAAATTATGAGTCCAAAAGATAACTTTTAGCTTTCAGTAGCTGTCACAAACATTTCAGTGATGCAGTGCAGATAACCTTATAATATTTTGCAGATATATGACAATCATTAGATGGATTAGAACACATCAAATAAATTGATTAAATATCAAGTGAGAATGGTCTTATTCACAATATTAGTTGAATGATTATGGATACTGTGTAATACTGTAACAGTACAGTTCTCTGGTGCTCTGTCCTGATTAAATATTTAAAGCTTTAGCTTAATTCTCTCTTAATGTGTGTCAGCTACTTACATTTGGAGTTGGTTAACTGTACTTAACCATAGTTGGTTAACTACTTGGTTCAATTGATAGCACTCTTGAGTCAGAAGTTTAAGAGTTCAAGCTCAATTTGGAGTCTTTGAACTCAGTGTCTACACTGACAAAATAGGTAAATAATGTAGAAGGGAAATGTTGCACTATTGAAGATGCCGATCTTCAGATGAGACAGTAAACCAAAATCCTGTCAGATGTATGTTACATATCCCAGGACTTTATTCAGAAAACAGTCGGGTTGCCCTGAGAATCAATCTTCCAAATTATTTAGCCATTGACTTCATAGCTGTTATGGGAACCTTATTACTGTAATTTGTGCAAACTAGCTGCCATTTTTTGCATTTAAATACAGTCTCACTCACCTCACTTGTCAGCAATTATGTGAAGCACTTTGAGACACTAAAAATGGTTGGCATCATATAAAAATTTTTTTTTTTCCAATTAAGTATCCTTGGAATAACTTTTTCCTACACATACTGTTTTACAGTTGGAATCGGAAAGATCTGAGGATCAATGGCGTGAAACACGGCAGAGTAATTATGATGTGGACTCTGCAGGATTGGATGAAGAGGAAAATGTCTATGAAACAATGACTCACATTCCCAATGGTAACTACTGTGTTCAATTTCCTTAAATAAGTTGTATAATTTAACTGATTTACTTTCATTTTTCTGTCCCATTCTCTTTGAGTTGCTGTGTAACTGTTTAAAATGGAATGGTGACCAGGAACTGAGGATGTGGTGGCCATCTTGCTAAATGCCATGCCTGTCAATCATGGGGAGGGATGCACATACAACATTATCACATATATGATCATTGTAAAAAAAAGTCACATTGAATTTTTTCTACAGTAATGCAGTACGAATAACGGCCAGGGTGGTTAAATATCAATCAGGTGACATCTACAGTATTATAATGTGGAAGGAAAATCTATTATGATGCGGAGAAAGGCCAAGTTTCAGCCCTTGCCATCCCCAGCAATAGGATTAGCTGCTCAAGGTGTAGGGAGTAGAGCATAAATCCACATTCCTCCCTGTCTGTTCGATACTGCCTTAAACACGGATGAGACATTCAACTCAGATCTGCCTTCCCTGTTTTCAGGTGGACATTAAAGATCCCATAGAGGGGGGAGTTTCTCCCATTGCCCATATCAATGTCTTCTTACTTTCTTGTTGCTTGTAGGATCTAGCTGGTACAAAGAGCCTACAAATGTATAGTCACTACATCGGACAGCAGTTACCTGTAAAGTGCTTAGAGATCTTTCAATGTGATGAAGCTCTATAACAAATCAAGTCTTCACCCACATACTGTACCATCATTAAGTTCGAACACAGGAAATAATGTCAGAAGGGTAAAAGAAGTGGGAGTTAGCAGTGCGCCACAGAACTTGAACAAAAAGCACATTTTTTTTTTTTTA
This sequence comes from Hydrolagus colliei, assembly GCA_035084275.1. Taxonomy (NCBI): domain Eukaryota; kingdom Metazoa; phylum Chordata; class Chondrichthyes; order Chimaeriformes; family Chimaeridae; genus Hydrolagus; species Hydrolagus colliei. The sequence continues at coordinate 5,008,963 of CM068742.1, read as the reverse complement.
ATCTTGAAGCCAATTCTAACTTGCGTCAATATAACCAATGATTAATGTCAGGGGAGGCTGGAAAGTTCTTCAGTTGACTGTTTCCAGCAGAGGCTTTAGGATTTGAAGTACAGTATAAAATATTTCTGTACTAAAATGGTTAAAAATGTGAAATAGTTATTGTGGTGCATTGCTCAATGCTGTTGGAACCTTCTTATGGTTCATGTCAATGGGTTTCCATTACCATTTGCCTTAGAATTCATTATTTTTGTACTTTTATTCACTGGCCAATTCGGTCATTCAAAGTCAACACACCAAAAGATGGAGGGATAGGAATGTAGATCCGTGCACATGGTAATGCTGATCTCATTCGAGTGTTTGTGGGGAGGGAGTCCTGGAGAGAATTAAGTCACGGAGGGAGAGAGCCTCAAATTGAGAGTCACTCCACACAGCTCTTGTGTGTGATTAGACAGCACCATTAGTTTGAGTAATGGGAGCAGATTGCTTGCCTTCTTTCTTGGCTGGGAAAAGGCATCTGATACGGGGAGACCACCAAATGGCAAGGATAGAAAATAATGAATCGTTTACAAATGAAAAAGAGCTTTAGCAGAATTATAGTTTTGACTCACGACAGTAAAACGATCAGAGAGTTTGCTTGTACATAGCCATAAAAGCAGACATGTGAATCAATAAGATTAATATACTTTGGCTTCACATTGGTTTGGGAGAGAACCAGGTAAACAGAACACTTAATGCTGAACCTCCTCAGTTTGCTAAAAGAGTCAGGTCACCAAACCTAGAGTGGCTTGAAAGCTGTGAAAGAATACAGTACTCTACATGCATAAGCAACAGTATGCAGGCTTGATATTTGTTTTAGTGAACCTATTTTGTACATTCAAACATATCAAATGTCAAAGAGTGTTTAGCATTTAATATTTGTGGCTGTTTGATGCGTGGCTGTTTCACTGGCATGACATGCAGATGAGACCACTTTTCCTAATTAAACTGAGGGCTTATGCTGAGATGACAGAACTGGAGAGGAATTTCCTTTTGGAAGAACTTCCTGTGCTGAGGAGATGCCAAACAGAAACATCTGAAGGACGCACTTGCAGAATGTGGCTGCATACGACAGTGAATAAGAACAGGAAAATCCATAGAATAAGCAGTGTGCAAAGAAAAGCTGGGTTGTGTGTGGCTCCTGGCATCTGACCACTGAACCATCTAATAACAACACTACTGTCCCCAACACTAAGTCACTGTGTGATTCACCTCAACCTGCACCACTGAATTTTCTTTCAAAGATCAAACAAACCCCTTGAGTGCTGAGCGGTTTATGTAACTTCTGAAATATTTTTGTTTTTATATAACAGAGCTAAGCTTTACATTTCTATCCAAATTCTGTCCAAGGGTTGTGTCAGCTTGGCTCAGTGGTAGCGCTCTCGCATCTGTGTCAGAAGGCTATGAGTTCAAGTCCATGTCGGGAACTCACAGTCTAAGCTGACACTCCAATGTAGTGCTGGGGTGGGTGCCTTCCTTCAGTTGAGACTTTAAACTGAGATCCCTTCTGCATGTTCAGGTGGATGTTAAACATCCCATTGCACTGATCGAAAAGAGAAGGGATTTTCTCCCTGTGTCCTTGCCAACACTCCCCAAGCTAAAATTGGTCATTCATTCCATGGATATATGTGGAGCGTTGCTGTGTGCAAAAATTGTGGCCACATTTGCCTACGAATACACAACAACAACAACAACAACAACAACACAAAATTACATTTATAGAGCGTCTTTCACGTCAGGAGGATGTCCCAAGGCGCTGACAGTCAGGGGTCAGGACCTGTGCAAGGGGGAAGGGAGGGGTAGTGGTGAGGGGAGGCAGAGAGGTGGGAGGGCATCTGAAGGCACGGTCGAAAAGGAGGATCTTGAGACCAGCACTGAAGGATACAAGGAAGGGACGGACTAAGGCAAAGATTGTGGAATGGAATTCCAGAGCGTGGTGGGCAGAGAGGTTTTGAGACCGGCCTTGAGGGAGGCATGGGAGGAAACGAGGCGGAGGGGCTGAGGGATGGAGTTCCAGAGTGTGGGGGAAGAGAAGCTGAAAGCACGGCCACCGATGGTAAGGCGGATCGGGCGGATGATATGGAGCAGACCGGAGCCCGCTGAATGGAGGGAGCAGGCAGATTGGTAGGGAGTCAGCAGGTCAGAGAGATAGGAGAGGGCAAGGCCATGAATGGCCTTGAAAGCAAGGAGGAGGATTTTGTAATAAAAACAGAAGTTGCTGGGAAAACTCAGCAGGTCAGGCAGCATCCATGGAGAAAGGAAAGTGAGTCAACCATTCGGGTCAATTTAGACGTTTCCCCCAGTGTCCTGGATAATAATAATAATAATAATAATAATAAACCTTGCATTTGATATAGCGCTTTTCATTTTTTCTACACATCTCAAAGCGCTTCACAGAGTAGACTATAAAGTGAATTGACTGTATATTTGTGGGTGAAAAGGCAGCCAAAAAGTTCACAGCCGTGTCCTGCAAAGTCATGGATTGAAATGACCAATTTTTTTTATTTTTTCACAGGATTATTATTAGGCATGTGGAGTAACTTGTTACCCAAAGTTGTTTCACCCTGATCTGCCTGGATTTGAACACAGGTTTCTCCATTGCGAGGCTTGTGCTCTAACCACTAAAGCTGTAGGACTCTATACCCTAATCTGCAAAGTGGAAGATCAGTGTTAATTAGAACATGGGTTATAACAAACTGCGACATCCAGTGCAGGGCACTGTTGATGACAGCCTGGCTCACCAGTAGGACATAAAAATGCAGACCTGGCCTCAGGGGCAGGGAATTCATTCACTCAGCTTTGCCCAAATTAACTTTGGCTTGTTAATTATACAAGCCAAAGACTACAACAACAAAAACAACAACATTACATTTGTGTAATGCCTTTCATGGTGGGAAGACATCCCAAGGCACTCGACAGGCAGTTTTCCAGACCGGAGCTCGGGGTAGGGAATGGGGAGAGTGGAGGGCAGGGAGGGAAGGAGGTTGATCAAAAGCACAGTCAAAGAAGAGCACCTTGAGGTGGGTCTTGGAGGAGGCAAGGGATGGGGTGGGCATCCTCTCCCACCCCCACCTTTTCACCTTTAGTGTTCATTTTCCACTGTATGTCCACTCTAAAAACTAGTTATTTACATGTTTTAGATACTTGAAAAGGAAGATCACACAAGATTGGCTAGATGTAAAAGGTTTTTCAGGTCATCAGATCTCACCTGTCCCGAACACCCAGTCTACCATCACAGCATCAAACTAATTTTTAAATGTCTAGCCTCTACCACCTTTCTGGCAACCTGCTCCAGTTAGAAGTTGCCCTTTCGAACGCTAGAACTTATATCCTCTTTTTTTTAATTCCTTGCTATATGTTAAAGTATTGATCTGAGGTTACATTTTCAATCCCAATTAATGGTGTGGTGAGGCGCTATATCAAATATTATATCAGATTGTTATTATTATAACATTCTATATCACATACAAGTTGTAACATCATAAAAATTTCAGCATTGGGCCATTTGGCCCACCGAGCCCAAGCATTTTATCTCATCCTTCCAGAATACCAAACCTATCATCTTCCCATTATTGTGTCAAAATGCCTGTTAAAATGAGACTCTGTGTCCTGGCCTCCACCTCCTGAGATTCCACTGCTGTCAAGATAGTACTAGCCAATTAGCTAGTACTGACTCCTCCATTATTGCCATCTACTCTAATCCCAATTCCCTGTTCTTGCCGCCAAGCATTTATTGATTTATTTCTAGATCATCATCATTATTGCAATTGAGACAATTATTTAGGTCCCATCTGTGTTGCAATTCAAACGAACTTGAAGTGATACTTCCTGCCATTTCACACATTTGCCTCCATAACAATATTCACTTTATCTTTAATTAATCTTATCCTGCAAAGCACTCTGGGCAATTTTGGCTGTGTTGGTGTGATTTAAGTTTACGTTATTTGCCCATTGTTTTCCTGCAAACAGATTCCAAACATTGTTGGTGCCAGCCTTTGCAATTTAAGTTATGAGATTTCTGTATAGATTTCTGTGTAGCATAGGTTTAGGACATGACAGCACAGCATCAATCCACATGTACCAGTCAAGTACTGCACTCAATGAAAGTTTTATGTACCTATGTTACTGAGCAGCAAAAATACATTATTATTATTAGAAGATGTGAAAACCGCTATATCAAATGCAAGGATTATTATTATTAATATATATTTCCTATTAGAATCAGCTCCACTAGTGAGAAACAAAAACTCTTGCAGAACACATTGCAATGATATTTATTCCACAACCCGTTCTCTGCCTAAATAGTTGAGCCGCAATCCTTGTTCCACAGTAAAAATATGACACAGTAGGAGGCTGTTTGACACATTGTACTAGTGCTGGTACAATACATATGGTATGAGAAGCACCTCATGTCCTAAATTCCTACAAAGTCAATCGTAGGATTCGGTAATGATCATTTTGTTTTCGGGTCAGCCGGATGTCTGACACATTCGGAACGTTCATCATACTTAAGAGTATCCAAACCAAGATGAGATTTCAATGCATTCCACCTACACATAGAACTGTCCGAGATAGATTGAATCTTGACTCTAGTCTGGCACTGTGCAGAGACATGAGTAAGAGGTTCCAGCCACCGGTGAAATACCACTATTCTTATTGTTTCCTCATTTAACAACAACAACAACTTTGATTTATATAACGCCCTCCACGCTGGATGGCTTCTCAGAGCGCTTCATAATAACGGATCCCGGGACCGAGCCAGGGGCAGGGGGCAGAAAGGTGACCAAAGGCGCGGTCAAAGAGAAAGGTCTTTAGCTGGGACCTGCAGCTGAGAAAAGAGGGGGTGAGGTGAAGGGAGTGAGGGAGTTCCAGAGACTCGGGGCGTAGTGGCTGAAGGCACGGCCACCGAGGGTGGAGCGGAGGATTCGGGGGGACATGGAGGAGGCCAGACCCAGTGGAGCGAAGGCAGCGGGTGCTGGTCTGAGTAGAGAGGAGGTCAGAGAGGTAGGGGGGTGCAGACGAGTGGAGGAATTTGAAGACAAGGCTGAGGATTGTAACCAGTGATGCGGGGAGAATAGCCCCACGGGGCTCTTGCTTCTGGTCGGAAGCACTCAGACATGCAGATGAGACCTGTTCTGAGCAAAGTGCCAGATGGGGAGTTTGACTGTAGCAGTAAACTTGTCGCGCGGGTGTCCTAAGGACTGCTCGGGGAGGACAGAAACCTTCTGTGAGCAGAAGGGCTAACGTCTGCTTGATGTTAATTCCGTAAAGAAATGCATGGTTATTTGGCAAGTAAGCCCAAGGATATAGGGAGAAGGAAGTGGGTTTTAGGGGAAGTAAGAATAATAATCCTTGCATTTGATATAGCGCCTAGTCACGTCTTCTAGATGTCTCAAAGCAGAATATATTGCCGAGTGAATTGACTGTATTGACTGAATTGTGGGCAAAATGTAGCAACCAATTGCACAGCAGAGTCCCACAAATAGCCGTGGAATCGAGTGACCAAATTGTTATATTTTTCTTATAATGACCCCCCAGAAAAGTGATCTGCCAATCAACTAACACCTGGGTTCCTACATACTGCTAGGTAAACAGAGGAGTGTAGAGTAAGTAAACTCATCTAATATTTTGCCCTAAAAAGGGATCAAACCCAGATCCTTTCACATAGGAGACAAGCGTGCTAACCACTGAGCTGAGCTGCAGGTCTCCACTCCACTCACAATCACACAGAGAAATACACAGCCACTCACAATCACACAGAGAGACACACAGCCACTCACAATCACACAGAGAGACACACAGCCACTCACAATCACACAGAGAGACACACAGCCACTCACAATCACATAGAGAGATACACAGCCACTCACAATCACATAGAGAGATACACAGACAATCACACAAATACACAAACAATCACAACAGCGGGACCTTGGAGTGAAGCCCACTTGCCGCTTGTGCCGCATATGAGCATCTAGAGCATCTGGAGTCCTGTAGCTCAGTGGTTAGAGCACTCGCCTGACAAGCGTGAGACCTGTGTTCGAATCCAGGCAGGTCAGGGTGAAACCTTGGCCTAGTTTCCTTACTCCACACGCCTAATAATAATCCCTCCAAAAAACCCACAATAATAAAATTGGTCATTTCAATCCATGACTGTTTGCGGGGGACACTGCTGTGCGCAATTGGCTGCCACGTTTTGCCCACAAATATAAGGTCAATTCACTTTACAGTATATTCTGTGAAGCTCTTTGAAACGTTGATAAGATGAGGAAAGCGCTATATCAAAATGGAAAGATCATATTATTATCTCAGCCCACAGTGATGTCAGGTAACCAGCGAGTGTCCTGCGAGCCAGAAACTTAATTTGTAGAGGGTTTGTAGCAGATGGGATGTATGACGGATTCTGTGGAAAAAGTGCGGCCAACTTCTCTATTGGTCCAGGTAATAACTAAAGGGTTTCTATAGATGGACATTTCATTACCAACTTACTTCTTCCGTGGCCAATGGGCTATCATCTGTCAGCCTAGCTCAGTTGGTAGCACTCAGAACTCGGAGTTTGAAGTTTATGGGTTCAAGCCCACACTAGAACTTTGAACTCATATAGTCCTAGCTATACTGTACCATAAAGCAGTGTTGAAGTACTCTGCATCGCCAGAGGTGTGATCCTTTGGATAACATGTTAAACTCAGGTCTTGCGTGTCTGTTCAGCTAAAGATAATTAAAGATCCAATTGCACTGTTCATAAAGAGAAGGGAGTTTCTCCTGGTTTTCTGGCTAGCAAACCTCCAGGTAAAATTCATCTACTATTATTTAATTGGGAAAGAAAGCTGTAACCAACCAGATTTGTTGTAAACTTTCAACAGCTAAAGAAGGAAGAGAAAACTCAAGTTTGCAAGACATTGAAGAATGTGATAATGAGGATATTTACACCTTGACTTTGGATGATGACCCCTACGATATGATTTTACCAGAAGAGAACTGCGATAGGGCAGTGAAAAATGAAACTTCTGCCAAAGTTTTAAAAAGACCTCCAGCGCCTATACCTCGACCGACTACGCTTCAATGTGGAAACACCCCCTTTATAGCACAAGGTATGTTATTGTTCCTGCATCATTGTAACATTTAGTCAAATTATTTTGCGTCATTATTTGAATGATGTGCTTGAAGCATGGAGTACATATGCACTATGTACATTTGTGTCTGGCTGTCTGCATAACCTCCAAGTGGTAAATTCCTATTTTCACAAAGACAATGAGTTAGTGAAGGTCCCCAAAGTAAAGGAAAAATCGTTGAGCAACTTCTCTCAGTTGTTCCTTGTTCTACATGAAGGTGCTATATAAAAGTTGTTGTTCACACATTTCAATGACTGGCAAAACACTTATCAAATCCAAGGATTATTATTATAATAATAAAAGCTATTTCATAGAAGTGTGGCAGAGGTGTAGCAGAGAACTGCCTCTCGAGCCTTTTCTAGCGCTACATGCTCGACTAAAGCTATATTTGGAAATGAGCTTTCATTAAAGTATGGTTTGTTCACACTTCCAGCTCCTGTTAACCCTGCAACTCAAAGCCCAGATGGATAGGGTGTCATGACTAGCATGACAAATCTTTGGCCATCAAATCCCAACCTTCCAAGATACTGCACCCGACTGTTTTTTCATCACAGCATTGAGCTACTTTTTATATGATTCTTTACTCCAGGCCTCAGTAACCCTTTCCGGTAACCTGCCCCAATAGTTAATTACCCAGCGCCTTGGGTTGTCCTCCCGATGTGAAAGGCACTCCACAAATGTCATTTTGCTGTACTCTCTGGGTCATGAAAAACTTCCTGGTGTCTGTGCTGAAATTGCCCTTTGCCAATTATAAACCTCTGTACTCTTGTTCTTCTGCCCCGATGCATTCTAAAGGATTGTTCTGGATTTACCTTTTCAATCATACTTAAAATTTGAATATACCTCTATAAGATTTCCTCGATGTCATCTTCTTCCCAGACTGCGGAGACCTAGCCAGGCAATCATTCTCCTCTGCACTGTAAAGAAACATTCGTATTGTTAATTAATGATGAAATAGTGCATGTAATTTGGATGTTAAACAATTGATTCCTTTATTTACAGTTCAGCAGTCAACGGTTATACAGAGAGCATTGAACCACTCTCACGAGGCACAATAATGGTAGCAACCAGGTTTAAGGGCATAAAGTAGTTATTCCTGGAAGAACAGCAAGCAATCAGTGGAAGTCAGTCAGATCTACATCTCACTAAAACTCCCTTTCTTATACCCTAAGAGTGTTAGTTGCAGACATGTGCACAGCAGCACTCAGCACTTTTACAATTCACAAACCTTGAGAGTAGGTAAAGCAACCTAATAAAAGTAACATCCCTGCAGTGCGATGATCAGTTATGCACATTCCTGTACTTAGTGAATATAATCGGTGGAGAGGCCTCTAATAGCTCTGCTGTTTGTGACTGCGAAGAGACATTTACCCTGACTGAAACCTGGGTACAAATCTGAGCAATTTCTACATGCAGAGAGACACTAGTCAGAGAAATTATGGTGCAAGCTTCGGTGGAGAGAGTGAACACCTGTTCTATAGAAAGGGAAATATCCAAGCACTTGTGGAACAGGTTGCGCCTGAAGACTTTTCTTTTCGACCGCGCTTTTGGTCACCTTTTTTCTCCCCTCCCCCTGGCTCAGCCCCGGAATCCGTTTTGTGAAGCGCTCTGAAACGCCATCTAGCATGGAGGGCGCTATGTAAATCCAACTTGTTGTTGTTAATATACCGTTTCAATATATTAGCACAATATATTTGTTCAATTCTAAAATAAAACAACTATCTAATGTAACCTGTTCTATTTTAGTTGGACATATCCGCACATGCAAATATATATGTTAATTTTCTGTTTAGTTGCTATTCTGAGATTGTACATCACTCTTTTCTGAGTTCTGTTGTTTGAAAGTAAATCTTATTTTGCCGAGAGAAGCTGTTATTTGAAATCCAATTTTGCCCGACCTATAATTGCTCAGATTTATATCCAGCTTTTAGTCGGAGAGAATTTCTCCTTTGCTATTGTGGAGTCACAATAACAGACAGCAGAGCTATTAGAGACCTTTCCATCCCATTATATTCACTAAGTACTAGAATGCACATAACAGCACACCAAGCACGCTGTTATCCAAATGTTATCAATTTGTTCCTCACACATGATTATAGCACTGTAGGAATTTTATGAGAAGGAGTTAAGATACAGATCAGCCATAATCTTTTAGAATGGTGGAAGCGGCTCGAGGGGCTGAATAGCCTACTCCTGTTCCTGTGTTTCTAAAAAGAAATATATATATATAAGTATATAGTAAAATGGCTTAATCCAACCCATAATTTTGCTTCCTGATTCAGAAGTACATTAGCACTGATGCGTTTCAGAATGTTTGGATACTACACCATTCAGCAAAAAGAGGGAGCATTACACTTCAAGTCTGTAGTGCAAACTCAATAGAACTGTTAAGTGTTTCCTTCAGTTTAGTTTGATTCATTTCATAATCATCATCAATCTGATGAATCTCAGACATCTGGACCTTATTTCAGCATGTTGTACTCAGAGGGCTTAAAGTCTGCCTTGTAAGGCTGACCAGGAATGCCACCTAGGGGTCAAACAGAAGATTCTGGTTCTTCACCGCCAGCGTTTATATATTTGGTACATTGTTTTTCATTTGCTGTTCACACTGTTTATCACAAAGCTATCACAAAGCATAGCATCATATTGATGATACATCATTTATTATTGAGACCTAAAAAGTCATATGTGTAACTAGAATCACAAACAGTGTCACCTTAATCCTGGAATTTCCAATCCAGACGTACATACATACCTGCATGCATGCATGCCTACCTACCTACCTAATGTCGGATCAGAGTTCCCACATGTCAGTGCGAGGCCGATTAAAAGGATTCCTGATTCGCTTAAATGAATACCTTTAGGCCCCAATACATTTCCCCCTGCCCCACTTAAACCTCTCGCCAAGTTTATAATCCATTGGTAAAACGGGGCCTATATCTTTCAGAATGAGATTTGAGAACAGTCATGTAGGTACAATCTTCTTAGTCCCATTTGTGACCTGCATGCACTGAACTTGTATATCACTAGCCCCAATAGACCCAGGGTTGCAGCTACCTGCAAACTTGTAAGCTGTAAGCTTGTCTCCAACACACGTATAACTGTTTAGCAATGTAAATACATAGGCAAATAGAGTTTCTACTTTGTCAATTAGCAAAATTAAATGTAACCTTGTGCACTGGAGGATGATTGCCTGATGTTTCTGAAAGGTTATAGTGGTGATAGGACCTAGCATCACAAGCACGGATGAGTTTTAGACTCCAGATGAAAATAGACATCAGGGACAAAGGAAAAAAATGTTTCTTGCTGCAGATATATCCACCCACATTGCAAAATAAAATTTCTGATTATATTAAATGACAGAACAGAACAGGGGGGCAGTTAGTGTGGTCAAAGTGTGAACAAGTTCACCATGGAAATGAGCAGAACATCATTAACAATTTAAGCACTAATTGGGCCATCACACTTAATAAGGGCATGAGGATTGCTGGTGTGAGAAATTAGACTACCCGAGATCAGGTACTGCCAAAGCTCAGGACCTGAAGTAAACACTGAAATGTAGTAAATGGGTAGGAAGGCTATCACCATTCAAAAGGGAAATCAGCTCATGCTGTGTCACAGTGGTGCGGGAGGCAATGTCTAGTGAGTAAGGCACATTTAACAACTATAGTGCTGTTGCTGAAGGCAAACTGGAAATAAATAATTTACCAACACTGACATGCCTCAAACTAATGAGTGCCAAGTTCATAAAAACTTTACTCCACTTTTGCATGGGTGTGAATGTTAAAAAAAAGCACAACTATTTTGTTTTCATTTTAGATCCCTTCTACTTGTCTAGATTTCTTGAGCTCAGTGGGTACCAAAACTTCTTTGGGTGGTCAGTCAAGCCACCTGTTTGACTTGCAGAAACGCATCGCCATGTTGATTAAGAGTCTTCCAAACAATCTACGCGGACTTCTACATATTCATGAATGCAATGCACAATCTCTGCCCAGAGGGACATACTTGTCTTGACTACCTTGCAGAAATTGCAAATTCAAGCCACAAATCGGGAATTTAAACTTATAGTCAAGGATAACACTCCAATGGCTTGCTGGGTGTACGCTGCATTGCTGGGAGTAGCTCATCTCTGCTCCCACATCCTGGAATACCATCCCACAATCCCTTTGCCTTGTTCCTTCCCTCGCCTCCTTCAAGGCCGGTCTCAAGACCCTCCACTTCGATCATACCTTCTGCCGCCCTCCCAACTCTCTCACTCCCCTCCTAACTCTCTCCCACCCCTCCCCCCTGCCCTGCCCCTCTCCCTCGCTCCGGTCCCGACCTGACTGTTCAGCTCCTCGGGACATCCTCCCAACATGAAAGGCGCTCTATAAATGTCATTTTGTTGTTGTTGCAACGCTGGGGGTATGCTACATTGTTGGAGGTGCATCCTTCTGTGAGACATTGAATTGGGTTCCTGTCTGTCTGTTTAAGAGGAAGTTAAAGATCCCATGGATCCTACTTGAAAAAAGAAGGCAGTCTCTCCAAATAAAATTGGTCATTCATTTCATGACTGTTTGTGGGACATTGCTGTCCAAAAATTGGCTGCTGTGTTCAACTACACATACTTTCTTTATACTTACATCAACTTAACATCCCAATAACCATTTAGTGCTTGGAGGTGTTTCAGTGTGATGAAGTGAATGTATCAAATGCTAGGAATATTGATTATTATTTTCATTCTTAGCAAAAAAACAATCAAAATAACATTCTGGGTCATATGGTCAGTGGATCAGGAGATTAAGGATCAGTGACTCTGGCGATAAATTCTAATTTGTCTTATAATTTCAAATATAATTTGCACGTGCAACTTTGCTCCATCCAAATACTGATGTACACCTTCCGTAGTTTAACAGACACCACTTTCGGAACAGACTGAGAACTTGGAGTTCTGCCCAGATAACTATCGATCTTTGGAAATTCCCCACTTGCATTTTTATAGATGAACTTGCATTTTTCATCACCGTTTATCACATTGAAATGTCTCAAAGTGCTTCACTGGTAAATTCTGTTAAGTGCTGTCACTGGAATTGTAGACAAACATAGCAGCCATTTCCACCAGCAAGGTACATAAACAACCATGAGGAATTTATTAAGTTCTTACCATAAGCTATAAATGGCTTCTTAATTCCTCTGACCAAAATGAATCACTTTACATTTCTCTGTATTGAATTTCATCTGCCACCTATCCATCCATTCTACTAGCTTGTTTGAGTCTTTCTGCATCTTTGTGGAGTTCTGTAGCTCAGTGGTTAGAGCACTTGCCTTATAAACGTGAGACCTGTGTTCGAATCCAGTCAGGTCAGGGCGAAACCTTGGACAAGTTTCCTTACTCCACATGCCTAATAATAATTCCTCAAAAAAAACACAATAATAAAATTGGTCAATTCAATCCACGTCTGTTTGTTTACTTAGCATGTGGGAGTATATACTTGAAGCTCAGTAGCGAAATGATAGGGAAGGACAATATCTATAGCAGTTCTGATAAATACTGACAGTACGTGAGGTCAACAAGAAAGTTAAATAAAGAGAAAATATTAATTATAACTGGATGAAAGTATTTTAGATTACAAATAGCTGTGCTAATCTTTAAAGCAAGTCACTGCTAACCTGATTTGGACTGACTGCATCTCTGGTAATAACCCAGCCTTATCTATTCTGGATTGTTTTCCAAACGAATAGAGCATTACATTGTCTCGCACAGGAAAGGTTTAATTGCAAAATGCTTCATATTCCTTCCTACACCAATACTGCTTGGACACCATACGATATACAAATGCCTCTTCCAAACTCAGACATTAAAAGAATCGAACGCCTGAAGAGTTAATGCAAAGAAAATAATCTGAAGATCATGTTTTTTTTCAAAATGCAACCAGCATTAACTTTGCAACCTTTTCTCAAAGGCTGCGTAATTACATGGAACCACAAAATTGCACAAAAGGATTGTCACCTCTAAGGTCAAACAACAAACAACAAACAAAACTTACATTTATATAGCGCCTTTCACGTCGAGAGGACGTCCCAAGGCGCTGTTGTTGTTTGTTTGTTGTTGTAAGGCATTGGAAAGGGTGCAGAGGAGATTTACCAGGATGGTACCAGGAATGAGGGACTTCAGCTACGAGGAAAGGCTAGATAGGTTAGCCTTATTCTCTCTAGAACAAAGAAGGTTGAGAGGAGACCTAATAGAGGTTTATAAGATTATGAGGGGTTTCGACAGGGTGAATAGGGAAAGACTGTTTCCACTGGTGGGCGAATCAGTGACTCGTGGTCACAGATTTAAAATAGTTTCAAAACAAAGCAGAGGGGAGCTGAGGAGAAATGTTTTCACTCAGCGGGTTGTTCGAATCTGGAATGCATTGCCTGAAAACGTGGTGGAGGCAGATTCCATAACAGCTTTTGAAAGGGAACTAGATCTTTATTTAGGTCTGTTAGGTTATGGGGAGAAAGCTGGGCAGTGGGATTGAGTTGCTCTGTTCAAAGAGCCGGCACAGACTAGATGGGCCGAATGGCCTCCTTTTGTGCCGTATGATTCTATGATTCTATGAAAAGAAATACTGGAAATCTCACAGAGGGACGTACTGTTTAAAAAAAATGGATCAAAGGGAGTCAGGATTAAAAACCCTCTTGAAGCAATCAGTAGCAGAGTTTCGCAAAGTTCTATTCTTCGTCTCCCACTGTTCATATTATTCAAAACAATTTGTGGGAGAAGACCTACAGGGCTCCACATACGCAGACCACCTTTGAAAAGGAATACGCACTCTCTCTCTGAAGGGACGCACCTTACTTGCCAAATTCCAGAGAGTATCAGAGGTGCAATTTGGTGAGAGCAAGGCTCGGGGCCCCCAGAATGTGCATTTGATTACCGCTGGAGCTTAACTGGCAAAACTACAAGCACTGACTGGCAAGCTGTATGGATACAGCTCGGTTAACCAAAGTGAAATGGGAAGAATCCCTGCTCCCAGTGGTTGATCTGCCCATCTAAGTCCTGCCAACAAGCACAATTGGCTTGTCTATCTTCACCAGTGCTTTGGAGTGTTAGAGATCAATCAGCCCTATAAAAGGTTAGTTCTACGGACCTCTCCTCATACGTGTTTGCAATCACTTACTTGGTTAGGATACCCTGTTGGGTGAGTCTCAGAATGTGTTCGGATCTCTCAATAACCATTCGTTTGTGAGAACACTGCTGTGCAGGGCAAATTGGCTGCCGTGTTCACCTGCAAATGCACAATACCTCCATCCACCTGCATCCTAACCTCTATCTCCACCGTCCCCACCCATACAGCTGCCCTCCTACCTGTCTGCCCTCCCTCATCCCAATCCTGATCTCCGACAGTTCAGCACCTTGGGATATCCTCCTGACATGAAAGGCACTTTACAAAGATAATCTTGTTGTTGTTGTAGTATTGCTGTTGTCTCCTATCTTTGCTTGTATTTAATTCATGAACTGGGTCGGTCATATCGATTCACATCAATCACTTGACAAACTGAAGGTCTATGCACAATTAAATATTATTCCAACATTTTTAAATAAATACTAATCTGCTATTTTTGTCAGTGTTCCAGCAAAAGAATACAAAGGAAGCCGATGAGAAACTGTACGCTGTTGTGCCCCGACATGGTAAGAAGTTTGGTACTTTACAGAGTCATACAGTATCTACTGGAGGTTGATATGTTTGCTCAGTTGTGTTTCTTGGAGATGCTACAGGGTAGTTTTCCTGCACTATTAGGGGCCGGGAGATTTGCTCGATTTCCTGCAAAGCGTTAAAAGATTTATTTTTCATATTTTAACACAACCACGGAGTGACCTAGAAGATGAAAATGAGATCGTCATTGAGAGTTGGGCATTATTACGACAAATGGCATACACACAAAATGTGCATAAAACACCCAGGTCTCCAACTGATCCTTCAGGAACAAATGATCGTTATTCCTGTTTTAAGACCACAGACACATCATACCATGGAGGCTAATTATTACATGGTGTTTGAGATTTAGAAAATCTAGCCTTTAAAATTCCAGCCTCTATTGAGTGATGTGATAGCAGGTTTTACTGTGCATGTGCAAATAAAGTCCAGTTCCAGTGTATCAGGTCACCATCAATGTCACCTCCTGTTTTCTCCACGTGCACAAAGTAGGATGTGACATTTGTCGGTGACCGAATGCACCAGAAGCTAGCAATTATTTCTAAAAGTGGGAAACTAATAAGTCCCAACTTTCAGGCCATTTAAGTTTCTCCGAATATCACAAACTGCAAAATCAAAACATGATATCGGAGGTGGCCCCTTAACTGACTACAAACCATTGTACTGTATTACAAAAAGCCAGCGGACTTGCAGGAAACGAACAGGAAATCTCTTCACTTTAAGTAGTGCCACTGAATCCTTAACGTCCACCTGAATAGCACACCCCTAGGCATGTGTTGAAGTGGTAGCGCATGCTCTGTCAAATCCTGCTGGCTCCCAGTCACTTTGAGCCCAGGGAAGCCTTCTGCCATTGTAGCAACAGGACTGTTACATTATCAGCCTGAAAAGGCTGAATTTTACAGACAGCACAAAAGGATTTAACAAATAAAACTTTGGCTACCATGTTTTGGGGAAGGGCTAATCATGTCAATAGACCGCGACTCCTCTGTTGATATCTTGCTCTGGAACTAGAAGACAGCTGATTAAAAACTCTTTTGTACTAGGCAAACAAATGGCTTTTTACCATATAAACTGATTTGTAATCCTACAGCAATAAACAGGTACCAGATACGTTTCAATAACTTCCCCTTTTAAGCATCAATTCCCAATCATATTTTATCAAACCAATACAATGGCTTAGGACCACATCAATGATGTCATATCTCCGATAGCATAACTTAACTGTACCCATTGATGCACATTTCAAAATACCTGTTGTATTATAGACTTGGACACATTTCTGTAACGCACAGTACCAACCGAAAACTCAAAGTTATTTATCAAAATAATTGTATTGGATTCTATCCTATTGCTACCAACCGAAGCAGCCCATATTTCTAACTGGCCTCTTTGTGTCAAACCAGCTGCCAGAGGCGAAAGCCCCACTTCCGATACATTTGGAAGACCAGCCCAGCAGCAGCTCATCCATTTGCAACAACAGGTCAAGAAGGGCACTCTGACAATGGATGAAGCCGAGGAAAAATTCAGACAGTGGCAGAGAGAACAAAAGGATCAAGACGCCATCCAACAGGTCCCAGAGCAAACCATTGTGCCAAAGGCTACAAGTCTCAATAATTTCTTTTTAAAAAAAACCTAGAACCCAATCCACATTCTTGCCTCTTAAATAATTTAGCAGTCACCTCTTATGCAGAAAGAAAACTTGCTGGTACAATTCACACCATACTATTACTTTAAGAAGCAATACACATGGAGGGATTACTTCTTTTGGGGTCCTGTAGCTCAGTGGTTAGAGCACTTGCCTTACAAGCAAGAGACCTGGGGTCAATTCCAGGCAGGGCGAAACTTTGGGCAAGTTTCCTTACTCCACACACCTAATAATAATCCTTCACAAAAACCAATAATGATTTGGTCATTTCAATCCACAACTGATTGTGGGACACAGCTTTGCATATTTGGCTGCTGCATTTCGCCCACAAATATATACAGTCAATTCACTTGACAGTATATTCTGTGAAGCGCTTTGAGAACGTCTAGAAGACGTGAAAAGCGCTATATCAAATGCAACGATTATTATTTACACAAAATAGGCTTTTATTTTTATTTTATTCCGTTCTTGTTCTTCCCACTCAGCTCCTAATGCCTTGCGGGCCAAAGCCCTAACAGATGAGGTTATCATAGCTGGAATAGTTGTGGGGAGCTTGCCAGACAGTTTTCGATGACAAGCTATGCAGTTTCAGCTGATAAAACTCCAGCAGGATCCCAATACACAGACCAGGTCCCCAAACATGACTCTTGCCAATCTCCGCCTATTGCACTCTGAAATTAGATAAACAGAGTGCATCCCTCTCAGGAGTGTGTATTGCATTTCAAATATTGTACAAAGATATTGCCATGTGTAGATCATATAAATATGGAGCTCTACCTATTTTAGATACTCTGATGTATCCTGATAGGTCAGGCACCCGACTAACTGACCCCCCCCCCCCCACCCACCCCCCCCAAAACAAAAATCTTTTTTATTATCTACTTATACCTCAAATATATGCACTCCGAGATACTGCCCCATGTGAGGGGCAGTTTCTGTTGTTATCTGCCTAAAAAATACACATTCACTACACTTTGTCTGGCTTCCCATTACACAGAGGATGCAGTTCAAGATTCTGCTCCTCACCTTCAAAGCCTCACACCTCCATGGCCTCACACCTCCCTGCCTCTAAGACCTCTAAACCCCGTAGCAACATGCCCGCTCCATCAGCTCGATGGGCTCCAGCCTACTGCACATTCTCTGCCTCGACCATGCTGCCATTGGTGGGCGGGCCTTCAACCATTCCCTTCACCCTCTGGAACTCCATTCCACAGTCTCGTGGCCTCACCCCATCTCCTGCCTCCTTCAACACCCACCTCAGGGCCTTCCTCTTTCACCGTGCTTTCAATCAACCTCCCTGCCCTCCATCCTCCCCAATCTCTACCCCAAGATCAGGTCCGAATACTGTCTGTCCAGTGCCTTCGGACATCCTCCTAGTGTGAAAGGCGCTATACAAATGTGATTGTGTTGTTGTTGTTTGCAGTAAATACTGTGAAACAATTTGGAAAGTCCTCTTTAAGGGGGGAGGCATCAAACGCAAAGATTTATTATTTTCCTCTTATTTGCCTGTCAATTATTTTTCCAGGAAAGATTAAAACTGCCTTATTCTATCTGACTTTTCTTACTTGCTGGGGACAACTCATTGTAATTCACTCAATGATTGAGATAAATAGCTGTCGTGTGTCGCTCCATTTCACAGTGACAGGTGCTAAAATGAGTGTGAACCTCATTCTCTAGTTCTCGTTTAAGAGAACTTCTAATTTTTATTAACATTTTACATTAGAATAAAGAAGATTGACTCAATAGTGGTCTTCAAAATTATGAGGGGTTTTGATGGAGTCAATAGGGAGACATCATTTCTACTGCTCAGTGACTCAGTAATTAGAGGGCAACAATTTAATATAGTTATGTTGATCAACAACAAAATTACATTTGTAGAGCTCCTTTCACGTTGGGATGATGTTCTAAGGTGCTGAACAGTCAGGGGTCAGGAAATGAGCATGGGTAGCTGTAGGTGGGGGGGTAGGGGGGTGGTGGGCAGGGTTGAGGGAGAGCACAGAGGTAGGAGGGTGAATGAAGGCATGGTTGAAGAGGAGGGTCTTGAGACTAGGGTCTTGAAGGAGGCAATGGAGCGAGGAAGGCAACGGGTTTGTGGTATCAGTAAGTGAATTACTTTCTTCACAAGATTATTGGATACAAAATGCTTGGAAGAAGTCAGCACTAACACATCCTTTAAAACAATAATAATCCTTACATTTGATATAGTGCTTTATTACATCTTTGAGATGAATTTACTGCAGCATGCAGTGACCTTATATTTTTTAGGCAAATATCCTTCTCATCCAGTGTAACCAAGGGTCATGGAAGTTAAACAGATTCCATCATTTATGTGTTTGGAGAAATTTTGTTATGTAGTTAGGATATGGAGTATGGATTGTCTTGCCTGCCAGGAGCAGTGGTTGAGGCCGGATCAATATTAGTTTTCAAAATGGAACTAGATGAATGTCTAAAATAGGAGTAAACTCAGGAGTATGGAGAAAGGTTAGGAAAATGGCACTAAAAGAACCAGCTGTAATAAATTACATTTGTACAGCGCCTTTCATGACAGGAGGACAACCCAAGGCGTTGGACAGACAGGGATCCATACCTGAGCCGGTGGTTGGGATCAGGACGGCTGGAGGGTAGGGTAGGAGGGTAACTGAAAGCATGGATAGATGAGTGTCTTGAAACGGGTCTTGAAGGAGGAAAGGGAGGGGCTGAGTGGGAAGGATTAGATCAAGTTCCAGAGGATGGGGGCAGTGAAGCTGAAGACTCACCCGCTAATGGTGGGGCAAGAAGGTAGGGGATGTGGAGTTCTGTAGCTCAGTGGTTAGAGCACTCGTCTTTCAAGCGAGAGACCTGGGTTCGATTCCAGACCGCGAAGTTGAGAAAGTTTCTTATTCCGCACGCCTAATAATAATTCCTGAAGAAAAAAAAATTGGTGATTTCAATACACAACTGTTTATGGGACACTGCTCTGCACAATTGGCTGCCACTTTTCCACCAAATCTACAGTCAATTCACTTTACAGTATATTCAGTGAAGGTCTTTGAGATGTGTAGAAGATGTGAAAAGTGCTAAATTAAATGGAAGGATTATTATTATTATGTGATGCAGGCCGGAGTCTGCTGAGCAGAAGGAGGGGACAGGTTGATCTGGAGTTAATAAGTCACAGGAGATTAAATGGGCTGCAGAATTCTGGATGATCTGCAGCCTGTGGAGAGGAGTTGGTGAGGCTGAAAAGCAGGGAGTTTGCACAATCGAGCCTGGATGTTATGAATGCATAGATGAGGGTCTTGGTGGTTTGCTGTGTGAGATGTAAAGTCTGTATATTTGTGGGCGAAACACAGCAGCCAATTGCACACAGCAGTGTCCCACAAACAATCATGGGTTGAAGTGACCAATTTATTATTGTTTTTTCTCTGGAGGAATTATTATCAGGAATGTGGAGTACGGAAATTTGCCCATGGTTTCACCCTGCCGGGAATCCAACTCAGGTCTCTCGCTTGCGAGGCATGTGCTGTAATCACCGACTACAGGAATCCACTCCGCTGAAACTCCCATCTCTTTTCAAAAAGGCCCATAGGATCCTTCATTTCCATCTAAGCAGGCAGACACGATCTCCCTGAGCATTGTATTGGGACACCAGCCAAGGCTGAGTTTACGGTGCCTAAATGGGCTTGCACCCAAAACCTCCTGACTCAGAAGCTACAAACTAAGCTAGGGTGATACATTGAAACAGATCCACAACATGGCTCCAGTCTGGTTGGGTTACAACAGCTGTAATGTGTCAAATGTCAAGGGTGAAATAATATATAATATAATAATAATCCTTGCTTTTGATATAGCGCTTTCCACATCTTATCAACGTCCCAAAGCGCTTCACAGTATATACTGTAAAGTGAATTGACTGTATATTTGTGGGCGAATCGCAGCAGCTAATTGCACACAGCGGCGTCCCACACACAGTCGTGGATTGAAATGAACAATTTTATTATTGTGGTTATTTTGGAGGGATTATTATTAGGCGTGTGGAGTAAGGAAACTTGCCCAAGATTTCGCCCTGACCTGCCTGGATTCGAACACAGGTTTCCCCAGCTTGGTCTCCCCAGCTTGCAAGACAAGTGCTCTAACCACGGAGCTCCACAAATACGCTAAAGCTTGGATTTTATATTTTCTTTCTCTTCTTTTAAAGGGAAAGTTACGTGATCTACGAGAGCACTTTATAAAAGACAGGCAAGAGGATGAATCCCTGCATGGTAATACAAACAACCTCTGAATTAATCGTTTGAATTATTCTTACCGGTTAAACTAGCAATGTGTCAACTACAGTAGCGATTCTGGGAGCAGACTGATTTTATTCCTATTTGTACAGTTCTTCGAAATACTATTTGATTAGATTACTGTGCCTGGCATAGAAGCATCGAGAAGACTTTTACAAGTATACAAAGTTATCTTCTGTCATCCCACTACTGCCACTACTCCCACTAATGTCACTGCGAGATTGGAGACATTTTGAACTGTGTTCAAAAAAGATACGGTGTCCTTATTAGTCATTTAAATTAAATATGGAAGGAACACATTTATTTGTATTGCTGTACAATGGAATAATTTAGCATCTCTGCACTCATTTATCAGCAGATTAAATTCAGGATCCTCCTTCTCACTTTAAATCTCTCCACGGCTTCACCCCACCCTACCTCTTACAACATTATACATCCATCTCACCATCGGCGGCACAGTTCCATTTGTCCTTTTGATATGAAAACTGGCATACCAAAGGAATGACTGTGTGTTAATTGCTGTGTGGGACAGATGAGCTTTATCTCTGCTTTCCCTCCATCAAGGAAGTTTCCCTGACTCCAAGCAGTGGAGAGCAACTCAGTACAATAACACTGCACATAAAGTCATCAAAACAATGCAATGAGATGCTTTTGCCTCAGATTAGCAAAGAGATCTGTGACAAAGTGGGAAAGGACCGAGGAACATGAAACTGCAGCAATGCATGGGGTGTTTCCTTCTATTACCGATGTTGGCTTTGCTCAGTTGGTGGCACTACTTGATTCTAGCTCACAAACTTGTAAGCTTAATCCCCAGGTTGAGACTTGAGCTCACATTCTTGGCTGACATGGGAGACATAAGACAACTGGTTAGTTTCAAACAGACATGCCCCATTATTAATAATATCCTCTTTTTTTCACAGACAAGATCAAAATTATTCATCTTTCAGATGGTAAGTAGAGTTATGATATCTTAAGAAATTAAAGATCGCACGACAGCTACAGATGAGAATGCATTACTTTGGCCCATTTAATCTTAAACTTTCAGAATTGGGTAATTAGTAGAGTTCAGGTACCCAGATGTCATACTCAGGTTGTCCAGTTCTCTGATCAAGCCACCACACCTAGAGTACTGAAGACAGATCTGGTTGCCTCAACATAAAGGGGTTGCCCAGGCCTCAGAGGCAGTGCAAAGGAGAACAATAATGATCCATGCGTGAGAGGAATGATCTTTGTGATCATTTACTGCTTGAAAAGAGATGTTGATACATCACCTCACGGCTGGACTACGGAAATTCTCTCCTAGTCGGCCTCCCCAGTTCCTCCATTCATAGGCTGCAGGTCATCCAAAACTCTGCAGCCCGTGTACTATCCCGCACCCGCCTCCGCGACCACATAACCCCCACCCTCGCCCGTCTCCACTGGCTCCCCATCCTCCAGAGGATCGAGTTTAAGATCCTCGTCCTCACCTACAAGGCCTTACATAGCCTTGCCCCATCCTACTTAACCGATCTACTCTCCCCCTACACGCCCACCCGGACCCTCCGTTCAACAGGACTTGGCCTGCTCCAAGCCCCCCGCCCGAACCGCCCCACCATCGGAGGCCGGGCCTTCAGTTTCTCCGCTCCCACCTTATGGAATGCCATCCCTCAATCCCTCCGTTTCGTCTCTTCCCTTTCCTCTTTCAAGGCCGGTTTGAAGACTTTCCTCTTCGATCGTGCCTTTTGTTCCACCCCGAACTCTTTTACCTCCCCTTCGTGTTTCACCCCTTCCCAAACACTCCCCTCCCAGCTCGGGTCACACGCCTCCTGTTCAGCGCTTTGGGACGTCCTCCCGACGTGAAAGGCGCTCTATAAATGTAAATTGTTGTTGTTGTTGAGAGGGAACCAAAGATATTAAATGGGATTAAGAAAGTAAACTGAGAATGATACTTTCCGACATGCCAACACATCAGGATAAGAGGATAGAATAAAAGATACTTTTTCTTTCACGACCCTAAAAGAAAAGACCAGGAAATTTTTCTTTACCTAGGAGGTAATTAACACCTGGAAGAGGTAACCAAGAGGATTGGCTAAGGCCAGGACCTATTTTTTTTTAAATAGATTGATGCTGTGATGAGAGGTGGACGACAAGGTGGTTAAGGAGGGAAGAGATCAGATGGGCTGAATGAACCTTCTGCATCTGAATCTCTCTCGAATACCCACCCTCCATTTGCTCCTTATAGCATTAAGAAGTTTCTTTAATAGTTCAGTAACCTGTCCTTAATACCCTTCCTCAAAACCCTTTCAATTGTGTACTATCCTATGTGTAAAGAGATGTCTGATCCAGCTCTACCTCGGCTTCAGTGACACCAGAATTCTGAGATGAACAAATAACTCCACTAATCCTATCTCAGGTTTATTTGTTCACGCTAAAGCAATAAAAACAGCCTGCACACACCATATAAACCAGCTTTAAATTACATTTCAGCAGAAGTGAAGAATGAGCTACAACTACATTTTGTCAAGAACTAGGTGACCACCTTTAGCTCTTGAGAACATATTCATTAGCTGGAGTGAGTTACAGATCTCAGAAATAACAGCACGTTCCACCTCACATTTGCTAAGAAATTAAAAACATTAATATCACCGTAAGCAATTTATAAAAAGGAATTCTCACCTGTTCATCAGGCGACGACAACAACAATTTGCATCGGCACCATGGGACAGAAGATGTCAATGGGATCCGAAGAGTATGGCTTCTGCCTTGCTGACATTTAACTACAGGAAATGTGCACTCGTCCAACTCCTAATGTCCGAAAGACAAACTGACAGGACATCAGGGGACTGAGGGGGTAGCGACCGGAGATAGAAAAGTTGAGTTGGGTGTCATCCGCATAGACATGGATGTTAACCCCGTGTCTGCAGATGACAAGCGGGAGCATGTAGACAAGGAAGAAAGGTGTACTAAACTCCATTGGCTTCTTGTCACAGAATGGATCGACTTCACGATCCTCACGCTTGTGTTTAAATTCCTCCATTCCCTGGTACTTCGCAGGTGACCAGGCAGAAGCGAGAAGAGAAAAAATTTGAGGAAATGTAGTGCTGATTGTTTGTGAGGTAGGACTCGAACCAAGCGAGTGCTGTCCCACTGAGGTGGATGATGAAGGTCAGGCGGTGGAGGAAGATGGCATGATCAACTGTATTGAAAGCGGCAGAGAAATCCAGGAAGTCAAAGAGGTAGAGGGATCTCTGGTCACAGATAGAGAGGATATCGTTTGAGACTTTCACAAGCACTGTCTCTGTACTGTGGGTAGGGCAGAAGTCAGACTAGAGGGGTTCAAGTAGGGTGTTGGAGGGAGAGGTGTGCACAAAGTTGGTTGGCAACAGTGCGTTCAAGCCTTTTGCAAGGAAGCACATAAGGGTGAGTGGCTGAGTTTGGAGGGATCGAGGATTGGTTTTTTAAGGAGAGGGGTGGTGATGGCAGTTTTGAGGGGGAGTGGGACTGATCCTGAGGAGAGGAACTGGTCAATGGTATCTGCACTGTAGGCAGAGGAGGAGGAGCTGGGAGATCAGCAATTTGGTGGGGAGGTGTTCGAGGCAGCAGGTGGTGGGCTTCATTTTGGGGATGATGGATGAGAGGGAGGAAGGAAAGATGGAGCAAATGAATGTAGGATTGGGGCCATGCTAGTAGCTGAGGGCGGGGTGGGTGAGGGAGATGGAATGGGGTTGGTAGGTCAGCCAGAGCAGAAGGATGAGGCTGCCAAATGGGTATTGTCAATTTTGAAGCTACCGAAGTCCATGACCTCTTCACGCTTGACGTTGGATGTGATGATTGAAGGTGCTTAAGTGGGGCCTTGGCATATCTGAAAGCATTGTTCTGGGTTTATTCTAATTTCCATTTAACATTTTATACACCTCTGAGATGCTTCTTTTAAAGACCCAAGAGGCCTAAATTATCTAGTCATTTCTTATAGATTGAACCCATAATGTTCATTGTTCTCATCTAGCACCTGAGCAGCTTGGAGAAGTTGTAGCAAACAGATTTGTGTTCAGTTTTAGAAGAACCTATAGAAATATATGAAGTACTGAATGGATAGTGAAAGTAAACCAGAAACAAGATATACAGGTATCTTAAGCAGAATCTTAATGACAGCAGGTTTAAGGCTATGAAGGATCAGTTTAAAATATATACATAGAGAGAGAGAGAGAAAAAATCTCGTTAATAAATACACACAAAGGGTAGGTAATCAACAACTAGAACAGATTACAAAAGCGTGATTGAGGCCAATATACTGGATGTTTTTAAGTAATGGAAAGTCTAGTGGAATCCTGTAGCTCAGTGATTAGAGCACACGCCTTTCAAACGAGAAACATGGGTTCAATTTCCTAGCAGTGCAAAACCTTGGGCAAGTTTCCTTACTCCACATGTCACTAGCTGCCCTCTACAGGTCCTCCCACCACACTGAAGGTAGATGTCCCTCAAATAACTGATGAGAAAACTCAGAGACATGGGTTAATATATTTGATGTTAAGTCATAAAGCTTTTGGTGTCTTATTTCTCGTGATTGAATTGCTGGAATTCTAGACCGTTCCAAAAATACGATCTTCTCTCTTTGCAGATATGAATGCAAAGCCACCAGATGTGTACAGCGCACCATCATCAGCAAGATCATTAATGGTAGAGTTGCAGGCTGATGGCCACCTGGGTTCTCTAAAAATCATAATTCCCACTTTCAACAGCTTACCCCATCGTGAATGGATAGCAACTGTACAAAAGCAACATAGGAATGTGGAGAAACACTTCACTTGTATATTTGGCAGGACATGTTAAATGCAAAGAAAAGTACAAATGGATAAAAGTCTTCAACCACTTGCCCCTAAGTGTCCTTCCAAGTGTCCTTCCATCCTGCAATCCCTCCACCTCATCCCCTCTGTAGCCTCCTTCATCTATCCGCTCTGTTCTCCGCTCACTCAAATCACAAACCCAGACACTCGAGTGCAGATAACAGAAATCCGACTTCTTGATTGATTGCCAGTTGTGGCTCGAGCGTCTCCTCACCTATCACCTCTTCCCACAGCCCAAAATTGACGTTTACTCCAAGGTCATCTTGGAGGCAAACAACAATCCAAAGACTGTCTTTGCAGAAGACTGACCATCAAGTCCGTAGACTCTCTATCCTCAGATCAGATGCCAATGCGCGAACTCTAGTGGTCCTAGAGTTTTTTGGCTCAAAAATCTAAAACATCTGCTTGGTGGCATGGTCCTCCCCACTCCTCCACCCCGTCCCTGCTGACACAAGACCGACACAACTTCGGTCACACCACTCCCTGTGGTCCAGTTTTCACCTCGCCCACAGAACAGAGAGAACAATTGTCAAAGTTACAAACAACATTATCTCTGTCAGTGACCAGAGCTCCCTCTGCCTCCTCATCCTCCTGGATCTCTGCCACATTCGACACAGTCGACCATGGTATCCTCCTCCACTGCTTCTCCTCTCCCATCTACTTTAGAGGGACCGCACTTAACCAACCGCCTCTACTTTGTCTCAGCAAATAGTTTCTCCTCCTACCCCACACTGTCACCTGCGGGGTACCCCAGGGCTGTATCCTTGTCCCTCTACTTTTCCCAATCTATATGCTCCCTCTGAGCGATGTCATCCCCAGACACAGTGTAAACTTCCACGTGTATGCGAATGACACACAAACCTACTTTGCCTTCTCCAGTATCAACTGAGGATCCCCCGATGTTCTATCAGCTTGACTGGCAGATATCAAAGGCTGGATGAGTGTAAACTTCCTGCAGCTGAACATGGATGAGACGGAAGCCATATTTCTTGGCTCCCATCAACGACTTCACTCCTGTGGTTCTAAAATCCTCAACCTACCTGGGCTCTCCCTCAGAATCAACAAACCACGAAATCTATGTGTTTGGTTTGACCCCCAGCTGTCCTTCCTTCCCTACATCCAATCCCTGACCAGGACTAACCGCCTTCTTCCACCTCCGCCACATTGCCTGCCTCAAACTGTTCCTTACCCCGAATACATGCAATTGTCACCTCCGGCTTTGATTACTCCAACGAGTTCTCCTTGCCGGTCTCCCCAGCTCCACCTTTGATAACATCCAGCTGATGCAGAACATCTGCGGCCCGCATACCGACCCAGACCAAACTCCACACCACATCTCACCAGTTCTCGCCAGGCTGCACTGGCTCCCCGTCACCCAATGGATCAACTTCTCGTGTTCACGTCCACTCGCTCTCTGGCCCCTACTACCTCTCTGACCTCCTCAGTCTCCAATCCACCACCCAGCGCCTCCGCTCGACTGGGACCAGCTATCTGCTCATCCCTCGAACCCTCCACCCCATCATCGGAGGTTGTGTTTTCAGCCACTGCACCCTCAAACTTTGGAACACTCTACCTCAATCCCTCCGCGTTGCCCCTCTCTCCCCCTTTTCAAGTACCACTTGAAAATCGACCTCTTTGACAGTGCTTATGGCCACCCACTCCCGGCCCGGAGTCACTGTTAGGCGCTCTGAGATACTACCCCGTGTTAGAGGGTGCCGTATAAGTGCAAGTTGTTGTTGTCTGCATCAAAAGTAAGTGTGTTGCATGCCTCAAAAGTAAATTTGAAGGCCTCAGCACAAATATAACTTTCATGACTAAGATTCAATGCTTTGTGTTTCAGGCTCTTCCGCCTCGTCCAGCAGGAGCTACCAAAGCGGCTGGTCTGTACGCCAGACCCCAATCAAAATAAGGGGGAACATGTACATTATTTTTAAAGGTTTGCATCTTTTATATAATAACAAACCTCTGCGCAATCGCTCCCACAAAACAACACAGGTACATTTGTGTAGCACCTTTCACATCAGGAGGAAGTCCCCAGGTGCTGGAAATCCAAGTACTTCAGATTCCTGTGCGTACAACAAAAAAAAAAAAGACTTTTGTACAGTTACTTCCACATTCGGAGGATACCCCAAGGCGCTGGATAAACAGTTTTCAGGTCTCGAGCTGAGAGTAGACATTAGGGGAGTGCGGTGGGCAAGGGGGTAGGAGGTTGATCAAAAGCACGGTAAAAAGAGGAGGGTCGTGAATGATGCAATGGATGGGGCGAGCTGGAGGGACTGCGGGATGGAGTTCCAGAGGATGGGACAGAATGGCTGCAGGCCTGCACACCAACGGTGAGTCGGGCAAGGTGGAGGACATGTAGGAGGCCGGAGCCTGCTGAGTGGAGGGAGAGAGTAGGTTGGTAAGGGTTTAGGAGGTTGCAGAGGTAGGAGCGAGGCCATGGGAGGCTTCGATTTTGACCTGTATTCCCTGTGTGATGGAAAGCCAGTGTACTCAGGCGAGGGTGTGAGTAATATGGTTACAGAGCCTAGTGGAGTCCTGTAGCTCAGTGGTTAGAGCACTGGCCTTCCAAGCGTGAGACCTGTGTTCGAATCCAGGCAGGTCAGGGTGAAACCTTCACCAAGTTTCTTTACTCTACTCGCCTAATAATAATAATCCCTCCCCAAAAAAACACAATACTAAAATTGGTCATTTGGTCATCAGCTAGTTGCAGAGCTGGGCTAATGTTGCGGAGGTGGGGGAAGGCAGAGCAGGTCATGGCAGGTTTGTGGGGTAGAAAGCATACTTGAGGGTCGTACAAGTCACCAAGGTTCCAGCCTGCTTCGTAAGATAGAATGTGCTTCCATGGATGGCGATGCTCTGATCCTAAAGTGTGGAGGCGCTGCCGGGAGCCACTCAAGAGCACCTTGGTCTTGTTGATATTCAAATGAAGAAAGTTGGCTCTCATCCAGCTCTTGATGTCTGACAGACATTCTGTCAAGATAGCAATGGTCCTGGAGTCAAGATGTATTGCAGATATGTGTGTAATACTTCCCATGTATTGGAATATTTAGCGGACAATTTCAAATGCTATATTTTAGAAACACACCAAAGCTTCCTAGGCAGTAAAGGCACCTGATTAAGCACTAGGTTATAAAAACACCCAAGTTCCACATTCAAATGTGGAGTTTGCTGATTTCGCAGGATGCCATAATTGCTTCTGTCTCCCTGCATTAGAAAAGACAAGATAAAACTTTGTTTTTTTGTAGCACACGAGACAGTATGAAGAGGCAGGAGTTTCACCTGGTCAAATCTCATTTCCTGGAGGCCGGGCCACCGAACCAACATTCGTATAGGTCCATAGCGTTAACCAGCAACAGCCATTCTTCATGAGTTTTATACACTTGCCAAACAACTTCTCTGAGGCAGAGCTTGTAACCCAACAGTCTAGACATAATTTTTAAGTACATTACCATGGATTGTTTAAATTAGGATCAATTTAACATTTCTAGCGCGAGCAACATTAAGAATAATAGTAATAATCATTGCACTTGATATGGCGCTTTTCACGTCTAGATGTCCCAAAGCGCTTCACAGAATATACTGTAAAGTGAATTGACTGTATATTTGTGGGCGAAACGCAAATATTAAATGAAAATATTAAGAGTTATTCATTAAGCATTAATAAGATTAGCTGCAAGTGATTTTGTTAAACTTTGCAAATACCATATTAGTGATAAGAGTAATGTGATGTTTTTGTGACCAACGCGCAGGTATGTTCACAGCTCACTTTCCTCCTCCCTCTCTTCTGTGACCATTACCACATCATCCAAGTCCCAGATACAGCTTTTCTCTGGTCTGCCTGTTCTGTTGTGATTTCCCCCCTCATCGTTTTGCATTATCACATATCTTCTCTCCGGTTTTGTTGCAATCTCCCTCTTTCTTTTGCACCTTTTTAACTCATCATCTCCTGTCCTCTACCCCAATTTCTCCTTTGACTTCCTTGCCCTGCCTCCCCCCTCTCGGTTCGTCCCTCCCCTCCCAACATGCCCCAGTTCGCACGAAGAGTTGTAGACCTAAAACATTGACTCACTTTCCCTATCAATGCTGCCTGACCCGCTAAGTGTTCCCAGCAATTTCTGTTTTTGTTTCAGACTTCCAACAACTGCAGTATTTTGTGTTTTGTGTAACTTGCTGATTCTGTTACTTTATTCATGTAAAAGTCTGATTTTCATAATTACAATATCACTTTAATAGCATGAAACTGAAACTGATTCTCAATGTTTTTACTTTCTGTAGATTTATGCAGCCTGGATTGTTGTTTCTGCATCCTGGGCAACAGCTGAGATATCTGACTTGAACACACAATACAGTGCTTTTCAATCTGGATATAGAGCAGTCAGAATGTATATTGTTTATAACATTTATTATAAGGCTACTAACTGAAGCAGATACTGAGCAGCTCAAACAGTATCAGCCATTATTTATCAGGAGCAGGCTCTTACAAAAATCAAGTCTATTGAGTGATATGTTTATATTATAAGAATGTAAAGACTCACAAACTGGGAAACTTCAAGGACGGATTTGTTTTGTTTTTAATTTGATTCCCTCCTTCTAATTATCTCTCAGAAAATTTCTTCTTTTGCTATCTGTGTAGCACTTATATTTTACCACTGACTTTGGAGTTGCGCATGTCTGTCTCACTTTTAGCTCACTTTTAGTCTAGTCTAACACTCCCACTCTGTGCATTTGAAATGCTTAGAAGGCAGATAAATACTTAGGATTTAAGTGTTATGGAGAAAAGGCCAAGAGATGGGATTAAAATATCTACCTACATCCAAGAAATTGACAGAACAGATTTAACAGGTCAAATTGCCCTTTGTTACTATGTTTTTATGTAAAGCTTGTCAATAAAGAACAAGTAGAACTCTTGGAAATGTTTCATTTCATAAATGCACATTTACATAAACTAAACCATTGGAAAGAGTAGGGGGAAAGGACTTGGTCCGACGCACAGAAACCTTTGCTATAGCTAAGATTACTGAAGTCAGACAGAGTTTCTCAAATGCATGCCAAATACATATAGAAATTTCCCTTTGCTGGCATGAACTGTGGACTTTCTCCCTGCAGGAATGAACCTTCTTTACCTCAGCACCTTGAGACATCCTCCCTACGTGAAATGCACTCTACAAATGTTTCCAATGTGGTTCATAGAATTCATAGATTCATAGAATTTTACGGCACAAAAGGAGGTCATTCGGCCCATCTAGTCTGTGCCGGCTCTTTGAAAAGAGCGATTTAAGCCCACTGCCCTGCCCGCTCCCCATAGCCTAATAGACCCGTTCTCCCTAAATAAAGATCTAATTCCCTTTTAAAAGTTGTTATCGAATCAGCCTCCACCACCTTTTCAGGCAATGCATTCCAGATTCGAACAACTCGCTGAGTGAAAAAATTTCTCCTCAGCTCCCCTCTACTTCGCCTTGAAACTATTTTAAATCTGTGACCACGAGTCACAGATTCGCCCACGAGTGGAAATAGTTTTTCTCTATTTGCCCTGTCGAAACCCCTCATGATTTTATAAACCTCTATTAGGTCTCCCCTCAATCTTCTCTGCTCCAGAGAGAATAACCCCAGCCTATCTAGCCTCTCCTCATAGCTGAAGTCCCTCAATCCTGGCACCATTGTAGTAAATCTTCTTTGTACCCTTTCCAATGTCTTCACATCCTTTCTGTAATGTGGTGACCAGAATTGAGCACAGTATTCCAGCTGAGGCCTCACCAAAGTCTTATAGAGGTTAGTCAGCACTTCCTGACTTTTGTACTCTATACCCCTATTTATAAAGCCTAGTATCCCATATGCCTTCTTAACAGCCTTGTCTACCTGTCCTGCCACCTTCAACGAGTCACTAACACAAATCCCCAGGTCTCTCTGTTCCTTCACACCATTTAAAATTTTACTATCTAGCCTATATTGCCTCCCTTAATTTCTTCTCCCAAAATGCATCACCTCACACTTCTCTGCATTAAACTTCATCTGCCATGTGTCTGCCCACTTTACCAATTTGTCTATATCCTCTTGCAGATGGCTACTATCCTCCTCACTATTTACTATTCTCCCTAACTTAGTGTCATCTGCAAACTTGGAAACTGTACTCCCTACACC
This sequence comes from Hydrolagus colliei, assembly GCA_035084275.1. Classification (NCBI taxonomy): domain Eukaryota; kingdom Metazoa; phylum Chordata; class Chondrichthyes; order Chimaeriformes; family Chimaeridae; genus Hydrolagus; species Hydrolagus colliei. The sequence goes on along the minus strand of CM068742.1, from coordinate 4,977,262 downwards.
CAAGTCCAGATCATTGATGTAGATTACAAAGAGCAATGGTCCCAAAACCGATCCCTGTGGCACACCACTGCTCACTTCCCTCCAGTCTGAAAAACAGCCGCTCACTACAACTCTCTGCTTTCTGTCTCGCAGCCAGTTGTGGATCCACGCTGCCACTGTCCTTTTTACGCCATGGGCCTTTAATTTCATAATAAGTCTCTCATGTGGTACTTTGTCAAATGCCTTTTGAAAGTCCATGTAAACTACATCAACTGCGCTACCATTATCCACCCATTAAAAAATGGGTGGATAATGGTAGCGCAGTTACCTCATCAAAAAATTCTATCAGATTTGTAAGGCAAGATTTGCCTTTAACAAATCCATGTTGACTGGCCTTTATTAGCCTATATCTTTCTAAGTGAAGATCTACCTTGTCCCTGATTATGGACTCTAGAAGTTTGCCCACTACCGACGTTAGACTGACTGGTCTGTAGTTACCAGGCTTGTCCTTCTGCCCCTTTTTATGTTGTTTTGTTGTTGTTTACCTAATCCTGGAAGGAATTAGATGCTGGCAGACAAAAGCACAAAGTGCTCAGTAATTCTGGCTTGGCACTGGAGCTAAGGGTGGGTGCCAATGGGAGGTGTGGGGAGTGAATAGATGACCCAAGAAGTGATCAAGCAGCCACATTTTCAGACATTCTTTGAAAGGGAGGAGGGAGGGAGGGAGCAAGTCATAGGGACCAGGGAATGGAGTTCCAAAGAGCAGAACCAAGGGGCTCAAAATTCCGTCCTATCGATGGCCGGGCGGGTAGAGTAGGGAACTGGAGTGAGCCAGTGTTGGCCGAGCAAATGGAATGTCCAGGTTGGTAAGGATGAAGTACATGAGGAGAGAGTGGAGTGGGATCATGTAAGGGTTGGAAATACGAAAATGAAAATCTTGAACTCCATCCACTGGGGGATGGGGAGGAAGTAAAGTCAAACAAAGATGGGGATGATAAACTTCCAGAGGCTTGTACAGACTGAAGATTCCAATAGTCTGCAGCTTGTGTTTGGAACAGCGAGGGAGTCTGGTAATTGAGCCTGGGAGTTTGGTAATTGAGCCTGGATTTAATCAAGCCATGGATGAGCATTTAAAATTGCCAAACCGGGTGACCTATTACAATAGAATCAAAGAGGGAATTCCTCTAGATGTCACGATGTGTAATTGCACTTTAATTCACTGCATTATCATTCACTTAATGTGTGAGCAGGATAATGGTTTGGATTAAAAGCTTTTTGGAGGTTAGCAGATAATGGCGGGGTCGTTTTAGAGTGTTTAATTAGATGCTGGGAAAATTAGCTCACAGTCCAAGCAATGCTAATTATATATTACACAGAGCTCTTGTGTGAGGCTCCAAGATTACAATTACCATGAAGGTCACCTGCATATGCTTAAGAAATTGAAGAACTGTATTGTCATGCTCAAATACAAATAAAACCTGCAGAAGGATGATAGAAAGAGAAAGTGCATTGGAATGATATAGGTGTTACTTTCAGCACCAAGTGGGATAAAAGGCTTCTGGACATGAGTGACATTTGCTTTCCTTTGACTGCATAGCAGACAGATGGGAGTTTGGTGTCAGCTTGGCTCTTTGGTAGCTCTCTTGGCTGTGAGTTAGAAGGTCGTAGGTTCAAAGCCTCACAAGTCTAGTCTAACACTCGCACACTGTGCTGAGTGGATGTTGCATTGCCTGGGGCACCCGATCTTTTCAATTAGACACTAACCCACATTTTTTGTCATAGGTTAAAAAGAGAAAATGATCTTGTTCCTGAAGGAATAAAACACCACCAACAACAACAAACTTGCACCTATATAGTGCCTTTCACGTCGGGAGGACATCCCAAAGCGCTGAACAGTCAGGTTGGGACCCGAGTGGGGGGGGGGGGGGGGGCGGGGAGGGTCGAAGTAGGGGGAAGGGGAAGGAGAGTGGGAGAGGGGGAAGAGTTAGTGAAGCAGCCAAAGGCACGGTCGAAGAGGAAGGTCTTGAGACCAGCCTTGAAGGAGGAAAGGGAGGAAGCAAGGCGGAGGGGCTGCAGGATGGAGTTCCATATCTGTTATCCCCAGTCAAGTTAACTCAATCCAAAGTTTTCTGAACAATAGCGAGCAACGAATGATAGCTAAGCACAAATTAAGATAAGTAGATGTGTAATTCTTACGGACAATGAATAGCTGAAATTAGGAACTAGAAGTACCATTTGCCACTGACCTTGGCTGCCTGTTATAGTAAATTTCCTAATAGCTGGCTTGAGATAATGAAGATAATCAGGGGTTGGGGGGAGATAGTTTACAGCCCATAACAACTGGGTCAATTGGTGCCTTTAGTACACTGAGAAGTCGAATCATTGGATGAAAGTACCTGGGCACCAGGCAGACAAGATTGCCCTACAGAGGACAGAGCTGTAGACCAGTGACGCAGATAAGGGATTGGATTTATTGTATGGGGGACCAGAATGTTTGGGAAGTCCTGGCCTCATGAGAAAACAATGTTAAAGTCTCATCAAAAAAATCACTACTTTTGGCAACCAATGTGTGTTAGACAACTAGGGGTTGTATGGATACCAAAGTGTTAAAGTTTAAGCCAGAGAAATGATCCAGGTTTAAAGCACTATGTCTGCTCAACGGTAAAATTATCATCAGTCTAAATAAACAAACTTTCATGTGCATTTTATTCTACTTTTAAAGATGTACATATCAGGAAAAAACATGTATGAATTTATTTGGCGCTTATGTACACATAGATTTTTTATATATGGACAGGTCATGAGTCAAAAATAGTGAGTCAACCAGCATCCATATCAAATTATTTATATATACAATAAGTCATAGTACATAAACAGCAATGGTCATTCATATATACAATCAAAATATCCAATGGATCAGAGCTGGGAAGGAACTGGGGAAGGGAAATGATCAAAAGCAAAGTTAATAATAAATAATAAATCTTTGCAGTTGAAATAGCATCTATCACATTGGAAAGACTTCTCAAAGTGCTTCAAAAGATCTTGTGTGAAATGGAGTATCTGCGTATTTGTGGGCAAACATGGAAGCGCAATTGCAATGTCCCACAAATAGCCATGAAACGAACAACCAATTTTTACGTTAGAGGATTGCTGGCCGGGATACTGGGAGAAACTCACTTCTACTTTTGAATAATGACACGGGATCTTTCATATCCACCTGAACAACCCGAGTTAAAGAAATAGGCCAGGTTTTGAAAGCAGACAGAGAGAAAGGAGATGAGGCAGAAGAATTTCAGGAGAAAGTTCCAAAGGGCAGGGGCAAAGTGCCTGAATACTCGCTCATCGATGATACGACAGTGCAGATATGAAGCAGGTTGCAGTTAGCCGAGGGAGTGGATGAGAAGATCATAGAGATATGGTGGTGGTAGGCTGGGGAGGTATTTCCAGGTGAGGCTATGCATCTTAAAGTTGATCTTCTGATGGACAGGGAGCCTGGTGTGGGAGGACGGTACGGATTTTGGTAGATCTGAACGGACTTGTGAATAGGATCTGTTATCAAGGTGACAATGGTCATACTGTTCACAACATCTCTCTCAGCAATGCAGGCTGATGGTATGTTCAAGCTTTTCCAGTTTCTTTTTGATATCTTTTCTTCTGCAGTTACCTATCCTGTCTTTTAACAACACCCGAAGACCTTCACACCACTTTGGCATCCATTTGAAACTCTGATGCTGGCTGATCCCATGAAAGATTTTAATGAGGAAATAGGCAAGTGTCTCATTGTCACATACCTGGCACCTCTGGAGTATCCAATCACACCATCCCTCCCACAAACAATCATTACTGAAACCTGTGATCAGAAAACTAGAATTGGGCAGCCTCTGGTGGAGTTTTTCAATGTCCTCTTCTTCAAGCTTGTTTCCAATTAACCTAAACAATGGTGGTCACAATATCAAATGACAAGTCAGACTGAAGAACGAAACACAGGAAGACAACACATTGCTTTTGTCACACTGCTTAAAGAACACAAAAACACAATGGTAGTACAGTGGAACCATGTCATAATGTACTTGGTTATGAAGAAGGTTTGCTTAAACATCCCAAAACAAATGAAGCAGTTTAAACATACCAAATGTCAACTCCATCAATACTTCAACCCAAAGCCCAAATGACCAACCTCAAGGTCATTCAGGTTGCCATTGGCCTCACTTCCTGTGTGCCTGCATGGTGAATGCAGAGGCGTGCCAATTGTCCCTTAAGATGAAGCTTATATATGTACTGAACAATGTTCTGGCCAACAATCCTCCAGTTCAATTGGACTTTTACTTCATTGCTGTTTTTGAGAACTTACTGTGCTCAAGTTTAGCGACCACATTTGCAATAATTTGCAAGACACTACACTTGATAGCACATACCTGTGAAGAGTTTTAAGGTGTTTCGGTGTTCTAAACACGAAATCCAATGCAAGAATGATTATTGTAGGATATTTTTACTCTAATCAAGATATATAACATTATGTGTTGTATGATTTCATCACATTATCTTTATCAGAATTTTATTTTAGACCATTCCATTTCCGCCTCATCTGACACAAAAAGTTGTAAAGTCAGAACCTAGCTTCTAAAAATCTTAAATAATTATCGTTGCATTTAATATAGTGTGTATAATGTGAAGGGTGTCCCAAGCTTCCTGTAAAACATTGGCACAGGTGAAAGTGCCCGTTAATTTGCTTACAGTAATGTACCATAAACAGCCATGATTCAAGTGATCAACTTTAACTGGGAAATGTTGGCCAGGACACCAGGAGAAACTCCCTTCTCTTTTCAAATTCAAAAAGTGCTGTGGTATCTTTAAATTCCTGAGCAGTCAGACTAGACCTCAGTTTAACATTTCATCCAATCAGGAAACAGGAAATGTGGCAATGCAGCGCTTCCCGAGCAACAAGCTCAGCTGTGGATTCAACGTTCTAACATGGAGCTTGAACTCACAACCTTACAATAATAATTATCCTTGCATTTGATACAGCGCTTTTCACATCTTATCGACGTCCCAAAGCGCTTCACAGAATATACTGTAAAGTGAATTGACTGTATATATTTGTGGGCGAATCGCGGCAGCCAATTGTGCACAGCAGCGTCCCCCACATACAGTCGTGGATTGAAATGACCAATTTTATTATTGTGTTTTTTTGGAGGGATAATTATTTGGCGTGTGGAGTAAGGAAACTTGCCCAAGGTTTCGCCCTGACCTGCCTGGATTTGAACACAGGTCTCCCCAGCTTGGTCTCCCCAGCTTGCAAGACAAGTGCTCTAACCACTGAGCCACAGGAGCTTTAGGGCTTTTCACGTCTTTTAGACGTCTCAAAGCGCTTCACAGAATTTACTGTAAAGTGATTTGACTGTATATTTGTGGGCGAAACGTGGCAGCCAATTGCACACAGAAGTGTCCCACAAACAGTCGTGGATTGAAATGACCAATTTATTATTGTTCTTTTTGAGGGACTATTATCAGGCCGTGTGGAGTGAGGAAACTTGCCCAAGGTTTCTCCCTGCCTGGAATCAAACCCAGGTCTCTTGCCTAGGCGAGTGCTCTAACCACTGAGCTATAGGGCTCCAAAAGCCTTTCAGGGTTTTCACAACAAGTATGAGAATGCTCCCAACTGTGATGAGGATCAGATACAAATAGGCAAGAGTTGTAAGAATTGTAAATGTTGCTATCCAGCCACAAGCTTCCCCTCCCCCGATCCCACTTTCATGAGTAAAATACTTACACCACTTTGTTTAATGTAGAATTGTTCGTCAAGACAGCAGAAAATCCAGAAACCCCTTCATAGTCAATGTTATTTCCTTCAATCCTTAAAATGAAATGAAAATTAAATTTGCTTGGAGACATCAATCTGACCTTATACTTTACTAAAAATATAATAGTAATAATAATCCTTGCATTTGATAAGTCACATCGTCAAGACAACAGAAAGCAGTTGAGTCAACAGCCTAAAGTCCACTTTTTGCAAAGTGGTTTGATTTAGTAGTAAGGCAACTGAGGAGTGCACCTCAGTATTCACTGACGTTCCCATATCTTCTTTATTTAACCCTTTTGCACACTCCACAAATAAAGAGTCCAATTTGAGGTGTTTCTAAATGGGAATCCTTGACAAAGAATCTGAGTCACCTTAAAGGATTCCATTCCGACACCGTAAAAACATTGCAGTCGACCGCGTAGAGTTCTGGTTGCCATGACTTAAGATGCCAGTGCCCCTGAGGCTGTGAAGAGGCGAAAAACAAAGATGACCCAACTTGCTACAGCTATGCATTGAGCTACGAGCAACAATTGGACATGCTTGGGCTTTTCGTTGTTGGGGAAAAAAAGACATCTCAGAAGTGATCTTACAGAGTGGTATAAAATGTTGAATGGGATTGAAAAAGTAAACCCAGAACAGCACTTCATGACGAACCAAGACAATAAAGCAATAGGATATAGGTTTTAATGTTATTAAGGGCAAATAGAGGAACAGACACCAGGCAGTTTGTCTTTACTCGGACAGTTAGCAACAACTGGAACATTTTACCAGAAAGAGTGTTTCGGGTCAGGACATTGGACTCATTTAAATAACAGCTTGATACTGTGATGGGAAGAAACTATCGGTAAGTGTTCTGGAATGAAGTGTTGTCAACGTCAACAAGACGGAAGCCCTCCTGATTGGCTCAGGTCAGCGCCTCCGCACTTCATGCGCTGACAACATCAGCGTTCAAGGCTGCTGTCTCCACCTCTCGAAGCCAATCAGGAATCTGGGCATCTTGTTCGACCCTGAGCTATCCTTCCTCCCCCACATCCGCTCCATGACAGACACAGCCTTCCATCACCTCCGCAATATTCCCAGACTCCGCCACTACCTCATCCTCTACACCGCCGAAACCCTCATCCACGCCTTTATCATTTCCAGGCTCAACTATGGGAACTCTCTCCTTGTCGGCCTCCCCAGCTCCTCCCTTCATGGCTGCGGATCATTCAGAACTCTGCAGCTCATATACTCTTGCGTACCAGGCTTCGCGACCACATCACTCCTACCTTCGCCCATCTCCACGGGCTCCCCGTCACTCAGAGAATCAAATTCAAGATCCTTGTCCTCACTTTCAAGGCCATTCACGGCCTTGCCCCCGCCTATCTACTGTCTCCCTATCAGCCCACCGCCTCCTCCGTTCAGCAGACTCAGGCCTGCTCCGCGTCCACTGCCCTAACCGCCCAACCATCAGCGGCCGGGCTTTCAGCCTCTCAGCTCCCACACTGTGGAACTCCATCCCGCAGCTCCTCTGCCTCACTTCCTCCCTTTCCTCCTTCAAGGCCAGTCTCAAAACCTTTCTCTTCGACCGCGCCTTCGGCTGCCCCACTAACTCTTCCCCCTCTCCCACTCTCCCTCCCCCTACCCTGACCCTCCCCCTCCCGACTGTTCAGCGCTTTAGGATGTCCTCGCGATGTGAAAGGCGCTATATAAGTGTAATTTTGTTATTGTAATGATGAGATCAAATAGACTAAAAACCAATCTTGTGATGCCCACTCTCAAGAACTCTGCTCCAATGTGGCCTACTTCTTGGGAAGAAATCCCACTGGACCCATGGAATTCTAATAGGACTCCCTCAATAAAGAATCTTATTACCACAAAGAAAGAATGGTATTGATGGATTCCCTCTAGTACCACCTATGTTTGAAGGGTTATACTCGAAATTCTACCAATCCACTTCATGAAGTCCTGTAGCTCAGTGGTTACAGTACTCACCTTACAAAAGAGAGACCTGGGTTCAATTACAGGCAGGGCAAAACCTTGGGCATGTTTCCTTACTCCACAAGCCTAATAATAAACCCTTTTAAAAAAATTGGTCATTTCAATCCATGACTGTTTATGGGACACTGCTGTGCGCAATTGGCTACCCCATTTTGCCCACATATGTACAGTCAATTCATTTTATAGTCAAGTGCTTTGAGACGTCTAGAAGACATGAAAAGCGCTATATCAAAATGCAAGGATTATTATTATTAGCAAATGTCTACCTAAGAACATGTATGTTAAGTCAATGATTGAGGCCAGGACACTGAATTCATTTGAATATCAGCTTGACACTGTGATGAGATGATAGTAAAACTTACCACAATTGCAGAAGAGTTTTGTTATCTATCAGTGCTTTCTGGAGCTCTCTAAGCTCATTGTTTCCAATGTTCGTCCAGCCAAGGCTGTGTGTGAAAATAAAATAATATATTACTTTCATCTGAACTAACAGTGTCAGATCACAACAATCACAGGTTCATAACAATGGATGAATTCATAACATTGCAATGCAGTCTAAGTTACGCAATTCCTATAAAATCAAATATTAACATGAATTGCCCAGATGTACAGAAGTTGGGTTCCTCCCCTTTCCCCCTCTTTGTCTATAAAGCCAGCTGTGGCTTTACTTTCCAGCTACTGCCAAAAGACATTAAGAATCCTTTGATCCAAGCCAAATCACATTGTCAAAACATCCCAAAATGCTTCATAGGATTTGCTGTGGAGTAGGGAAGCACATGAGCTCATTTGCACCCAGCAATGTCTCATGAAAGGAATGAAGTAAATGACCAATATCCTACCCACCTATCTTGAATATACTTCCCACTTAAGATGGCACCTCCAACAACACCTTTCTCCCCCAGCACTGCATTGGAATGTCAGCCTGGGCTGTGAGTTCAAAGTCACAACATTGGGTTTGAACCCAAATCCTTTTGACTCAGTGGAGGTGCCATCTTTCGGATGGGGCATTACATAGGCCTACCCACTTATGTCGACATGTCACAAGCAGTCAGAAATCTCTATACCATGGATTAACATGTATTTTTTAATTAATTTATGAATGCCATCAACTGAGCCAAGCCTGGCTGACGCCATGGGATTTGCTGAAACTCAAAGCAAAAAACTATCCTGGTAAACTGGCAGTTGGGTACAAAGATTAATTTCTATTAATTCTGAATGAGAATAGCAGTGAGTGACAATAATTAAGAAATTATATGAAATTTTCCTATTAAAAATAATGTCCTTTAAAATTTGTTAATGATGGGTTTGGGAATGAATTACCATCCTAACTTCAGAAAAATGGTTTCCTTTGTCAGACTTCTCACAGTCAATTTCACTGACACTTATTGTAAATTTCTTAGCAAGTCAACTGTTTGCTTCCCAGTCATTAGAATTACCTTCCTTCAAAAAATATTCAAGGTTAATTTGCAGCCCAAATCTGACAAAGAAGCATGAAATGTGGCCCGATTGTAGACTTTCGAATCCAATTAGAATACCACAAGTTTAACCTCAACGTTTTCTAAAGAGAAGAATAATAACACCAATAATAATAATCCTTACATTGAATATAGTGCCTTATCAAGTCTGTGAGATGTCTCAAAATGCTTCACAGGATAAATTCAGGTAAAGTGAATGACAATGTATTTTGTGGGCGACATGCAAACGATGTGATGACAAATGTGATTTCTAGTCTTATGGAACTCATTGAGGCTATGTAGCACTGCAAGTATCAGACGTAGTAATAATAATCCTTAATAATAATTATTGCTTTTCATGTCCTCTAGACATCTTAAAATGCTTCACAGAATACTCCTTGACCCCGAACTAGAGTTGTAGGAATATCTGAAGCAGCTGTATGCCGACAACTCTAGACGTCCTCCAAAGAATAATTCAAATGAAGAAGCTATAAAACAACCGACAAAACTTTACCCCAGGTGACGCAGGTTTGCCGATTCCAGGAGTTCACACACAGTTTGAATCGCTTCTGAATCCAGTTTATTATCCCCACACCTAGAGAGACAGGAAAACAAAACAATCAATAAAAGTGAGATAATTGTGGTATCTTCTAACATTCTCCTCAAATGATGTATGCTTTCTGCTCCTCATTCGGTCTCATAATAATAAGAATCTTTGCCTTCTGGACGTCTCAAAGTGCTTAACAGAATATACCGTAAAGTGAATTTACTGTATATTTTGTGGGCAAAACTTACTGGGGTGCAGTTCCACAGACAATATTTTAAGCACCCTGAAGCATGTGCCTGCTATACAAGGGTGCTGTACAAATGCAAGTTGTTATTGTTGCCCTCTGAGACCCTGACAAAATGGCCATTATTCCTATTCGAGCCTTGGTAGTGAATGTCTGCAGGCCGCTCGAATAGAGAATCTCACATCTGAATCAAACCTCTCTGTTGACATACATCAGTAAGAGGAACTTGGTGAAGAGGAACTTGGTTATGTTTCATTTCCTCCCTCACTCCCCCGAAACTGCACTGAATGTCAGCCCAGATCACGAGCTCCAAATCCACCCACAAGCTTCTGACTCAGAGATTTAGAGTGCTAATTTCCTACACCTTTAACAATAGCTTTAAATACATTCATTTGAAATTATTTAATCTTAATTGTTCTTTTGAACAAGTCTGAAGGTGACATTAGTTCTCTGAGTTTCAAGTCTCAGTTATATTAATTCTCCCAAGTTGAGTTCCCGAAGATCCCTCCCCGAATTATTTAATGAACTGAAAATCAAATAGTTAACCAGTTATCTTTAACTTTGATGATTAGTTGAAACATGACACTGGTTTCCTTCCCTCAGCTATGAGACCTCAATATTCCCATACCACATTTAGAGCACGACTAATCCACAGCTTTATTGCTCAAGTGATTGAAACTAAAATCACTAGTTTTTAATGTAAGTACATACCACAGGTTCTCACATAGTTGCATATAGGGCTGTAAGCTCCTCAGTGCTGCCCCATTTATGTTAGTGGCTGTCACATCCAGTTCGACAATGCCTCCACTCTTCATATCCAGAAAATACTTCAACACATTGAAATCTATTGGGCCAAGTGCATTGTCACTAACATTGATGTGTAGGCTTTTGGGGGTTATCTTCTCTGCTAAAGAATGGTTTTGTTGTTCAAACAGACAGTGCAGAAGATTTAAGATGTTTGATCCATTTTCACAATGCTCTGTGATTTCAGCTAGCAACCAACAGAGATAGGACACCGATTTTGTCTCCTCATCCAAAAGGATGTACTTGGAGAGTAGTGTCTGGTTTCTGTCTGACAGTAGGCCCGAGAGAAATCGGACGAAAATATCCAAGTAACCCGAACCGAGTTTATATGCCTGTTTTACATCTGGGTTCATTATATCTGGGGAGGGATTTGGTTCTAATACATAGTACAAGGCTGCCAGAAACTCCTGCATGGTGAAGTGTGTAAATGAGAAAACTCCCTCCACCGATTCTGGCTCCTGGACACAGGTTTGGTCCAGAAAACTACTGATATAACCCTTCAGGTCAACATGAAAAACCTCCAGATCACTTTCATAGAAAAGCGTCTGGTGCTCAAGCAGTTTGCGGTACGCCATTCTCCCCACATTGCGGAGTGAAACTGTCAGATGACCCCTTTCGGCAAGTAGGGGGCGAGCATGGTGCCTCAGTAATGCAGTTAGGTAGCGAACATAAATGTCAGACATGGTCCTAGGTTGCTTCTCACCCAATCTTTCTTTTTGTTTCAAAACGCTGCACACAATGTAGCAAAATGCTGGCACAAAACATAATGTGAACAGGAAATCATTCTCCCTGATGAGTTCGAACATGCGGCTGCCAAATTCGTCATTCTGATAATACTTAAGGAAGAAGTTCTTTATTTCTCTTTCGGAAAATCCAGTGATGACTATGAAGCGATCAATTATCTCCACCGGGATGTGGGAAATGGCTGTGGGTCGAGTGGTCAGAATTATCGAGGTTTCGAAAAGGAGTTCGCCGCGGAGGAGACTGTTGATGATGACCGGCAGGTCACTTTCTTCATCTGGGTCACTAATGTAACAATCCCCACCTAAACCATCGTAAAACCTAAACTCATCAAAGCCATCTAGGATCACCAGGAGCTTCTCTGGATTTTCGAACACAAAGTCCAGCACTGTTGACAAGTGGCCATTCTTCTTTAAAATCACATTCCGGAAGCTCATCGGCTTACTGATCAAATTCAGATCCCGAAACGTGAAGTGGATGAGGAACTCAAAGTTCTCGAAGATCTGGTTGTTTGCCCAGTCATAAACAATCTTTTGCAAGAGGAAGGTTTTGCCAATGCCTGCGATGCCTGAGACGAGAATTTTGCTTGGAGCTCTCCGGTCATCGATCACCATAAATAACTGGTTTGGTTCAATTGCCATTCTCCCAGTGCTCTTCTCTTGCAAGTATATGCGCTGCTTCCCAAATGTCAGCAGTTCGTGCTTTTTTAGTTCTAGATTGTAGTGGCCTTCAATAAGCAGTAAGTTTATGAACTGATCAGTCAGATGGGTTTTCTCTCCAGGCCGTGTGTTGTAGTGTACAACCTTTTCACTTCTCCGACTGAGAACTTGTTTGTGTTTCTGTTTTACTGCTGGCCAGATTTCTGAAGAGATGGAAAACGAAGAAAAGAAACACAGTTTTAACATTTCAAACAAGATTAGTAATTCACATTGAACCAGCTTTCAGTGACTGATTCAGTTGTCCGAACATATGTCACGTCTTAATCACATGTAAATAGCTATGATTGATTGATTCATTGAGGTGAACATGATCTCAAAATTGGAACTTTTTTACACTCTCCAAATAGTGTAAAATAACCATCAAATTTACATTCATATCTCAGCTTTCACATCATTCACTGGACACATGAATGACCTTTGATCTCATCATCATACAGATTCCAGCATTTTGCTCAGCATAGGTTAACCCAACATTAAAAGTTGTAATTATCACATAGCATTTTCCACATCTACAGTACAATACAGCTTACATTTACATAGTACCTTTCAAATCAGGAAGACATCTCCAAAAGACAGTACTTACCATGAGGGGTGGTTTGCCTTTTTTGTATGTCTCTTGACTTATCACTGGGCAGAAGTGAACAAAATAGAGCAGCCACTTCTTCTCCATGAAGTTCAATGACGTCCAGCATCGCACGGACTTTCTTCCTTGGTCCAGTCGTGTACTTCACATCTTCATATTCATCCTTTGAAACTAACTGTTTTTGCAGAGTTTCGTCCAATAGCCAGTCTATTACTGTATCCAGGTCATCAATAAGCTTAACTCGGTTTGTCCTTAGAAACTGGATGGAGGAGATCCTACGAATGCAGAATTATGTTTTCTCAGAAATCAAACTGCATTGAATTTTATTCTGATAACCACTGTTATTCGATCTATGCATCGATCGCTAAACATAAGGACATTTACTTCTCGTTTTAATGGATCTCGGCATCATGTTCGATCAAAAACTTTCCTTCCTCCCCCACATCCGCGCCTTGACCGGCACCGCCTATTTCCATCTGCGCAAAATTGCCAGGCTCCGTAATTATCTTACCCCCCGCGCTGCCGAAACACTCGTGCACGCATACATCACCTCACGGCTGGACTACGGAAATTCTCTCCTAGTCGGCCTCCCCAGTTCCTCCATTCATAGGCTGCAGGCCATCCAAAACTCTGCAGCCCGTGCACTATCCCGCACCCGCCTCCGCGACCACATAACCCCCACCCTCGCCCGTCTCCACTGGCTCCCCATCCTCCAGAGGATCGAGTTTAAGATCCTCGTCCTCACCTACAAGGCCTTACATGGCCTTGCCCCATCCTACTTAACCGATTTACTCTCCCCCTACACGCCCACCCGGACCCTCCGTTCAACAGGACTTGGCCTGCTCCAAGCCCCCCGCCCGAACCGCCCCACCATCGGAGGCCGGGCCTTCAGTTTCTCCGCTCCCACCTTTCGATTGCCATCCCTCAATCCCTCCGTTTCGTCTCTTCCCTTTCCTCTTTCAAGGCCGGTTTGAAGACTTTCCTCTTCGATCGTGCCTTTTGTTCCACCCCAAACTCTTTTACCTCCCCTTCGTGTTTCACCCCTTCCCAAAAACACCCCTCCCAGCTCGGGTCACACGCCTCCTGTGCAGCGCCTTGGGACGTCCCCCCGACGTGCAAGGCGCTCCTTAAATGTAAATTGTTGTTGTTGTTGTTGGATCTAGCGAAAGATTAAAAACTGCTTGACCTTGACAGATTACAGAAATGGTTGGACAAGTGGAAGCTGCAGTTTTACGCAGGTTTATGTCAAAAAAATTTCAGTCTGTTAGGTGTCTTACAAGTATAATAAGAGAATCCAAACTACTTGTAGTAGTAAATGCCAACTATATTTACCTGGAATGGAATGTGCACTTTCTCCTCAGTGGGATTACGCTTAATTCCAGAATATAAACCCCAGGTTAGTAATAACCAAGGGTTGGGGATCCCAGAGTATGCATGAGTTTGAAAAATAAAGATAGCCAGAGGGAAAGGAAAGCAGGATTAATAAAAAGGGCAATTTAATAAAACAGAGGTAACAATGACACATACCTGATGGGCCAAATGGCTTCCATTTGTATTAATCTTTTCTGGAGATAAAATGATAATCCTTGCATTTGATATAGCACCTTATCATGTCTTTGAGATGTCTGAAAGAGCTTCACAGTATATAATATAAAGTGAATTGCCTGTATATTTTGTGCTTTAACGTGGCAGCTAAAAGATACTGTATACAATTTTGCAAGACTAACATTGTGGGATAGTAGAAGAATTTCCACATCATCTATTCAGCTAAAAAGAAAAGCTCTTAGAAAAAATTCAACCGAAGATTAGCTCTGCATCCTATTGAAAAGAATCAAAACATTTTTTCAAGTTTCGCTGATCTGGTCATGAGGCAAAAAAAGAAGTTTGAAAATTGTTGCTTCTTGTCCAAAAATATATCTATTTAGAGAAGTTCTGGCTTCATTTTATATCAAGTTTTTTGTTTGAAAACATATGTAAATCGAGGAAATATACAGCTGCCTGAGTCCCACAGGTTTCTGCGGGCGCGGTGACACTTACCTGTGTGTGACTGGAACACAAGCTCGGTCCTGGGCTTCTCCCTCTTCTGGGTTGGGCAACCACATTGTGATTCTGCCAGTCTCTTAGAAATGTTGTTGTTATGGCGATTGGCCACCCCGGCTCCGATCCTCCAGTATTTCCTCCCGCACAACAAATACATCAGCCAGGGAAAGAGCCGGGTGCTGGGCAGCACAGAGCAATGTTGCCTCCAGTCCAGATAGCAAAGTTGTCTCACACGGAAAGGCTGCACTCCTTGAGACTTGTCTTTTGAGATCTTCAGGACAGTACTGTATTACAGCCGGAACATATGACGCAACCTGTAACGTGAGTCAGTACTGAATCAGGCAAAGTGTGGAACCTTGGACACGATTGAAAAATTTGTGTTAAAAAGGCGAACCAGAGATTATTTATCAGAAGTAGTAATCCTCCCATTTGATGTAGCTCTACAGACGCAAATGAAATGGCTATTACATGTTTTCCAAAAGTCTCCAAGTGATTCACAGTCAATTGCAGTCCAATGTAGTGACTGTATATATGTGATAGTGTAGATAAGTGGCCAATTTGCACGCTGGAAGATCCCACAAATAGTCGTGGAGTGAATGGCAATTTATGCAAGCAGGTTAGACAGGAACTCGGTTTAACCTTTCATTTGAAGGGGGAGGGGGGCAGCTCCAACAAATGCGGCACTCCCTTAAATGTGCTGCACCCTAGTCAAGAACAGTGTCTAGTTATGTAGAAACAAGTGAAAACAATTACAGTTGTTTAGCGCCTTTGTCAATTACTTTGTCAATTCTATAAAATACCTAAACTATGTTGTTTTGATTAATAAACATTTTTGCAACCCCCGCTATATAAATTGTCAACTTATTTCTGTGACTGGGGCCACTTTACTTTCTGCCACTTGTTAAAATCCTAGGTTTTTTGGGACGTCCTCCCAACATGAAAGGCGCTATACAACCGTAATTGTGTTGATATTGTTTCTACATAACTAGACAATGATCTTGACTAGGGTTCAGCAATGTGCACATCATATCAAAAAGCACTTCATAGCATTATCTGTGAAGTGTAGTGACTGTATTTTAAGTGAACATGGCAAACCTGTCCCACAACAGCCATGTGCATGACCAATCTTTTTACTTGGAGGATTATTGAACAGAACAGACCCCCTTAGATTAATGTTACAAGATCTTTAACATTCAACTGAATACGGAGATGGAATAGTGGTTGAATGTAGCCCAAATATAGACCTTGTGCAAGCAGTTGTCGCCTCCCGCTTCGATTACTCCAAAGCACTCTTCGCTGGTCTCACCAGCTCAACTGTCCAAAAGATCCAGCTGATTGCGAATTCTCTCACCCACATACTGACCTTGACCAAACTCTGTACCCACATCTCACCAGTACCGTCCAGGCTCCACTGGCTCCCCATCACCGTACGGATCGACTTCAAGATCCTCACACTTGTGTTTAAATCCTTTCACTCTCTGGCCCCTCCCTACCTCTCCAACCTCCTCGGTCCCCAATCCACCACCAAGCAGCTCCGATGTTTATGTGACATTGCAATACACAAATTGGCTGTTGCATTTATCTAAAAAAAACACTTGTAATTGCACTTTACAACATATCCTGTGAAGCGGTTGTGGTAGCAAGTTCCGCATTCAAACTACTTTTTGTGTAAAACAATTTCTTCTAACTTCCCCATTTGATCTACTAGTGACTATTTTATATTGATGGCCCCTGATTTTGGTCTCCCTCACAAGAGAAAACATCTTCCCTATATGTACCCTATCAGAACCTTTCATCATTTTAAAAACCTCCATCAGGTCACCCCTAACCCTCCTCTTTTCTAGAGAAGAGTCCAAGCAGGTTCAGCCTTTCCTGATAGGTCAGGGCCGTACGCAGGATGTTTAATGGGGGGGTGCGAATTGCTAGTGATGGGACCAACAATGGCCGGGGGCTTGCGGGCTGCCCCCGAGGCCCCCTCGAGGCTCCGACGTTTTACACAGTTTGAGGTCTTATTTAATCGGTTCAGAAGATCCAATATGAACGGTAAATGTTTCATGCCCTTGGTGTTTAAGAGCATCATTATTTATTCAGTGTTTATATTTTCCCCGGTAGTCCGTGTCTAATTGGGAAGGTCGAATGTGTTCGCCGATAAAAGCAAACACGATTGTTGACTCGATGATGTAAGGAATGCGAACGATAAAGTAAATTACAATCCAATTAACACAGTACAATGACGAATGCTTGATAAATGTATGCGTATAGAGAAAATGATAATAAACTACAGATTGACGGTAATTAATAAGTTGTTCTGCATTGTTATCCTAAGACTAAATTTCTTTCGGACTGTAATGAACAATAATGTAAGAGTAAAGTATGAATGATGTGCTCAGATATTCCAGCAAAGCAAATTTTATAAAAGACAAGAAAATATACAGAAACTGAAAATCAGTGTCAAACAGTTAATTCACACGTGTTACAAGCCTGTTATCAGCATTATCCTGAAAATATCGTTGAACTGTGAGCAATAGTGTAGTTAGTTTTTATTTATTTAGAATCAAAATTAAAGGCAGTGACCCATCAAGCAATACTGATCTGACGAAAAAATACTTGAAAAAATAAGGGAGGGGAAATTAATTCTTTAATAGCGTTCGGTATTCGAGACGCCTTGGTTGCTTTGAAGCGAATACGTCAACCACTCTACCAATATCGATTTCCATATTATAATGAATGTGCATTAACGCGAGGGCTGAAAGTCGCTCCTATACGGAGCAGAATGCTGGACACTTAGGCAAACCCAGGAGATTAGGTGACTCGTGAGGTATATATCAGGCTTCTAAGAGACGCCCTGAATGTTTACTGGCGACAGCATCTGACAAATAGTGAGCTATATGGTACACTACCACACTGGTATCACAGACATTACTGCAGAGGCGTCTTAGGTTTAGCGGACATAGCTGGAGAAGCCGGGAGGAAACTGTCCATAGTCCTACTATCCTATGGGAACCATTGCACGGTCACAGAACACGAGGTAGACCGACCCTAACCTACCTCGCTACATGAAATGCACGGATTATATTATTATTCAAAGAGAGAAAGAGTGACTTTCAGAGGAGTCACGTTGAAGAGATTTGTGTAGGAAGAGCTGTTGCTTTGCAGACTCGACTGCACCTGTCCTTTATATCCCGCTGGTGTGAGGCAGCAGTTCTGGGGACCTCAACTCTAACAGGTGCAGGTTAACAATCCTTTAAGTTAAAGCCAATTACGTGACACTGCCCACAAACCCTGAAAATAAATCTCAGTTGTCAATCAGTCAGATATGCAACCTCGACCTTGGGAATGTCTGCAGATTCAGAGGCACTGAGTAGGAGGGAAAGAAAGTTTCCCACAGGTGATAGAAGACAGCAGCATCACCTGGCGAGTCGCCTGGCACAGTGAATAGCACTCTGGCCTCTGAGTCAGAAAGTTGTGGCTTCAAACCCCACGTCGGCACTCGGTATCACACAGAGGAAGCTGACACTTCAATGTGGTGCTGGGGGGGGGTCCCATTGTTAGAGGCTGTTCTTTTGGTTGAGATGCTGAACCGAGGTCTGATCCGTCTGTTTAGATGGATGTGAAAAGATCCTCTGACACTACTCGAAAAGCGGAGGGAAGTCTCTCTCCTGTTGTCCTGGCCAACAAACGCCCCCAAATAAAATCGGTGACTCACTCCATCGGTGTTTGTGGGACAATCCTGGGCAAAAACTGGCCACTTTACAGTACGTTCTGTGAAGCCTCTGAGCTGTCTGACAATGTACTAAGGCACTATTATCAATTGCTAACATTATCAGATTAAAATACGATTTCAGCTTCCACAAAGTGGTGCTACCTTTTTATGTAGTGACTGTATACGGGATGATTTCCGATTGACACACCACGTGGAATAGGCGCTAAAGCCTAGGCCTACGTCCATGAGTATTTTTTTTAAAGATAGGCATTCCCGTCCAGACACAAATAACTTTTTTGTTGGGTTCTCAAAAGCTTTAATTTCTCAGAAGCTTGTAAATATGTTGTCATTGTTTGCTAGCATTACAGTCACACCTCTCAAAACTGGAGTCATTTTTACTTACGGTGATCAGATGAAAAGATGATTTTAACTCCAGCATTGGTGCTGCCCCTTGTAGCTGTTTACGGGATGATTTCCAAACGAGGATTTGAGTCTTGGCGCCTATGTTTATCCAATCACGAGTCACAGACTCGCCGCGTCATGGACTGGTCTATCGACGCGGTATGTTTTGGGGGTAGACGCCGATTCTGGTGTGCGACTCGATAATTTTATATTAATACTAAATCATTCAAAGATGTGAGTTTATAATTTATATATAGTTTTGAAGAACTGATTGTTACTCAAATGTTCAATAAATTTACTTGGTATTTAAATTTGATTAAAAAATGCAATTCTCTACCCCGGAAAATGTGGACCTTTTATAATTTGGGGGGGTGCGTACGCACCCGTCGCACCCCCCCTGCGTACGGCCTTGTAGGTATACCCTCAGTTCTGGGATCATCCTTGTGAATCTCCTTTGCATCTTCCCCAGTGCCTCTGTATCCTTTCTGTAACGTGGGAACCAGAACTGCACACAATATTTTAAGTGTGGTCTAATTAAGGTTCTATGTAAGTACCATAACTTCCCTGTTTTTCTATCCCTCTAGATATGAACCACAATGCCTGATTTGTTTTTTTAAGGCCATATTAACCCGAGTTGCTACTTTTAGTGAATTGTGTATGTGTAGACCCCTTTGCTGCTCTACCATATTTAGGTTTTTTTTATTTTCCAGAATGGATATGACTTCCCTATTCCTCCTCTCAAAATGTACCACCTCATACTTTTCTACATTGAAATGCATTTGCCATTTAAATGCTCATTCAGCAAGTTTATTAATACCTTGCTGTCATTTGTTGCATTCCTCCTCTGTATTAACTTATCCCCACAATTTTGTTAGTCATCCCTAAATTTTAAAATTGTACTGTTGATTCCCAAGTAATGTATATTGTAAACAACAGTGGTCCCCAAACCAATCCTTGTGGAACACCACTACCCACCGTCTGCCAGTCTGACTAGCTGTCCTTTGACCTTACTCTTTGTTTTCTGTCCTGTAGCCAGCTTGCTGTCCATTCTGCTACGTTTCCCCTGACTCCACATGCTCTGACCTTATTCATGCTCTGTAAATGTAATTTTGTTGTTGTTGTTTATGTCCTTAGTGATCGCCTCTCTCCTGAGTCTCAACTTTTCCCTTTTGTCTTTGTTCTTCCACGGTGTCTCATTATTACAGTATTTAGCTTTATCGTATTTTATAGCGGAATATATTTCTCCTGAACTCTGCTGATCACTGTTATAAATGTTGCTCTATGTCTTTGTTTGCCATTATTATTTTCCAGTTTATTTTCCCAAATTCCAGTCCTATCCACTCAAAATCAGCTTTGTTCCAATCTACTCCTACTCCAATCTTTGTCATACTCATGTCCCTTTCAATCATTATCTTAAACCTTATTAAGTTGAGATGGCTATCGCCCAGATCAGTGGCTTCCAAACCTTAAATAGCGGCGCGCCCCCTAACTCAGCAAAGCTTTTGTTGCACTCCCTTCCTTTGCACGCGATTTCACACACTCAGGTCCTCGGCTCCACACACTCAGGTCCTCGGCTCCACACACTCAGATCCTTGGCTCCACATGCACTCGGGGGCTCGAGAATCTAAAGCTCCGTGCCTCCCAGCCAATGGTACGTAGCCCCCCAAGGGAGGTGTGTATGGAAACCACTGACCTAGATGTTCCCTTACTCGTATTTCTCTTATCTGCTCTGTTTCATTTTCGTTACTAAATCAAGTAGGGAAAACCCTTTTGTTAGGCCACTTACATACTGGATAAAAAAGGATTCCTGGACACATTGAAAAAACTCCATTCCCTTATTACTCTTTACATGCCTCTTCTAGCCAATTTATTATAAATAATAATAATAATCCTTGCATTTGATACAGTGCTTTCCACACCTTCTAGATATCTCAAAGTGCTTCACAAAACATAGTGTAACGTGAATTTGACTGTATGACTGTATATTTGTGGGTGAAATACTGCAGCCAATTGCACACAGCAGTGTTCCACAAACAGTCGTGGACTGAAATGACTAATTTATTATTGGGTATTTTTGAGGAATTATTATTAGGCATGTGGAGTGTTGGGATATATATAGGACTCTCAATGTAATGTGGAAATGTCTTTACAATAGTACAATATATGTATCAATATGTATCATTTGTGTATGTACTACTACATTGATATTAGACATATGATTCCTTGGTTTAGATACGATTATCAATGAAGACTACCTATATGCCTATAAAAGTAACTCTCAATGTATTATGGAGAGAAAGGAAACATATGCCACAAGGCTGGATCAGACTGCATTCCGCAAGGGACGAATGATGGGACTACAAATCTTGGTACCAGCCAGGAAGGATGTCAGCTCAGGAGGTTGGTATAAACAGAGTGTTCTTCTCTTGATTGGTACTTAGATAAGGAAGGTACTATGGTTACATTTCTCTGCAACTCCCATTAATATCATTGGATAAGACAAAGAAGACGTTAGAACAACAGCTTTGAAGCTAGGATTGGGGAAATGGAATGCGTGTCTAACGTCTTCAAGTGTAAACGAGCAACTCTTGTAGAGACAGCAGAGTAATGTAAACAAGACCCCCTCCTGTCCCAGGTTGGATAGGATGAAGGAAGGGACCCGTAACCGTATCTGGTACCAGGAGATAAGAAGGATATTCCATCTTCACAGCTTGATCAGTTAGAAGGTTCTAATCTCGTTGATCAATTTTAACGAGACAGAACAAATAAACGGGAGGATGCCAGACGCGTGGCAATCTAATCAAGAGGGGCCAACGTTTGAAGGAAAAGAGTATAATTGAGGAATTTGGGAGAGAGAAAGTAGAAGTGGTGGGAGCTGGAGACAGGCCAGACAAGAAAGGACTCAGCTGTGAGTATAGGAAGGACCTCTTCATGACATCTCAGCAGAGTGCAATTTGAACCGATAGTATATTCTCATAGTCTGTGTATTCTCTATTTGTATTTTCTACATATAACGTAAATTTCATAATTTAATTTGTTTAATAAACCTACTTATACCTATAAGGATTGTTGAGTTATATTTCGGAACTCTCGAGATCGGAAATCCCAACAGGAGTAAGGAAACTTGCCCAAGGTTTCACACTTCCTGGAATTGAACCCAGTTCTCTCGCTTGTAGGGCGAATGCTATAACCACTGAGTTAAATATTCTAACCAAATAAAATTTGAAATAAAATTGAGTTAAGTACTCCAACCAAATAAAATTTGTTTCTATCTAACTGATGGTTATTTCCCTTTTATCTTCTGCCATGATGTTATCTGTATTACGTACAGCAACTCCCCCACCCTTTTTCCCATCTCTATCCTTTCTGAACATATCCTTTCTGAACATGACAGAAGAATTCCTGAAGTGTGTGCAGGACAACTTTCTTGATCAGTATGTTTCCAGTCCAACGAGGAAAGAAGCATTGCTGGATCTAGTTTCGGGAAATGAGGTAGGGCAAGTTCAACAGGTTTCTGTAGGTGAGCATCTAGGGAATAGTGACCACAATATCTTTAGGTTCAGAATCATTATGGAAAGGGATAAGGAACGATCACAGGTGAGGACACTCAACTGGAAAAGGGCTAATTTCAATGAGTTGAGGTGAGACCTAGCCAAGGTGGATTGGAAAGAAAAATTGGCAGGTAAGACAACTAACGAGCAGTGGGCAGCGTTCAAAGAGGAGATAGTTCAGGCACAGGTCAAAAGCATCCCCACAAAGGTGAAATGTAAGGCATCCAAACCTCCCTGGATGACTAAGGAAATCGGGGCCAAAATAAAACAAAAAAAAGAGGCTTATGATAAGTGTCAGGCTCAAAATTCAGAAGGGAACTAAGCAGAATATAGGAAGTGTAGGATAGGACTAAAAAAGGAAGTTAGAGGGGCAAAGAGACTGCATGAAAAACAATTAGCGAGTAAGATTAAGGGGAACCCTAAGGTTTTTTACCATCATATTAAGAGTAAAAGGTTGGTCAAGGAGAGGGTGGGGCCAATTAGGGACCTAGGAGGAAATCTCATTGTGGAGGCAGAGGGCATGGCTGATGTACTGAATGAGTACTTCGCCTCTGTCTTCACAAAAGAAAAGGATACAGCCAATGCCATGGTATTAGAGGAGAGGGTAGGAGAAATGGATAGAATAATTATAACCAGAGAGGAAGTTCTAAAAAGGTTGACGTCGCTCAAGGTGGATAAGTCACCTGGTCCGGATGGGATGCACCCTAGGTTACTAAGGGAGGCACGGGAGCAAATAGCAGGGACTCTGGCCACGATCTTTCAATCTTCCTTGGACACAGGGGTCGTGCCAGAGGACTGGAGGATAGCTAATGTTACTCCCTTGTATAAAAAGGGGCAGAAGGACAAGCCTGGTAACTACAGACCAGTCAGTCTAACGTCGGTAGTGGGCAAACTTCTAGAGTCCATAATCAGGGACAAGGTAGATCTTCACTTAGAAAGATATAGGCTAATAAAGGACAGTCAACATGGATTTGTTAAAGGCAAATCTTGCCTTACAAATCTGATAGAATTTTTTGATGAGGTAACGGAATGGGTGGATATAATGGTAGCGTAGTTGATGTAGTTTACATGGACTTTCAAAAGGCATTTGACAAAGTGCCACACGAGAGACTTATTATGAAATTTTACGCCCATGGCGTGAAAGGGACAGTGGCAGCGTGGATCCACAACTGGCTGCGAGACAGAAAGCAGAGAGTTGTAGTGAGCGGCTGTTTTTCAGATTGGAGGGAAGTGAGCAGTGGTGTGCCACAGGGATCGGTTTTGGGACCATTGCTGTTTGTAATCTACATCAATGATCTGGACTTGGGTGTACGGAGTACAGTTTCCAAGTTTGCAGATGACACTAAGTTAGGGAGAATAGTAAATAGTGAGGAGGATAGTAGCCATCTGCAAGAGGATATAGACAAATTGGTAAAGTGGGCAGACACATGGCAGATGAAGTTTAATGCAGAGAAGTGTGAGGTGATGCATTTTGGGAGAAGAAATGAAGGGAGGCAATATAGGCTAGATAGTACAATTTTAAATGGTGTGAAGGAACAGAGAGACCTGGGGATTTGTGTTAGTGACTCGTTGAAGGTGGCAGGACAGGTAGACAAGGCTGTTAAGAAGGCATATGGGATACTAGGCTTTATAAATAGGGGTATAGAGTACAAAAGTCAGGAAGTGCTGACTAACCTCTATAAGACTTTGATGAGGCCTCAGCTGGAATACTGTGTTCAATTCTGGTCACCACACTACAGAAAGGATGTGAAGACATTGGAAAGGGTACAAAGAAGATTTACTAGGATGGTGCCAGGATTGAGGGACTTCAGCTATGAGGAGAGGCTAGATAGGCTAGGGTTATTCTCTTTGGAGCAGAGAAGATTGAGGGGAGACCTAATAGAGGTTTATAAGATCATGAGGGGTTTCGACAGGGCAAATAGAGAAAAACTATTTCCACTCGTGGGCGAATCTGTGACTCGTGGTCACAGATTTAAAATAGTTTCAAGGCGAAGTAGAGGGGAGCTGAGGAGAATTTTTTTCACTCAGCGAGTTGTTCGAATCTGGAATGCATTGCCTGAAAAGGTGGTGGAGGCTGATTCGATCACAACTTTTAAAAGGCAATTAGATCTTTATTTAGGGAGAACAGGTCTATTAGGCTATGGGGAGCAGGCAGGGCAGTGGGATTGAATCGCTCTTTTCAAAGAGCCGGCACAGACTAGATGGGCCGAATGGCCTCCTTTTGTGCCGTAAAATTCTATGAATCTATGAATCTATGAATCTATGTGCAAAGGCAGATGCGGAAGGATATCACAATGAAACTAAACATGATTTGCAGAACACTGCTAAAATCAAATGCTTCAATTACTCTCTCTACAGAATTGGTACTTACCTATTTGTATATAGGCAGGAGGCTATTTAGGTTTGTCTAATGTGGAGCTCTTGTAGCTCAGTGGTTGGAGCACTCGCCTTACAAGCGTGAGACCTGTGTTTGAATCCAGGCAGATTTGCGCGAAACCTTGAGCAAGTTTCCTTACTCCACAAGGCTAATAATAATCCCTCCCCCAAAACCCACAATAATACAAAAAATTGTTCATTTCAATCCACAACTGTTTGTGGGACACTGCTGTGCACAATTGGCTGCCGTGTTTCGCCCACAAATGTACAGTCAATTCACTTTACAGTATATTCTGTGAAGCGCTTTGAGACATTGATATAATGTGAAAAGCGCTATTTCAAATGCAAGTATTATTATTATTATTGTCTCTGCTTTATTGCCACTATCCATGTAGGAATTATCCTACGAACAACTGGAAATTGAGCGGACTCTGCCTCCTTGTGGCATCAGATCAGTCTTTCCCTGACACCCTACTTAGATCACTAGATCTACTGAAGGGTAAATCTAACTGTAAAAACATCATGTTGGAATAATACTGACAACAGAGCTTCTCTTGGGTTTATGCTATTCTGTTCATAATGTTTTGGCTCTCCACAAAGAACAGCCAATGAATATATTCTAGATGGCTCAGTATTTACTAGAATGGTACCAGGATTGAGGGACTTCAGTTATGGGGAAAGGCTAGATAGGTTAGGTTTATTCTCTTTGGAACAGAGAAGGTTGAGAAGAGACCTAACAGAGGTTTATAAAATCATGAGGGGATTCGACAGGGTGAATAAGGAAAAACTGTTTTCACTGGTGGGCGATTCTGTGACTCGTGGTCACAGAGTTAAAATAGTTTCAAAACGAAGCAGAAGGAAGGTGAGGAGGAATTTTTTCACTCAGCGAGTTGTTCGAATCTGGAATGCATTGCCTGAAAAGGTGGTGGAGGCCGATTCAATAACAACAACTTTGATTTATACAGCGCCCTCCATGCCAGACGGCGTCTCAGAGCGCTTCACAATAGCGGATCCCGGGACCGAGCCAGGGGCAGGGGTAGAAAGGTGACCAAAGGCGCGGTCGAAGAGAAAGGTCTTTAACTATGACCTGAAACTAGGAAGAGAGGGGGCGAGGCGAAGGAAGTGAGGAAAGGAGTTCCAGAGCCCTGGGGCATAGTGGTTGAAGGCACTAAACAGCTTTTAAAAGAGAATTAGATCTTTATTTAGGGAGAACAGGTCTGTTAGGTTATGGGGAGCGAGCTGGGCAGTGGGATTGAGTTGCTCTTTTCAAAGAGCCGGCACAGACTAGATGGGCCAAATGGCCTCCTTTTGTGCCGTAAAATTCTATGATTTTTTGATTCTATGATATTCCATCCAGTCTTACCCTGAAGGTGTATGTTGTCTTAAAATAATAATAATCCATATGTTTGATAATGCCCCTTTCACACCAGAAGGATGTCCCAAAGCACTTCTCAGGATATATTGCAAAGAGTGACTGTGTGTTTTGGGGGCCAACGTGGCAGCTAACAGCTAATTTACACACATTCATTTCACAATAATTTTTACATTTGGTGTTTCACCTTTCACATCAGGAGGATATCCCAAAGCACTTCACTGGATATATCGTAAAATTCAGTGACTATTTTTGTGTGCAACCATGGCAGTCAATTTACACACAGCAACATCGCACAAACAGCCATGAAGTGAGTGACCAATTTTATTTGGGGAATTGTTGGCCAGGACTTTTCTCAAAGAAATGTGATTGAGGATGTAGATGACTATAAATTATTTTGTTTCCGTTCCAGCCTGTGTTGCACCGGCAGTCACGCTCTTGCTTTTTTCACTCAGTGATTGTAATTTGTACTCTCAGAAGTTAGCGTTCAGCTTGAGTATTTTGCTGGAGTTGAAACGTGTTCACGGCCAAGATAAGGAAAACTGTTGGCAGAAAATCGGAATTCTCAATGCCAATTTCCAAATGTGAAAAATAATTGTGACAGTGAACTAAACTATTTACACCTGCAATTCACACTTCTCTTATGCCTGGAGAAAAACTCAAAACAAGATAGCTGTTATTATATCCTGAGCCCTGTGATCACCTCTATCTATATTATAAATTCTGAAAACGAGTGCCTGTGAGAGTGTTTCATCTTCTTTATCTTTTTTTCTTTCTATAAAGAAAGCTGATGCAGACAGCAGTGTCAGCCAGACACATCAACCCACTGCATAACCTCTTATCATTTAGAAACAGCAAATGCCTGCTTCCTTTAATAGGCAAGAGATACATGTGAAAATGTTGACTCATGTCTCTTAGTGATCCACCGAATTTTACAGTTTTCTTATCTATTGCACAGGCATGGTAAGCAAACACATGAAGCTTTCTGTTGCCCTGTGATACCTATTTTACTTCCAGTTTAACCTCTTTCTCTTCCTTTGACAAACTGATTGTCTTGTGTGCCTTGGCAGTTCTCATCAGTTTGAGAAAAGATTTGCAAAATACATCAAATCATTATTCCGTGTGTAGTTGACAAAGGTCTGTGCTGGAGACTTTGAATTAGTGGATAATGGTGATTGTGAATGGAATGCTTCCCTCCTCGTCCACGTTTTTAATGAAGATTTCAATTCCCATTCATATTGCTTTGTGCTCAGGATTTTAGCGTCATCCATTAATTTCAGGTGACTGTAATATCATTGAGTACTTTACCTGTCGTGACCCTCAAACCATGTGGCATAAAGTTACCCTGAGTGAGAGTAATGCACCCCATTTGAATTTCTTTCACCTTCTACAGACTGTCACAATTCACATCTTTAAGATGTCTCAAACGCTTCACAGAATGTAATGACTGTATTTATGGGCAAAACACAGCACCCAATTGCGCACAGCAGTATCCCACAAACAGTTGTGGATTGAAGTGACTAATTTTATTCTTGTAAATTTACTTGATATATTTGTCTAATTAATCAGCTTGATAGTGTGAATGCAGTATTTTCCTAATGCTTCTTGCTGGGACGATGTCTCAAGCTTCTTCACGGATATACTGTAAAGTGTAGTGACTGTATTCTATGATTCGACGCGAGAACCCAGATGTCAATTTGTGCACCTCAATCTCCCACAAATGGCCATGAAATAAATGATCGATTTTAACTTGGGGATTGCTGGCCAAATGCTGGGAGAATAGTGCCATGGGATCTTTAATGTTCTCCAGAGCTTCGGAAGGAAGGCACCTCTTATAATGTGTGACACCCCAGTGCTGCTTCGGAGTGTCAGATTAGAATATATGAGTTCCAAGTCCTGATGTAGGGCTTGAACCAACAATCCTGACTCAGAGGCAAGAGTGCCTGCCAATTGAGCTAGGCTGACCTGTATTGTTCTTTCATCTGATGAAACAAAGTATGATTTTTCAGTACTCTTAATTATAATAAGAAGAATCTTTACATTTAGTATAGCTCCTTTTCGCATCTTTGGGATGTCTCGAAGCGCTTCATGGAATACTGCAAAAATGAACAGACTGTAAATTTTGTGGAGTCTGGAAAATCCCTACCAACCTTATCATAGGTCTCATCAGATCTTCTGCCTTCATTGTGCATGTACATGTGCAGAAAGTAATGTGGACCTGGGAATCAGTCAGGTTTAGCACAAGAGCCAGCCAATGTGCGGAAGCGAGCCGGCCGACTATGCATTAAGAATGAGATCCAAACTCCGTGTGTGCTATTAGCAGGCCCACATTACATCCAAAGCAAATCCACATTGCAGTAAACCAAGTTCTAACATTGTACAGTATAAGAAAAGGAGTATTATACTTGTCTATAATTGACTACATCATTTGAAGTATATTGTCTCCTGTCCTCCAACACTTTAATTTATATTAAACTATATTCAGTTTCACAAAGTCTGTTGCAAACTTGATGTATTTTATTAAGCATTTTAAAAAAGTAAATTCTTATCCACAAAACTGAATTAGAGTTAATCCCAAACCGATTGAAATGCATGACTTTTCAAATGCAGTAATTCAACCCAGTACAAGCATTGAATTTACATGAAAGTGAAATTGTAGAAATAAATCTGTTAAAAGCTGGAAATGAGCCATTTAACCCTAACCATTTAACTTTTCTCAACAACTCAAGATTATTTAATCAGTATCAAGCTTGGGAAACAGTGAGGAATTAAGATAAGACATGGTTCTCAGAGTATATGACCCTCCGTTCAACAGGACTTGGCCTGCTCCAAGCCCCCCACCCGAACCGCCCCACCATCGGAGGCCGGGCCTTCAGTTTCTCCGCTCCCACCTTATGGAATGCCATCCCTCAATCCCTCCGTCTCGTTTCTTCCCTTTCCTCTTTCAAGGCCGGTTTGAAGACTTTCCTCTTCGATCGTGCCTTTTGTTCCACCCCGAACTCTTTTACCTCCCCTTCGTGTTTCACCCCTTCCCAATCACTCCCCTCTCAGCTCGGGTCACACGCCTCCTGTGCAGCGCCTTGGGACATCCTCCCGACGTGAAAGGCGCTCTATAAATGTAATTTGTTGTTGTTGTTGTTGTTATATACTTGCTCAAAAAAAAATCTTTAAACACAAAGGGAATTTTTAGTCTAGAGCCCAAGTGATCACACAAAACTTGATTAAGACCTGCTCGCATGAGGAGAAAATCTTACCCATGGAAATTAATTGATGCAGAATCACTGGAAGCTGTTCACAAAAGAAGAGCTACAGGAGAGAAGCAAGCTAATAATAATATCCAGTACTTTAAGAACGATGGGGAAGCAGAGCAAGGAAAGGAAAGGAAGGAAAGGAAGGTAGCCTGAATCATTGGAGTGCGAGAGAGAAAGGAAGAGACCACATCTCCTCGAATATTGTAATAGTAAATTATATGGTATCAGTGCAGGAATGCTTTCCACCCACCTCCGTTCTATTGCCTGCCTATGACCAGACCTCACCCTCAATGCAGCTAAAACTCCAGCTCCACCATTTATAGAATATCCTGCACCAACCTCTGGATCCCCATTATCCCAGTCCTCGCCAGGCTACACTGGCTCCTTACTGCAGAGCAAACTGATTTCAAGATACTAACACTCCCCTGGAAATCATTTCTTGCCATTGGATGAGACATTAAATCAAGGTCCCATCTGTCTGCTCGGGTGGAAAATATTCCACTGCCCTCCTTGAAAAGAGAATTGAGTTTCTCCTGATATCCTGAGCAAGTTGACTCAGTTGATAGATAAATTTGGTCATTCCCTTCATGGCTGTTTGTGGACATTGCCATATTCAACTTGGCTACAAAATACCATCAGTACAATTTGCAGTGAATCCTGTGAACCTCTTTAAGACATTTTGATGACATGATAAGGTATTACACCAAATACTGTACAACCATTGTTATTATAATATCTTCATGAAGTGTGAATTGCTTTGACGTATTCTGATGAGGTAATACAAATATGGAGTTATATACTGTACTCAGTCCTGTCGCTCAGTGATTAAGCATTCACCTCGCTAGCAAGAGACTTGGGTTCTATTTCTGGCAAGTTTCCTTATACCAAATGCTGAGATCATTACTTTCTATTTACTATGACATTATATAACACCTTAACCAGGGAGCAGATAATTATTCACATGATTAACATGACTAAAACTTAAAGGCCCATTATAGATAATTTAGTTTTGTTTAGCCGAATTGGATGTCACCAGCAAACCAAGTTATCAAGAGTATAACACTGAATCCAATTAACAGACCAACATTTTGGATAAGAAATATTATAATCTCTGATTTTCTTTCTCCGGTTTCCAGCTGTTTACTGAGTTCCTTCATCTCTGGAAACTAAAGAAAAGAAATATGGCATTATATTTTTATAAGCAAGCAAAACCGCACAGTGTTCACATTTTTATGGTAACATCGTTTCTGTATTAATACTGTTAATACTGTAGTATTAAATCTCTGGTGTCAAATATCAGAGAACAAATAAATGGGAACCCCACCATGGGTCTCCTCTGTATAGCACTCCATTCCACAGAAGGTCTGTGCTTTCCAGAAATACAATAGCCTGCCGCTGTCTGTGCTATTAACACAAGGGATGTAGAATAACGGTGCAAACTTTATGCCAGTATTTTTTAAATATCTTTTTCAAGCACCTTTTCACAATAAAAAACAGTTTTTGTTCTGTTCAAATGAACATGCCTTCTGCCGTCATCATGTGACTCATTTCAAACAATATGTTTTGATTATAATTGTTAACAATAGTGGAAGTGGCTGTAAATATCAAATTAAAGCATAGTCAACATTCTACAATCTTCATTTTAAGGCTATTCCTCTGATCGATATAATATACTAAAAAATGATCATCTCACATTTCCTGTTACATCAGGCCTGTCTATCATGGAGAAGAAAGACTACAATAGGACCTGGCAACATCTCCACAAACTAAACGAAACACAAAATACTACAAATGCTGGAAATCTGAAACAAAAACAGAAGTTGCTGGGGAAACTCAGCAGGTCAGGCAGCATCCATGGAGAAAGGAAAGTGAGTCAACGTTTCGGGTCCACAACCCTTCGTCAGAACGTTGGCTTGGGGGACATGTGTTGCACAATGGAGTACGGCATTGAGCTACAGATTATTACTGGTTCAAATCTTAATCTTAAGGACTCAGCCAAGCCTGCTTGGAGATGCTAAATTGGCCTCGACATTCCCAAAGCTAAAGATGGCAAAACCAGCCAGAATTCTTGCTCCTGGCTCCTCTGCATCACCAACTATTGGATATGTGCTTGTGTGGCAGTCAGATTTGATTGTGACGCCCGTTATAGGTTAGTGGTTTCCTGACCCTCACTGTCAGGATTCACATGTGGACGATGTGAAAGGCGCGATATAAATATAAGTTTTGATTGATTGATTTTGATTTGATTGATTGACAATGGCCTTCTGGGTGGGATCCAGATGGCAATCGGTCTCCCTGGCACTGTACCTCAGAAAAAAAAATTGGAGGCAAGGAACAGAGAGCGATAGGACAACGGGGAGAAAAACATGAAAATAACTGTACACACTTTTTTTTTATAAAAGAGACAACTTGGATGTGAGGGAAGAAACTTTGGAGAACACTTGCGATAACATCCGTGTCTCGTTCTGCCTGTATCCGACTTGGAGCATTACATGCTAACAATTCATATTGCACTTTGGAGAAACAAAACTTGTTCATTTAACTGGAAGACAATAAAGAGGAAAACACATTTTGTACTTCTGAAAGATTGCCAGCTGACTAATCGGCACAATTTCTCCTGTTAGTCGCTTACCATGTCAGCCAAAGAAATGTACAGGAACATTCCTCCAGCCAGCCCGAAGATGTAGTTTGGAGGTAACATGTTTCCTGCTACTATACTGAGTATCAAACCAAGGTAACAGGAGCATGCTGACAGAAAGTTGAAAATCAGAGCCTGGGGAATAGTCATTCCAGAGTTCAAAAATATCATAAGGTCTCCTAAAATAATTAAGGAAAAACATGTTAAACATTGGGTAAAATGGATAGCTAGATTAAACAAGACTAACATTTCATTGCAAGCTTTTTTCACAGTATGTGCCTTGTCCCTGGTGATATGCTTCACTATGTGTCATCTGCAATCATTCTTCTCCTAGGGACTTATAATCCCCCCTAATATTTTTAATTTCTATATATTCATCTTAAACTCCTCTTTCCTAGAGTTCAATCTTGTCTAGTTTCTGTTAATATTTCCACCTTCGCCTTCACAAAATGTAACGTTTCTCTAAACATCCTCCAAAAACAAGATTTCTGCT
This sequence comes from Hydrolagus colliei, assembly GCA_035084275.1. Taxonomy (NCBI): domain Eukaryota; kingdom Metazoa; phylum Chordata; class Chondrichthyes; order Chimaeriformes; family Chimaeridae; genus Hydrolagus; species Hydrolagus colliei. The sequence continues at coordinate 4,944,585 of CM068742.1, read as the reverse complement.
CCCCTTCTCTACAAACAACAACATTATACTTGTACAATGCCTTTCCGTCAGGAGGATGTCCCAAGGCACTGGACAGTCACTGTTTCAGACCCGAGCTGGGGACGGTCGGGGTGGGTGGGAGGGAGGGAATGGGGGGGAATATGAGTTGCCGATGGGACCATCAAAGAAAAGGGTGTTGAGGCAGGGTGTTGAACTTTAACAAAAGTGATAAAGGTCCCGTTAAATTGTGGTACTTCAATAGCCTGTCATTCACCATTGCATAATTAGCATAGGTCTATTTAGTCAAATTTTTACATATTTCTTTCAACACAGGCAGGGAAATGCCATTGATCTGCAGAGATTCCTCCACACTCCCAGATGAGTACGCGATTCCTGTTGGAAAGTGTTTAGTCTCCATCGCCCACAGTACCACAATTCAAATCAAGAACTCACTGATGGGGGTTCACTCACAAGTATGGCCTTGCCATACCCACGTCTTATCCAAAATTCCGCCGCCAGCATTCTTACTCGTACCAAACTTCTTTCTCCGATTACCTCAGTCCTCGACTTCACCGGCTCCCTGTCTCAGAATGGATCGATTTCAAGATCCTCACTCTTGTTCTCAAATCCTTCCACTTCTCTGCACCCTCTACCTCTCTGACCTCCTCTCTCCTCATAACAAGACCCGTTGCCTTTGTTCTACCGGGTCTGGCCTCCTCCTTGTCCCCCAAATTCTCCGTTCCACAATCGGAGGCCGTGCCTTCAGCCATTATGCCCCGAGGCTCTGGATCTCCCTCTCTCACTCTCTTCGTTTCGCTCCCTCTTTTCCTATTTTTTAAGGTCAGAGCTAAAGACCTTTCTTTTCGACCGTGTTTTTGGTCACTTTCTTCTCTCTCCCCGTGGCTCGGCTGCGGGATCCATTATTGTGAAGCTCTCTGAGAAGCTGTCCAGCATGGAAGGCGCTGTATACTTGGAGTTCCAAGTATGTTGTTGTTGTCTTGCAGTCCTACTTCCTCTGAAAGACTGTTTCACGTTACCCACCACCTCCATGATGCCATTGGTAAGTGAATGTTCAGCCACTAAACTCTGCTCTCTGTTAGCTTCTCCTGAAAGGCCTCTGGTTTGCCCCACTTTATCCATGCCCCACCCATAACCACCTCTCTCTCTGCTTTCAGAAGCCATCTGAAATCCTTTGACTGAAACTTCAGCTACCTCTCTCCTCCCCTGTGTCACCCTCCAACCCAGCCTTGAGAAAACAAAATGGATTCAAACAGCTTTTGAATTCTCTTACCCAGTTCATGAGGAAATTCCTCACACAGTATTGCTATAGACGTGCTGAGCCCCTGCACTAGGGATACCGTGAATGAAGCACCAATTGCAAGGCCATCGACGAAATTGTGCACACCGTCACTCAGTAATACCATCCAGGCTAATGTGGAGATTTCAGATAATTTAGTTCTCTTAAACCATGGACAGCACTGCTGCGACTCGGTTTCCTGTAATACAGTAGCAGACATGAACTGAATGATTCACATTAAATCAACACTAAACTTTCTGTTCATTTTATCTGCTTAGCCAAGGTTTGGTAAAAGTTGCTTACAGGCTTACCCAATGATGGAAACACATCTATACAAAAACAACAACTTGCACTTATATAGCACCCTCCATGCAGGTGGAGCCTGACTCCGATGGGAGGTGGGGAGGTGGCCATAAGCACGGTCGAAGAGGAAAGTTTTCAGATAAGATTTCAAAAAGGTGACAGAGGACGTGAGGTAGAGGGACTGAGGAGAGTTTCCAGAGTTTGGGAGCCTAGTGGCTGAAAGCGCAATCTCCAATGATGGTTGGTGGGGTGGAGGATGTGAGGAACGAGCAGGAGGCTAGTGGCAGCCGAGGGTGAGGTGGTCCAGATACCCACATACATGACCTGGACCAAATTCCGTACCCACACTTCACTAGTTCTGGCCAGGCTACACTGGCTCCCCATCACTGAACAGGTTGGCTTCAAGATCCTCACACTTGTGTTCAAATCACTCACACCCTGGCAACTCTCTACCTCTCTGACCTCCTCACTCCCCCAAACCACCACCCAGGGCCTCCGCTCGACTGGCACGGGCCTCCTGCACTTCTCTCACACCCCCTACTCCACCATCGGAGTTCACGCTTTCAGCCACAACTTCCAAAAACTCTACAACAGTCTCTCTCAATCCCTCCACCTTTCCTACTCTTTTTCAAGTTCCGCCCCTCCTCTTCAACTGCGCCTCCATCCATGTCCACACACCGCCAGCCCCCCACCTCCCACCGGCTCAGAGTCACGGTCCTCCATTGGTCAGGCTCTGAGACGCTACCCTGGGTGGAGGGCGCTATATAAGTGCAAGTCGTTGTTGTATCTCTTACAAACAAAACAAATCATCCCGATTGATGGCATACAATTATCTTGAGGAAACAAGTAAATCAAACAAAACCAAAATAAAAGCTTGTTCAGCAAGCCAAATGGACTGAGTGGTCACATCTTATTCTGTGTTCCATTTTGTTCTTTAACTTTGGAACCGTGTTTCCTAACCATGTTTGGATATTGTTACCTGAATATTGTTTTCATTGCAGGTATCAATCCCTGGGCTCTCTAACGCTATAGCGTCATTGCCAGGATTACAAACGACACTTGCTTGGAGCACCATTGAAACACCGACATTCTTCTCATGAGGAGCTCGTTGATCAGAAATCCCCAAATGACTGTGGTGCTGCACGAACAAATAAGCATTGATATATTTAAGAGAAAACTGTATGCTCACATTGAAGGAATATAAATATATTGGAGAAAGGAGTAGGAGTGGAAGCTTGTGTACTATAGAAACATGAACATGGACTGTTAGGACTGAATGGCCTGCTATATCATTAGGACTGAATGGCCTGCTAGGCAGGTCAGGGCGAAACCTTGGGCGAGTTTCCTTACCCCTTGCACTCCTTGCATCCTTGCATTTGATATCGCGCTTTCCACATCTTATCGATGTCCCAAAGCGCTTCACAGAATATCCTGTGAAGTGAATTGACTGTATATATTTGTGGGCAAATCGCGGCAGCCAATTGCGCACAGCAGCGTCCCCCACACAGTCGTGGATTGAAATGACCAATTTTATTATTGTGGGGGTTTTTTTGGGCGGATTATTACTAGGCGTGTGGAGTGAGGAAACTTGCCCAAGGTTTCGCCCTGACCTGCTTGGATTCGAACACAGGTCTCCCCAGCTTGGTCTCCCCAGCCGGCAAGACAAATGCTCTAACCACTGAGCCACAGGAGCGGAAGGTGCAATCAAAGAGAAGGGTCTTGAGACATTCCTTGAAGGAGGCAAAGGAGAGAGGGAGGTGAAGCGATGGTGGGAGAAGAGAGGCTCAATGTCCAACGATTGATGTTGGGACGGGCCGGGCGGGAGACATGGAGCAGCCCAGAGCCTGCTGAGCAGAGGAACTGGCCAGGTTAATATAGATTCGAACACATCAGCCTGGAATTAGTGAACGTCGAAAGCCAAGGAACACATGAGAGGAGCAGTTCATTTACCAAGGACCAGAGGTGATGGAAAGGAGAGCCAAATATGCTTCTGCATCATACAATGAACACCTCTGCTTTATTCTAGATTACTTGGCAACGGGCAGCACAGCAAAGGTTAGCATTATTTTTGTCTTACTTGCTCAACAGGGTGAAGTAGTAGTTTAAGCATTTTCTCTGTGAAGAAAAGGATATAGAATCCACCAAGCACAACCACCGATTTCACAATGTAATCATTATCTTGGGGTATAAGTCCAAATGCCTGTGTAAAAAAAACACATAGATATTTAGTACAAGCAGAAGAAAAATGGGCTGACATCAGCAAATTTATTTAAATTTGTCCTTGATAGCTACCTTCTTATGGTCTATATTACATAGAAAATCGTGTCTTTTCATTGTCAAAAGACACGAGAAGTTTGCAGTCATTTGGAAATGCATTTCAATATCTCACTATAATTCCACAATAATTATAAGCAAAAAAATCAACATTTCAGGCAAACCTAAAGACCAATTTTCATTCCTAAACTCCTTATTCAGAGTTTTATGTTAACTTACACTTAAATTCTACCTTTCACACAGGATAATAATCATACCAATCCTTGCATTTGATATAGCCTTTTTCCACTTCTTCTAGATGTCTCAAAGCGCTTCACAGAATAAACTGTAAAGTGAATTGACTATATATTTGTGAGCAAAACACAGCAGCCAATTGTGCATAGCAGTCTCCCACAAACAGTCATGGATTGAAATGACCAATTTTTTTTTTGCAGGGATTATTATTAGGATTAGGCGTGTGGAGTAAGGAAACTTGCCCAAGGTTTCACCCTGACCTGCCTGGATTCGAACACAGGTCTCACACTTGCAAAGCAAGTGCTCTAACCACTGAGCTACAGGACTCCACATGAACATCATAGAGTAATTCACAAAGATAAAGAGTATAATACCAATAATCTTTTCATTTGATGTACTGCCTTTCATGTCAGGAAGACATCTCAAAGCTCTTCACCGAATTCACTGTAAAGTGTGTATTTTGTGATGACGACAAGGAAGGAAATTCAAAGTCAATGACCAAAGGGATGACAAAAAGATACATTTTAAATGGATTTTGATGCCAGAGAGAGAAGTTACAAGGCAAAATGTTTCGGAAGAGTTTCAGAGAGGAGGCAGAAACAAGAGTCTCTATATCCTCCTGTAGCACAGTGGTAAGAGTATCGAGCAAGCAAGACACCTGGGTTCGATTCCTGCCAGGGTGAAACATTGGGCAAGTTTCCTTACTCCATGCGCCTCTGTTTATCTCGGAGTAAGTAGGAACCCTGTCGTTAATCAATTGGTGGACTGCTTTTCTGGTGGTAATATTTCCTTCAAACAAATTGGTCATTCAATCTGTTTGTGGGACACCGCTGTGCACAATTGGCTGCCACATTTCACCCATAAAATGTACAGTCAAATCACTTTACAGTATATTTTGTGGAGTGCTTTGAGACATCTCGAAAATGTGACAAGGCACTATATCAAATGCAAGAATTAATATTATTATCGTCACTACTCCTATCCAGGCAAATAATTGTTTGAAAAAGGAGAAAAAGCCAACTTGGTTTAGTCAATTTTACTGTTTTCTGATGTTGAAATCCCATTTTAAAATCCCAAAGAAATCTTAAATTGATATTGTCTTGGACTCTACCATTTGTGTAGATGTCAAGGGAGTGGTTTGGGGGTTTGGGGGAAACATGGGGCCATCAACATGTACGATTGCTGGGTGAGTTTACGCTGGGAATGGATTAAGGATTGAAATTTGCTGGTTTGTTAATGTGTTCCTTGTCAATGTTATCACAAACATTGTGAATTGTATGCATTAGAATAGTGCGTGCATAGTTATTTCTTTGTTTTTTAATTTAATATTGCAACCAGCCAAGTGCAACAAAACAATCCTTGCACATTCCCAGGTTCCAGAATCCTCAGAGTTCAAATTCCTAAAATGAAACTCAATAAAATAGGTATTTGTTCCTTTGGATAAAGGGTGGATACCAAGTAATTCATTTTTAAATCAAATTATAAAGCACTACCTCACCTTACATATAGGAGCAAGGGGAAGAGTATTCCCTCATATGCATTCCTTATGATTATTATTGAATATTCACCAAATTGCTTCCCAACCCTAAAACCAGTGATAATAAACCAGTGATAACTACTGAATCCATTTGACTGTCTAATCATTGCGAGTGATGTGATGACTTGCTGCATTTTCCACCGCCCTATTTATACATTACTGAGTGATTAAAGAAGTTACAGGCATCCCACCCCAACCACGGTCTTGGCAAACGCGGATTTCAGGTGTACAAGGTTTCCTCTCTGCGACAACTTTGCCAACCGCGGCAGTGAATTCTGCGTATTCACAGGTTTTAACACAAACACTGGAGTTTGGCGCCAGGACCCAGTTACATCAACCAGCCACGATGTCACTTCTCTCTTAGGATTAAGGTAAATAACATGAATTTATTGTTTTTTATATTTTTTTATTGTGTTATTTGAACATTTATTGTTTTTTTAGGTTATTGTGGTTTTTTTTGTGTTTAGTAAAAGAACAAGCAACTTACTCCAACTAACCCCATTTTTCCAATAGGGGATTGTATTTGCCAACCGCAGTTGTACTCGTGGCAGGACAGGTAGACAAAGCCGCTAAGAAGGCATATGGGATACTAGGCTTTATAAATAGGGGTATAGAATACAAAAGTCAGGAAGTGCCAGAGGGGTCATGCCAGAGGACTGGAGGATAGCTAATGTTACTCCCTTGTATAAAAAGGGGCAGAAGGACAAGCCTGGTAACTACAGACCAGTCAGTCTAACGTCGGTAGTGGGCAAACTTCTAGAGTCCATAATCAGGGACAAGGTAGATCTTCACTTAGAAAGATATAGGCTAATAAAGGACAGTCAACATGGATTTGTTAAAGGCAAATCTTGCCTTACAAATCTGATAGAATTTTTTGATGAGGTAACGGAATGGGTGGATAATGGTAGCGCAGTTGATGTAGTTTACATGGACTTTCAAAAGGCATTTGACAAAGTGCCACATGAGAGACTTATTATGAAATTAAAGGCCCATGGCGTAAAAGGGACAGTGGCAGCGTGGATCCACAACTGGCTGCGAGACAGAAAGCAGAGAGTTGTAGTGAGCGGCTGTTTTTCAGATTGGAGGGAAGTGAGCAGTGGTGTGCCACAGGGATCAGTTTTGGGACCATTGCTGTTTGTAATCTACATCAATGATCTGGACTTGGGTGTACGGAGTACAGTTTCCAAGTTTGCAGATGACACTAAGTTAGGGAGAATAGTAAATAGTGAGAAGGATAGTAGCCATCTGCAAGAGGATATAGACAAATTGGTAAAGTGGGCAGACACATGGCAGATGAAGTTTAATGCAGAGAAGTGTGAGGTGATGCATTTTGGGAGAAGAAATGAAGGGAGGCAATATAGGCTAGATAGTAAAATTTTAAATGGTGTGAAGGAACAGAGAGACCTGGGGATTTGTGTTAGTGACTCGTTGAAGGTGGCAGGACAGGTAGACAAGGCTGTTAAGAAGGCATATGGGATACTAGGCTTTATAAATAGGGGTATAGAGTACAAAAGTCAGGAAGTGCTGACTAACCTCTATAAGACTTTGGTGAGGCCTCAGCTGGAATACTGTGTTCAATTCTGGTCACCACACTACAGAAAGGATGTGAAGGCATTGGAAAGGGTGCAGCGAAGATTTACTAGGATGGTGCCAGGATTGAGGGACTTCAGCTATGAGGAGAGGCTAGATAGGCTAGGGTTATTCTCTCTGGAGCAGAGAAGATTGAGGGGAGACCTAATAGAGGTTTATAAGATCATGAGGGGTTTCGACAGGGCAAATAGAGAAAAACTATTTCCACTCGTGGGCGAATCTGTGACTCGTGGTCACAGATTTAAAATAGTTTCAAGGCGAAGTAGAGGGGAGCTGAGGAGAAATTTTTTCACTCAGCGAGTTGTTCGAATCTGAAATGCATTGCCTGAAAAGGTGGTGGAGGCTGATTTGATAACAACTTTTAAAAGGGAATTAGATCTTTATTTAGGGAGAACAGGTCTATTAGGTTATGGGGAGCGGGCAGGGCAGTGGGATTGAATCGCTCTTTTCAAAGATCCGGCACAGACTAGATGGGCCGAATGGCCTCCTTTTGTGCCGTAAAATTCTATGAATCTATGAATCTATAAGTGCTGATTAACCTCTATAAGACTTTGGTTAGGCCTCAGCTGGAGTACTGTGTACAATTCTGGTCACCACACTATAGGAAGGATATTAAGGCATTGGAAAGGGTGCAGAGGAGATTTACTAGGATGGTAACAGGAATGAGGGACTTCAGCTACGAGGAAAGGCTAGATAGGTTAGGCTTATTCTCTGTAGAACAAAGAAGATTGAGAGGAGACCTAATAGAGGTTTATAAGATTATGAGAGGTTTCGACAGGGTGAATAGGGAAAGACTGTTTCCACCGGTGGGCGAATCAGTGATTCGTGGTCACAGATTTAAAATAGTTTCAAAACAAAGCAGAGGGGAGCTGAGGAGAAATGTTTTCACTCAGCGAGTTGTTCGAATCTGGAATGCATTGCCTGAAAAGGTGGTGGAGGCAGATTTCATAACAGCTTTTGAAAGGGAACTAGATCTTTATTTAGGTCTGTTAGGTTATGGGGAGAAAGCTGGGCAGGGGGTGCTCTGTTCAAAGAGCCGGCACAGACTAGATGGGCCGAATGGCGCATCCTTTTGTGCCGTATAAAAAAATCTTTTTAAAAAAAATAACCGCAGGGGGGTTTTCAGGAACGTATCTCCTGCGGTTGGGGAGGTACAATATACTGAATGTGGTACTTTTTTTTAATGGTGCAAACATTGCCACATTACTAGAATAAGATCCTTACGGTAATTTTCCAATTCAAAGTCCATCTTTTCCAAAGGTTTTATCACAAGTGTTAACATAGTGCTAATGTAGTGCCAGGAACCATGGTGACAGATTGGGCAGCAGGAGTTGGAACTCTGTTTAATCATAGAATTATACAGGAGGCATGTAGCTCAGTGGTTAGAGAACTCATTTACAAGCGTGAGACCTGTGTTCAAATCCAGGCAGGTCAGGGTGAAACCTTCGGCAAGTTTCCTTACTACCCCATGCCTAATAATAATCCATCTAAAAAAAACCAATCCGCGACCATTTGTGGGACACTCCTGTGCTCAATTGGCTGATATTAAATGCAAGGATTATTAATCCTATACAGCACAAAAAAAGACCATGCTGTCCATTGTGTCTATCCCAGCTCTTTGAAAAGAGCTGTCCAAATCAATCCCACTCCCCCCGTTCTCTCCCGATAGCTCTGTAAACTCGTCCTCCTCAAATAATAATGATCTACTTCTTTCTTAAATGTTGCTATCAAATCAGCTTCCACCTCCTCTCCATTTGCATTCCAGATCCGAACAACTCGCTGTATGAAAAAGTTTCTCCTCATCTATCCTATGTTTCTTTTAACAACTATGTTTAAGGCACTCATTCTTTTATTTCAGCGCCTGGGATGTCCTCGCGATATGAAAGAAGCTATCTAAATGCAATTTAGCATTTTGTATTTCAACTATTGCTGCTTTTCAAACTAAACATTTTTTGAGTGGAATTCCTCCTCCTCTGCCTTGCTAGGTTACAGGAGCTGGTTAATCTCACAAACTAAGGAATCAGAGGTCTGCTGTACATGACACCCTGTGATTGTCATGTCCCATTTTCAGGAAGGTTTTCGGGAAGGTATGTGGGACATACCTGATCCAGCAAATTCACAATATAATAGTCATTCTTTCAGACTGAGGTTTGATACTGATAAATATAAGGTATGAAATATAGCATCAAAATGTAAGGTATGAAATATCCCATCCATGGAGCACACAAGGCTTAATATTAGGGTTAAATTGAACCCAATGTTGACTGTGGCTATTTATTGAAGAGCTCCTGCTAATTGGCTACAATCAATTTATTTATTAACATGTTTCCCATTAATCTCAATGGTAAACTGTGCAGTTTTACCTGGTTTTAAACTACACCAATGCACATTCTGTTGTACAAGAGCCTTGGCTCTTGCCAACCTTCACCAAATTGTGGAGCATGAGGAAAGAGCGGGTGAGTGGGACTGATTGAGTAACTCTTCCAAAGAGTCAGCATAGGCACATTGAGCCAAATGGCCTTGTTCTGTGCTGTAATATTCTATGATGATTCTATGAATACTCTCTGAAATTAGATAAATAGGATGTCCCTCCAGGGAGAGTGCGCGTTCCATTCCAGACACAGAAAAAAATTCCACATATGTGAAACTCACAATCTGGTTTAAATGCTCTTAAATATAATGGTGTGTCAGATACTCTTACGTGATGGACACTTGACTGGCCAAAATGTAAAAATGATGATTATTTGTGAAAAGCGCTAAATTTAACACAAGAACTCAGGGTGATGGACACTTAATTGAAGAATTGAAGTTCTTCATAATGGATGGCAGCACCAACTGACACAGAAAGCTCCTTACCTCTGGAATAAGCTGTAAAATAGCATTGGAGAAAAGGGTCCCAATGGCCAAGCCCATGAAGCAGATCATAATCTTTGGAAAATATGTTTTTTTGGTGAGAGGAGTAAGTGCAACACCCAACAGAGAGGCAAGGTTGATGACAGTGATAGCCAGGAGCCCAAAACCCCACACTGTAAACAAAACAGAATTAAAAAATAATAATTATCCTTGCATTTGACATAGCGCTTTATCACATCTTTCAGACATCTCAAAGCACTTCACAGAATATACTGTAAAGTGAATTGATGGTATATTTTGTGTGCCAAACATGGTAGTCAATTGTGCACAGAAGGTACCACAAACAGTCATGGATCGACTGCGCAATTTAAGTATCAGGTTCGATCCCCAGTTATCCTTCCTCCCCTCATCCAGTCCTTCAATGGCACTGCTTTCTTCCATCTCAGCCACATTGCCCATCTCTGCCAATATTTCACCCAAATGCTGATGAAACCCTGGTCCATGTCTTTGTCACTTCTCAGCTAGACTATGCTGATGCTCTACTCATCTCCTCCAGCATTCATAAAATTCAACTCATCCAAAATTCCACTGCCGGCATTCTCGCCCGCACCAAACTTTGTACCCCGATTACCCCAGTCCTTGCCAAACTGCACTGGCTCCCTCTACTGTTTAAATCCCTCTATTCCTCAGCACCGCTCTACCACTCTAACCTCCTCTCTTTCAGCCACTACGCCCTGAAACTTTGGAATACCCTCCCTCACCCCCACCTTTCCCATCTTCAGGTCGCGTCTGAAGACCTTTCTTTTCGACCTTGCTTACTGTTGCCTTCCCACTTCCCCTGGCTCAGCCTCAGCTTCCACCATTGTTAAGCGCCCTGAGACGCTGCCCGGCGTGGAGGGCACTATATCAATGCCGGGTATTGTTGTTGTTGTTATTGAGTGACCCAATTTTTTTAAAACTTTATTACAACCCCCAGAAAAGTGTTCCTACTTACTGCTAAGTGAACAGAGATGTTTGGAGTAAGGAAACTTGCCCAACAACAACAACAATTTACATTTATAGAGCGCCTGACCTGCCGGGAATTGAACTCAGGTCCTCTCCCTTATGAGGTGAGTGCTCTAACCACTAAGCTACAGAATTCCACAAATCAGGACTTCGGGAATCATTTGCCAAATACTAACCCTGTATTTGGCAAAGGACAACAATAGAAATGTTATTTTAAAAGGGAATTTTAACATGCCCTAGCTAACTTATTGCAAAATCTGAAACTTTAGTTCTGAAATTCAAGCTAATCTTAGATTGTAAGACTGTTTTGTCTTTAAATTTAAGATCATATAGAATTGTGGAAGCTGTTTTATTTCAATCTTCATTTGGATACCATTATCCTTCAGTACTTATAAAGAATTTTCTCCCAAATCAAATGTAAATGTAAGGATTTTCCACAAGTCAGCACCAATATTCAATTTAGAACAAAAAATATCTTGCAAGCTAAAAATAGGCGCCATGCGTGTGAGATTTCTCATTGCACCATTGCAAGGTACACTATATTTTCATAAATAACCACAAGATCACAAGATTTGTTTGGACAAAGAAGGTCCTTTGGCCCATCAAATTTCACCCACCCTATTGTCCCCACATCACAACATCAAAATGTTTTACAAATGAGTCGATTGTCCTGGCCTCAACCACCTTTCCTAGCAACTTGGTCCAGGAGTTGTTTACCCTCCGGATGAAGAAATTGCCCTAAACCTCTGTCCTCTTTTTCAACACTCTTGATACATCCTAAAGTATTCATTTGGGTTTAACTCTTTCAATCCCAATTAAAATTTTCTATATTTTGGGTCATTTTGTCTCGGAACTGAAGAGCCCTTGAGCTCGGTCCTCTAACACTGGGCATCAGCCTTATTGCTCTGCTCTGCACCGCCTCTCGGGCCTCCTAGTGCTGTATCTCGTGGTGACGGAAACCGTCTGCAGGTATGGTCTGACCAGAGCACTGCACAGCCTGAGAATGATGTCTGGGGATCTTAACACAACTAATTTAGCAATGTAGCCCAGCATCTTGTTTATTTTGTTTATTGCTGCCGCACACTGTTTTGATATAGTGAGCGACGAGTCAACTAACACTCCTACATCTCTTTCAGCATTCGCAGTGGCAAGCTTTGTCCGATTCACGAGCACTTTCCTTAACGTAATACCTTACTTACATTAATATTAAACTTAGTTAGTCCATATATCAGCCCATGTACATATCCAGCAGGCTCTCTTTGTGGGACCTTTGCTGCCTTCTCTGATTCTACAGTTCACACCTGACAAGCTGTCATCTGCAAATGTAGGCCCCCTGAACTATTTTACACTGGGTATGTGAATAATATATATGAACAACAGAAGGGTCAGAGTACAGATCTCTGGGGCATCCCATTGAGAATCTATTTTGACCTAGCTCCCCTAAAAAGAGCCACATGTATAATAATAATCCTTGCATTTGATATAGCGCTTTTCACATCTTCTACACATCTCAAAGACCTTCACTGAATATACTGTAAAGTGAATTGACTGTAGATTTGGTGGAAAAGTGGCAGCCAATTGCGCACAGCAGTGTCCCACAAACAGCCGTGGATTGAAATGACCAATTTTATTATTGTGGTTTTTTTTGGACGAATTATTATTAGATGTGTGGAGTAAGGAAACTTGCCCAAGATTTCTCCTTGACCTGCTTGGATTCAAAACTCAGGTCTCGCGTTCGTAAGGCGAGTGCTCTAACCACTGAGCTACAGGACTCCATGTGTTGCCCTTAGTACCCAGTAACCACTCTATCGAGGGTAATATTCCAACTGTAGTATAGATATTTGCCTAGAAAATAGTCACTGAACCATAAAAGTAGATCCTGTGTAAATGCTTAAGATGTGCTCAGACCCTATATCAAATGCAAGAATTATTATTAATTATTAAGAGAGTTGAGAATTACTGCAATTGGCTTGTTAAGCTCAGACATTTAGACTCATGTGGATTGGTTGGGCTGTTTCTGTGTTGTGGAGATCTATCTACAGTATGTGGAGAATTATGTTACTGTACTACTGGTGATCAGCGGGGTATGGGGAAGGAGAGGGGGAAGCGTTAGTGGAGGAGCCGAAGGCGCAGTCGAAGAGGAAGATCTTGAGACCGGCCTTGAAGGAGGAAAGGGAGGAAGCGAGGCGGAGGGGCAATGGGATGGAGTTCCACAGTGTGGGAGCAGAGAGGCTGAAAGCCTGTCCGCTGATGGTTGGGTGGTTAGAGCGATGGACACAGAGCAGGCCCAAGTCTGCTGAACGGAGGGGGCGAGCAGGATGATAGGGAGACAGTAGATCAGAGAGATAGGCGGGGCAAGGTCGTGAATGGCCTTGAAGGTGAGGACGAGGATCTTGAATTGCAAAGGGGAAGAGCGCATGGGCGTGTTTTACCTTCGGTGGCAGTTGGCCTTTTCTTGACTACCTCATTTGAGATGCGTGAGGACTCAACCAGTGTTTTCTGTAGAATGGTACTGTAGATATTTCTCCAATATTTGGGCCCCACTTGACTTGTGGCATTCTGTTCCTGCAGGGGTGATGTTTCTGCAGAAGACAAGCACTGCAACACAAAAGAAAAGACTGTAATAACTTACACAGCAAATACAGATACTACGGCCCAAGGAAAGAATAAAGCCCCATAAATAATACAGTATTTTGTTCCTCGTGTTATAAACCATCAGGTTCAGACTCCTCCAAATTGTTACTGCAATATCTAAACCATTATCAGAGTGCTTGCTTTTGATAGTCACTTTTGAATGACACAAACAAAACTCCCAAGGGAGTTCTACAACGGGGATAAAGTAAGGGCTTGCACTGTGAAAGCTCCAGAAAAAGCCGGTAAAATTGAAGTTTAATGTGAATGAATGCGAAGTGATGCATTTTGGAACGAAGAATGAGGAGAGGCAGTATAAGCTAGGAGGGGCACTTGATAGTCCGAAGGTTCGATAGTCCGAACACACAAATTTCCTATACCCGGGGCGGTTACCGTGGTTACCGCTCAATAGTCCGAAAATAAGGTTCGTTAATCCGAACAATTGGTGCAATAGTCTGAAGGTTCATTAGTCCAAATGTTAGGGTTAGTGTTAGGGTTACGGTTAGGATTAGAGTTACGGTTAGGGGAAGCTTCAGACTATTGAACTTTTGGACTAATGAACCTTCGGACTATCAGGCGGTAACCTAAGCTAGATGATACAATCTTAAAGGGGATGAAGGAATAGAGAGACCCAGGAGTTCATATAGATAAATCATCGAACTTGGCAGGACAGGTGAATAAAGCTGTTAGAAAAGTATATGGGAAACTAGGCTTTATAAATAGGGGCATAGAATACAAAAGTCGAGAAGTTATGATGAATCCTTATAATATACTGTTTAGGCCTCAGCTGGAGTACTGTGTTTGGTTTTGGGCACCACAATTTAGGAAGGATGTCAAGGCACTGGAGAGGGTGCAAAGGAGATTCACCGGGATGGTACCAGAAATGAGTGACTTGGTTGTCAGGAGAAGGTAGGAGCAGAGAAGGTTAAGAAGAGACTTATTAGAAGTTTTCAAAATTATTACGGGATTTGATAGGGTGAACAAGGAGAAACTGTTTCCACTGGCGAGTGGGTCGGTAGCTGCAAAACAGCGATTTAAAATTGTTGCTAAAAGAAACAACAACACCAAAGTTACATTTATAGAGCACCTTTCACGTCGGGAGGACGTCCCAAGGCGCTGAACAGTCAGGATGGGACCCGAGAAAGGGAGAGGGGCAGGGCAAGGGGGAGGGGCGGAAGAGAGGAGGGAGAGAATTGGGACAGCAGCAGAAGGCACGGTTGAAGAAGAGGGTCTTGATACCGACCTTGAAGGAGGCGAGCCCGCTGAACGGGGGGAGCAGGGAGGTTCACAGGGGGACAGCAGGTCAGAGAGGTAGTGGGGGGGCAAGGCTGTAAATGGCCTTGAAGTTGAGGACGAGGATCTTGAATTTGATCCTCTGGGGAATGGGGAGCCAATGGAACCGGAAGAGGGTGGGAGTGATGTGGTCGTGGAGCTTGTTGCGCGTGAGGACACGAGCTGCAGAGTTCTGGATGATCTGCAGCTTGTGGAGGGAATTTCCGTCGACGAGCCTTGATGTGATTAATGCATGGACGAGGGTTTCGGCAGCCTGAAGAGTGAGGGCAGTGGCGGAGTCTGGCGATGTTGCGAAGGTGATGGAAAATAATAATGGTCATGGCATGAATGTGGGGGAGGAAGGACAGTTCAGAGTCGAATAAGGCGCCCAGGTTACTGACTGGCTTAGAGAGATGGAGAGAGGAGCCTTGGATGCTAATGGTGTCAGCACCTGAGGTGCAGAGACACTAAAGCAAGCCAATCAGGAGGGCCTCAGTCTTATGGACATTCAGCTGGAGAAAGTCAGGATACTGATAGTCGTGCAGTTGAGGGTGGAAGTGGAAAGGTAGAGTTGGGTGTCATACATGTGGAATACATGTGGAAATTTACCCCATGTCTGCGTATGATGTCACCGAGGGGGAGCATATAGAGTGTGAAGAGGAGGGGACCAAGGACAGATCCCTGAGGAACGCCGCACGAGACGGTGCGGGGGCCGGAGGAAAAGCCGTTGGTGGACACGAAGGTTAAGCGGTGTGAAAGGTAGAACCGGAACCAGTTGAGGACGGAACCTTGAAGGTTGAGGTGGGAGGAGAGGCAGTGGAGGAGGATTGTGTGGTCCACAGTGTCAAACTGAGGAAAAAAAAATTCATGCAACGGTTGTTCAGATCTGGAATGCATTGTCTGAAATGATGGTGAAAGCCGATTCGATAACAACTTTTAAGAGAGAAATAGATAGTTATTTGGGGAGAACAGGTTTGCAGGGCTATGGGGAGAGAGTGGGTGGGGGTGGGATTGATTTGGTTCGCTCTTTTCATAGAATCGGCAAAGACACAATGGGCCGAATGGCCCCTTTCTGTGCTGCATAATTCTATGATTGTATGAAATCATCACTGATGCCATAATAATAATCCTTGCATTTGATATGGTGCCTCATCACGTCTTTGAGAGGTCTCAAAGCGCCCCATAAAATATACTGTACAGTGAATTGACTTTTTTGGGCGAATTACAGCAGCCCAGAGCAGTGTCCCGCAAACAGTCATGGATTGAGTTACCGACGTATTATTTTGTTAAAAGAATTATCGAAGGGTTTATCACCCTGGGAAAAGCGATCCGCCAATCGATTATATTTCACTAGGAAGCATGACATACATGAACGATGATAATCCTTATATTGGATTCAGTGTCTTATCATGTTAAAACACTTTTTTACTGCAAAGTAAAGAGTCATCCTCAACCTATGTGTAAATACCACTCTGTTATAATATTTTCAAGATATAGAATACGCTGAACTTCCCTGCATCGTTAGTTCTTATATCTGTATTCTGCTCTAATTAGAAGTACAGGTTTACAATCTTCTTTACTAAATTTAGCTCTGCCAGCCGTATCTCATCATATTAGAACATCAAAGTTTGCAGCCATCCTCGTCACCTCCCTTTGGACACTTGCCAGGAGTACTGAGGATGCTCTGCGTTGTCAGTGGTGCCGTCCTTCACTCACCCATAGATTCGTAGCTACTACTCTTTACAGCAATGTTACAAAAGGCTTTGAGACCTTCCCAATGAAATAGGTACAATATCAAATGCAACGATTATTATCTTTCGTTCTGGAAAAACACGAGGATAAGCAAAAATATTTTAACATTAAAACAAGTGAAATATTCAATTCCCATTGACCAAGCATACACTCGTTCCAATTGACAACCAACCAGCCATGCACCAACCTTACAGTGTCATGAACCTGTTTCTAGATGTTTGCTTTAGTTTGGGCTATTCTTTGCATTTCCTTACCTTCATCTGTGATTTTATGAAATCCTCAAGAGCATCCGCTTCAATTTTTTGCACATTGCCAATTCCCAATTTATCCAACAGTCCATGGTGTTGCTTTGCAGTGAGAGTTTCATCGTTGCCTTGTTGGTGAAGGGTGTCATCAACCAGTGCCTTTAGAGCAACCCTTTGCCCGAGTACAGCGTTAATGAACAATATACTGCACACGCCTGACATAAACATTGCACACACCACTTCTAAACACAGCAGCGAAGAGACCAGCACAGTTTCATTCACACAGAAGCTCGCTCAAACACAACAGTGAAACACAATTGTGCATAACCTGAAGCACTGCCAAGTTGATAGAAAAACAGTTACTTTTAACTACTGGATGAAAAAATACTATCCTCGAGCTTCACGCTTCTTTACTCTTCAAGAAGTAAAAATGATCTTATGTGACTTCAGTTAAATGCTTCTCCCAGTTTTATTGATTTCCTCCTCTCTGGGCGGTGTCTTTCTTGGAATTTGATGAAAACTGACCATGACAGTTTTTATACCTGTAATAAAATGGAGCAAAGGACAAGTTGTTAATTTTTTTTAAATTGTTTTATTACCCTCGCCTGCATGTTGAACAGGAAAGCACAAGCATTGCGATTGTAATGTATAGCTCCAGTGGAAAAATTTGATGGAATAAATAGATGGACTGTGTTATCATTTTCGATTAGATTCTGTGATTGTGGTACTTTACAATGAACTCCAACATCTCCTTTGTCAGAATGCAGTAAACGATGATGCCAGAGAATCAATATCTAATAATCACAGACAATGCCATCTCCGATTAATGTTTCACCTCCTTTAACTCCTCAATCCCTCTCCCCACCGCCATCAAACCCATCTCCATCTCCTACCACCACTGGAAAAAAATCTCCCTGCAATCCATCTCCGCTGCCCTGGAGTCAGCTGAACTCCTCCTCCTCTGGCCAACCTCCCACACTGATTTATCATCCATGCTCACTCTCCTCCACAACTCCCTCCAAATCAGTCTTGATGCCCTTACCCCCCCTCACTTCCCAAACTCACGAACCTCACCCTGTTACACTAGCCACCTCCCTCAACTGTCAGTTGTGGGCCACCAAACACATCAGGTTTACGCCTGATCTAATAGTCCACCGACAGATCTGTCTGGACCACCTCAACATGTAGTGCTCCACCCTCACCTCCGCCAAATCTTCCTTCTAATCCAAGATGATCTTGGAGGTGTAGGACAACCCCAGGCTCCTATTCTCCTCCATTGACTAGCTCCTCGGTCCACCCTCCCGTTCCTCACCCATTCTCTCCTCAAGCTCTGACTGTGAGGTTTTGCTTGATTTCTTCGAGTCCAAAATTAAGGGGATCCATTCAGTTGTATCCACCCTCCCAACCGCCACTCCCTCACCATCTCTCCCCCACACTCCAACTGACTACCCATACCCCCCTCCACATTTTCAAACCTGTCTCCACCTCCTGTTTCATCACTACTCTATCCAGCTCCCCTGACCCCATCCACACCCTTCACCTTACCTCCCAGCTCCATCTCCTAGCCCCTCTACTCTCCAACACTATCAATCTCTCCCTTTCATCTGGCACCAGTCCCATCCCCCTAAACATAGCCACAACGATCCTGAAGAAACCTTTCCTGGATGCATCCCTGTGTTCTAGCTACTGGCCCATCTCCAACCCCCCTTTTCTTTTGAAGCTCCTTCCCAGCATTGCTTGTTCCTCTCCACTCACTCCCTTCATGAGCCCCTCCAATTGGGTTTCCGTGCTGCTCATAGCATGGAAACTGCTCTGGTCAAGGTCACAAACAACATCCTGGTCATCTGTGACCAGAGCTCCCTCTGCCTTCTCTTCCTCCTCAACTTCTCAACTGCCTTTCCATACCATGGATCGCTCTATCCTCCTCCTCCACCATCTCTCCCCTCACAGTCATTTGTGGTGTATCTCAGGGCTCTATCTTCTGTCCCCTCCTCTTCAACCTTACATATTCCCGCTTGGTGACATTATCCGCAAACATGCGTCAATTTCCATAGGTACGCAGATGACACCCAACTCTATCTCTCCGCCTCCACCATCGATTCCAGGTCAACTGACATTCTGACGTTAAGTCCTGGATGAGAGATTAACTTTCTACAGCTGAATGTCAGTAAGACCAAGACTGACCTGATCGACTTGCACCAGCACTTCTGTACCTCAGGCATTGGCAGCACCAGAATTCACTGTTGCACATTTCACCTCACCAAGTCAGTCAGGAACCTAGGCGTTTAATTCAAACTTCAACTGCTCTTTCTCCCCCATATCCATGCCATGACTTGCAATGCCTTCCAGCACCTCTGCAACATTGTCCGACTCCACTATTGCCTCACCCCTCAGGCCTGTAAAACCCTCATGCATGCATTTATCACCTCAAGGCTCGACAGCGGAAACTCCCTCCTTGTTGGAGTCGCCAACTGTTCCCTCCACAAACTCCGGAACTCTGGAGCTCGTTCCCTCTCCCGCACTAGGCTCCATCACCCCATCACCCCCACCCTCGCCCACTGGCTTCCCATTCTGCAGCGGATAGAATTCAATATCCTCATCCTCATTTTTAAAACCCTCCACAGCCTTGCTTCCTCCTACCTCTCTGGCCTACTGACCCCCATCAACTTGTCCGCTCCCTCCGTTCAGTAACCTCCGGCCTGCTCCAGGTCTCCTACCATTGACAGCTGGGTTTTCAGTCTCTCTGCCTCCATTCTGTGGAAGTCCATCCCTTCACCATGACTCAAGACCCTTCTTTTTGACCATGTCTGCAGCCTACCCCCCTCTGCCCTGCCTCATCCCGATCCTGCCGTCCCCATGCTCGGGTCATGATCCCTGACAATTCAGCACCTTGCAATGCACTACCAACGTGAAACAAATGTAATTTTGTTGTTTTGTTGTTGCAATCCGCAGAAATTAGCTTTCTCCCTGCCTCTCCACACACTTCTTGGGTCAGTGTCTGCACTTCCATCCTACACATTACAATAAATCCAGTGAAGCTTTTTGAGATATTTCAATGAGATAATACGACGTAATATCCAATACAAAGGTTATTATTACTAATTACGTTGCATCTACAGCACTGAAATAGGCCATTCAGCCCAAATAGCCTGGACCAGTGTTTATACTCCACATGAGCCTCCACTTCTCCTAATTACCTGCATCTAACAACTAGCATCATACTCTATCCCTCTGTATCTTTCTCCCTCATGTAGTATATTTGCCTTCATTGGATTCAACCTTGTAACAGCAAACTGAGTGAGAAAGATCTTTGAATCAGTATAGATCGTCTATTATGCACTGTCAAAACTTTTATAGTAGCCTCTGTTGCATTTGAACCGGGCCTCCCTTATTCTTCTTTTGCCTAATGTAAACAAAAGTTCAGCTCTACCAACCTTTCCTTATCATATAGAATCCAAAGGCTTGGAACCATCCTCGTCACTTTCCGTTGAACACTTTCCAAATTATCATTATTCGAAGTCCAGCTGAAAGTATTGCTCTGCAGAAAGGTGCTTTAGTAGTGGTAATAAGCAAAGGAATCTAATAACAACAATAACTTGAATTTATATAGTGCCCTCCATGCCAGATGGCGTCTCAGATCACTTCCCAAAGCTGAGCCCAAGGCCGAGCCAGAGGGAGGAGGAAGGTGACCATTGGTGCAGTCGAACAGGAAGGTCTTAAGGCACAACCTGAACATGGAAAAGGTGGGGGTGAGATGGAGGGATTGAGGGAGTGAGTTCCAGAGGTTTGGGGTGTATACTAGTTACTGAAAGCACAGCTGCCGATGGTGGAGTGAAGGATTCGGGGTACAAGGAGGAGGCCAGACCCAGTAGAGCGGAGGCAGCGGGTACTGCTGTGAGGAGAGAGGTAGGGGGGTGCAGAGGACTGGGGGGATTTAAACACAAGAGTGAGGATCTTGAAATCAAAACGGTCAGTGACGAGGAGCAGTGAAGTCTGGCAAGGACTGGGGTAATCGGGGAGCAAAGGTTGGTTCGGGTGACTAACAGTGAACTAGATTAAATTATATTATTTTATTATTTTAAGAAGGGACCATAAAGCTACTTATTAAAATAGGAAAGGAAACTAACAGGCTATGGAGTCCTGTAGTTGGAGCACGATACACATACCTTCACATTTTTGGCCTCACTAACAAGTAGAAACAGCATATCAACGTGTGTAAATTATTGTTTGGTAATCTGGAGAGAAATAAGATTGAAATAGAGAAAACAAAGTGGATGTTACAATTAAATTTTTTCCCGCATTCTTAATTAGCCATGTACATTAAGCAAAATCCCTCCATGCTGATTTGTGGCCTAATCCACACATACTTGTAAAGAAAGTTAAAAATAATAGTAGTACAGCAAGGAAACAGGCCTCTTGGCCCAACCAATCCACGCTCATACACAGCAACAACAACAACAACAAAATTACACTTGTATAGCAGCTTTCACATCTGGAGGACGTCCCAAGGTGCTGGAAGATGTCCCAAGGCATCTTCACTCATTTGTTACTCCCTTCCATATCCTTGATTCCCTTCTCTGTCGTGTGAAGGTCTAGCTTCCTCTTGAATCCCTCTACACTATCTGATTCGACCACCGCTTTAGCCAGTGATTTCCACAATCTCACTACTCTCTGTGCAAAGTAGTTACTCTTAATTTCTCTTTTAGATTCTCTAGTTGCAATCGTATACTTGTGTCCCTGGTTAAAGACTCCTCAACCAGTGGAAACAGCCTTATTGATGCTAATCTTATTGAAACTTTTTATAATTTTAACCATTTCTGTTTGCTCCCCTCAACATAACTCTTCTGCGGCAAAAAGAGGTCCAGCTAATCCTGACAGCAGTAAACTGTCAGCCCTGGTATCATCCTTGTTAAACCTACTGTGGAGTCCTGTGGCTCAGTGATTAGAGCACTCCCCTTGCAAGCAAGATACCTGGGTTCGATTCCCAGTTTTCTTACACCACACACCTGATAGTAATCCTTCGAAACGAGAAAAAATTGGTCATTTCTATCCACAACTGTTCGTGGGACACTCTTGTGCACAATTGGTTGCAGCATTTTGCCCACAAATCTACAGTCAATTTACTTTACAGTATATTCTGTGATGCACTTTGAAACATCTACAAGACATGGAAAGCATTATATCAAATGCAAGGATTATTATTATTATTATTATTCCAAAATACCTGTAGTAAGATCGAAATGTAACTTACACAGCCATGAAGAATCACAGGAAGATCAACAACTCCACACAAGAGACCTCCAACAAGTACCTCACAGAAGGTGCAAGTCTTCTGAGGAGAAGGAGTACCGGCTATTGACTTAACTATTGAAATAGGATGATATTTTATTCATCTATTCATCTGGGCCTAAAAGAATGCAATGACTTGGAAAACATGGTCACTATGTGGGCGTAGTGGGTGTGTTTTGGGGCAATCGGCTCCCAAAATATACAGTCAAACAGTATTTTACAGTATTTTAGTACAGTACAGTAATTTGAAGGGATTATTACCCCCAGAAAAGCAATCTACTAATCGACTAACAACACACTTCCTGCTTACCACAAGGTACACAGAGTTGTGTGGAGTAAGGATGCTTGCCTAATGGTTCACCCTTCCCAGGAATCGAACCTGGGTTCTCTCACTTAAGAGGTGAGTGCTCTAACTACCAAGCTATAGGACTCCACAAAATAAGGTAAAATGGAAAATCGGATAGGTTTTCATCTATACTTCGGTGAATGTGAATGTTGGTGCATGAGATGTTGAGATTCACTTTGCACCACAACAATAGATTTACGATTCATGTGGTATGCTTTTTAGTAGCTTCTGGTACATAAAATCCAAAAGATTCCTTCCGCTACTTGTGATCTTTCGACATGCCTACTTTTACACCTTCCGATAATGCACATTTCACAATGCAAGAAGCTCCCCCTTGCCTTATTCTGATTTATTCCCTTATTCGCAGCAGGGAAAAAACCCCTGGGCAAGTTTCCTTACTCCACATGGCCACGCCGATAACAATCCCCCAAGAAACTATAATTTGGCCATTCAGTCCACGACCGTTAGTGGGACACCGCTGTGCTCAATTAGCTGCCACGTTTCGCCTAGAAATATACAGTCAATTAACTTTGCAGTATATTCCGTAAAGCACTTTGACATGTCTAGAAGATGCGATAAGGTGCTATATCAAATGCAAGGATTATTATTATTAAAACGATAAGGAAGCAAGGTGTTGTTGGGATATGGAGGGACTGTATTAAAAATTAATTATAATTGGTTCCAATCAGGCACCAATTAAAACAATCTATCCACAACACAGGCATGGTCAGCAACCTTGAGCAAAAGGGAGAGAAACAACTTGTCTACACAAAACACCTGGTGTACATTGCTCTCTCAAGGTCTGGGAAAATAAGGAAGGCACGTACAGGCTTCGGTGGATAAGATAAAGGAAGGAGTTGAATAACAACTACTGCAAACCTGGCCTTAAGATAGTCTAGTTTTGACATCGCTTCTGGACAATGTCTAAGTGATCAACTCGCTGAGTTAGTTATGGTGGAGAAGTATAAAGATGAGAGAGAAAGAGTGGCTCGTTACAACAGTTGGGGAGTGTTTCAGGGTAAACCGAGATCTCCAGCCTGCCACTGTCGTCCAGAACTATACAGTCCAATATACGGTGGAACAGGTCATGGTTCCAGTTGTTTTGTTTAACAGGCAGAGAGGGTCAGTTAGAGAAGGAAAGTTAGAAGGAGTGAGTATTGTGAGAAGCCTGAACCTGACTTATGGTGTAACAGCCTGAATCCAATATTGTATTCTACATAGAACTGGTAGTGTGATTCTTTTATTCTATCATTCTAAAATTGCTTATAATCATTAAATCACTATACCTTTATTAAGGATTCTTGGGTCATTATTTTGAACTCTCGGGATTGGAAATCCCAACAGTGTTAGCAGGCTCCTGTTCCCTTACATGTGTTTTGACTCTAAACCCCTTCAGGTGTACAGATCGGATTCTTGGTTATGTTCTTTGGGAAAGTGGGAAAGTATCATTTGTTCTAATGGAAGACTAATAATCTGCAATTTGTTGCTGTTGTTGTTGCATATTCCCTCTGTATCCTTGCTCGTGCTATTGCCCCCAAATTACTGTGGTTTGCCTTTTGCTTCACAACGTTCTTTGATGGTCTCTCATGGTCTCTCAGTCTCTCATTTTCCTCATCTAAACTTTGTTCTTAGCTGGTTCAAAATACAACCAAGCAATTTTCTTATCACTAGACTCTGCTCAGTTATCATGTTTTATCATGGGACATGTTCTGGGCATCAAGCCAATGAACACATGGACGTGCTGGACGTGTGCTGATTTAATTTTACAATGTCTTGTTTCCATCAATCCCGTAACATTGAATCAAACAATGTGAAACAAAATGATTTCTATTTCACTGTTATGTTTTTCAGAACAAATCTATGGAAATGTTTATTTCAGGGAGCGAATAGAAAACCTGTGCAACAAGCTGCCCAGTGAAACGGGTGAAGCAGGAAATGGTGATTCCTTCAAACACAGATGAGATTGTTTTCTTTTAGGAAATAACAGTAGAATAATAATAATAATAATAATCCTTGCATTTGATATAGCGCTTTTCACATCTTATCGACGTCTCCAAGTGCTTCACAGAATACACTGTAAAGTGAAGTGACTGTATATTTGTGGGTGAAACGTGGCAGCCAATTGTGCACAGCAGCGTCCCACACACAGTCGTGGATTGAAAATGACCAATTTTTATTATTGTGGGTTTTTTTGGAGGGATTATTATTGTATTAGGCATGTGGAGTAAGGAAACCTGCCCAAGGTTTCTCCCTGACCTGCCTGGATTCGAACACAGGTCCCACGCTTGTAAGGCACATGCACTAACCACTGAGCTACAGGAGCTCCAGTATGGGATATAGTACATAGGTGGTTCAAAAAATATGTGCATACCCTGCACTGCCAGGGAGGTGGAAGACAAACTAGATGGACCTTGGTCTTTTTTACCATCTAATATTTCTTATATTCTTATATTCAATTTTTCCATCTCTATTATCTTCTGAAGAGATACAGAGATTTAGTAGGATGATAAAGGTATGATAAGTTGCTATTGCTTTCATTACAACACAGGTTGAAAAGAACACTGATAAAGGGTTTCCAGAATTACGATGGGTTATGATAAGGTAAACATTGAGAAATGATTTCAATTAGTCATCAATTTGAAGATCATCACCAACAAGGGAAAGGTTTTTGTTTTACACGTAAAGGATTGTTAGGATATGAAATGTCCTTCCATACACAATAGTTTAGGTAGAATCTATAAAACCTTTTGAAAGTACAGCAGCATTGCCCTTCATATAAGACCCATAGACAGCATTCATCAAGGTCGCATATGACATCTTCCTTGTCTGCGACCAGCGTTCCCTCTGCTTCCTTGTTTTCCAGGATCTCTCCTCTGCTTTTGACTATGCCACCCTCCTTGATTATCTGTCATCCCTCATCCACCTCAGTGGGACTGACCTTTTACTGGTTCAAGTCCTACTTGACACAACGTCAGCATTTTGTCTTCTCCTATGGTTTCTCCTCTTGCCCCCGCATCACCACCTATAGTATAGCCACTCCTTTTTCTCATTTACATGCTCCCACTTAGCAATTTCATCACTTCATGGGGTCAACTTCCATATCCATGTAGATGACACACAAATCTATTTTTCCTCCTCTAATTACAAACCCAGTCCTACTGATGTTCTGACTGCCTGTTTGTCTGACACTAAGGCATGGATAAGACGAATGGCTTACTTTCTGTCGCTGAATATGGACAAGACGGATGCCATTTTCCTTGGCCCCCACTTAACATGTTCTCACATGTGGTTCTGAATTCCTTAATCCTCTTCGCTTATCCCTCAGACTCCCTGAACTCGTACACAAATTTAATATTGAGTTTGATCCTTTGCTGACCTTCCCATCCTATGTCCAGTCCCTGCCCACAATTGCACCTGCCTTCAATGCTATTTTTTTTCATACATTGCTGTAACCCTCATTCATGTTTTTGTCATCGATCGAGTTTTCTAATGCATCCATCCCCTTCGCTCAGCTGGCTCAGACTTCTGCATCTCCCCCATCCCCTCTTCTCCACTATTGGTGGCTGTGCTTTCAGCCACTCTGCCCCATATCTCTGGAATTCCCTGCCTCAATCCCTCCATTTTGCCCCCTCTTTGCTCATTTCCAAATCATACCTAATGACTTTCCTAGTCGACCGTGCCTTTGGTCCCCTCCCCTCTCTTTCAAGCTTGGTCTGCAGGTAAGCTACTCACGCCAAGGGTGCTATATATAATACAAGTTACTGGAGTACAATAACATGTCAGAAGGTTTCACTGGGCTGGTGTTGGACACAGAGTGAGAGGGTGGGGTGGGAGTGATCACACACATTGTAAAGCTAGATTTGTAGGTGGAAATTAAAGACAAAGGTTGGGGGGCATACAGAGTGGTAGAGTGAGAAACTTCCTCTCCAATGGTGGGGCTTATTTGCTGAAGGCATAGCCACTCAGGCGAGCCGGAGATATTGTCCAGCACCTTTCAAAGTCCTCCCAACCTATACAAATGTGATTTTGTTGTTGTTGATGTTGGATGAACAGAAGATTGGGCTAAGGAAAATCCTGAAGGCTCTTGGAAATGAAATTATTTGTAGTTGAGGAGGTTGCACTAGATCCATTGGAAGAGAGCGAGTCAGTGGAGCCTACAACAACAACAACAACAACAACAAAATTACATTTATAGAGCGCCTTTCATGTCGAGAGGACGTCCCAAGGCACTGAGAGGTGATAGCAAGCGGAGATTGGTGCAGACAAGAATGCGTGCAGTAGGTTTGAACGAGGTGCATCTTGAGAATGATGGAACAGGGGAGATTAGTGAAAGGTGAGTTAAAGAAGTTGTCAGGAGGTAATAAAGGCATGAATGAGAACTTCATCAGTGGTTTGTGTGAGATGGGGCGGAGGCAGACAATTTGGCCAAAACATGTTTTAAAAATCTTTGTCAGGAACTAAATGTGAGGAAGGAAGTAGTGCTGAGAATCAAATTGAATGTTAACGTTGCACATGATAAGTTTGAGAGAGAGGCCAGGGAGGATGAGCAGGTCAGAGTGATACACTCATAAAATCAAAATGGACAAGGATTGGAATAATATGAAAGGGTGTAGCCTAGCAGTGGAGTCCTGTAGCTCAGTGATTAGAACACTCACCTTGCAAGCAAGAGACCTGGGTTCGATTCCTGATCTTGGTCAAGTTTCCTTAATCCACATGCCTGATAATATTCTAATAATCTCTCAAGAAAGAAAAATTGGTCACGACTGTTTGTGGGACACTGCTGTGCAAAATCGGCTGCTGCATTTTGCCAACAAATATACAGTCAATTCACTTTACAGTATATTCTGTGAAGTGCTTTGAGACGTCTAGAAGATGTGAAAAGTACGACAACAATTGCAAGTGTTATTATTACAGTATATGGGAAAAGGTAACGGAGTAGGACTAATTCGATAGTTCTTTCAGACTGCAGATACAATAGCCTGAATGGCTGTGTTATTTTGTTGTTGTTCTGTGCTGTAAAAGTCTATGATTCTCTAATTTGGTATTGTTTTAAAGTTAAGTGTTACCTCTCCATTTATTTGTTATAACATTTTATATTACTATATAGTGCGATGTTAACTAGAAAGAATAGGTTGGAAAATAGGTTTGGCCTTTATTTATCTCATGGTTGGTCTGAGCATAATAAGATTATCTGTGGCTTGTTGTTCAAATCATGAATTATTGAAGTCATAGCAAGATTCATACCAGCCATAAGGCTTGTCTTACAATAAAAAGGAAAATGTGATCAGTCTGCCTCAGTTGTCATAAGTAGAGAAATTAAGTGAAACTGGAATGAATATTTAAATAGGTGAGTGGAAACTGTGCTGAAAAACAGGAAATGCTTTATCTATTGGAGTTAACAAAAACAATTCAGAACTGCTGTGGTTA
Organism: Hydrolagus colliei; assembly: GCA_035084275.1. Taxonomy (NCBI): domain Eukaryota; kingdom Metazoa; phylum Chordata; class Chondrichthyes; order Chimaeriformes; family Chimaeridae; genus Hydrolagus; species Hydrolagus colliei. Next base: position 4,916,551 of record CM068742.1, on the reverse strand, counting down.
AGGCGAATGAAAGATTACTTCCAACTGTCAATGAAAAATAGGGGCTTTCTGGGAAAGGTTGGGTATTTTATGTATGCCTCAGCCAGTGGAATTTACATTGACTAATACTGAGTAACAGTGTTTGGACATTGACTAAATAATTTCTTAAAAATCTCCTTTTGAAGATTAATTTATCTTCTAACATGGGTGATCTGTGATACACTGCAGATTATGGTCAGATTTGAGGTATAAATCCCCTCACTTCCTCCCTGCACTTTTTGAAGCCACAGCCAAAAACATACCTCTCTGACTGTGCTTTTTGGGACGTCCTCCTGACATGAAATTACAAGTGTAATTGTGTTGTTGTTGGTCATCTTTCCCCTTCCACATGGATCACTTTTCCGGGGATAATAATCCCTCAAGAAATAAAAACAGAAAACAATAATGTTTATAAGGATTGACAATAAATTGGCATTGTCTCCTAAGAACACTCTGTGGCAGTGAGTAAAGCAAACCAGATGTTGGGATGTATCAAAAGCAATCTGAAATAATAGAATCATAGAATCTTACGGCCATCGAGTCTGTGCCGTCTCTTTAAAACAAAGCAATTTAATCCCGCTCCCCAGCTCTCTCCCCATAACCGCGCAAACCCGTCCTCCCCAATTAAATGTCTACCTCACTTTTAAAAGTTGTTATTGAATCAGCCTCCATCACTTTTTCAGGCAATGCATTTCAGATTTGAACAACTTGCTGAGTGAAAACACCTCCCCTCTGTTTCTTTATGAAACTATTTTAAATCTGTGACCACAAGTCACTGATACGCCCACCAATGGAAATAATTGTTCCTTGTTTACTCTGCCAAATCCCCTCATGATCTTAAAAACAACAACAACAACAAATTACACTTATAAAGCACCTTTCACGTCGGGAGGACATCCCAAGGCGCTGCACAGGAGGCGTGTGACCCGAGCTGGGAGGGGAGTGTACGGGGAGGGGTGAAACACGTAGGGGAGGTCGAAAAATTCTGGGTGGAACAAAAGGCACGGTCGAAGAGGAAAGTGTTCAAACCGGCCTTGAAAGAGGAAAGGGAAGAAACGAGACGGAGGGATTGGGGGATGGTATTCCATAGGGTCGGAGCAGAAAAACTGAAGGCCCGGCCTCCGATGGTGGGGCGGTTCGGGCGGGGGGCTTGGAGCAGGCCAAGTCCTGCTGAACGGAGGGTCCGGGTGGGGTGGTAGGGGGAGAGTAAATTGGTTAAATAGGGCGGGGCAAGGCTATGTAAGGCCTTGAAGGTGAGGACAAGGATCTTGAACTCGATCCTCTGGAGGATGGGGAGCCAGTGGAGACGAGCGAGGGTGGGGGTTATGTGGTCGCGGAGGCGGGTGCGGGATAATACACGGGCTGCAGAGTTTTGGATGACCTGCAGCCTGTGAATGGAGGAGCTGGGGAGGCCGACCAGGAGAGAGTTTCTGTAGTCCAGCCTTGAGGTGATGTACGCGTGCACGAGTGTTTCGGCAGCGCGGGGGGTAAGATAATTGCGGAGCGTGGCAATATTGCGCAGGTGGAAGTAAACGGTGCCGGTCAAGGCACGGATGTGAGGGAGGAAGGAGAGTTTTTGGTCGAACGTGATGCCGAGGTTCCTGATTGGCTTTGTGAGGTGGAGAGTGCAGCCTTGGATGTTGAGTCTGGCAGCGCCCGATGTGCGGAGGCGCTGGCTTTAGCCAATCAGGAGGGCCTCGGTCTTACTCACGTTCAATTACTGGAAGTTTTCCCTCGTACAGGACTCGATGTCGGACAGACATGCTGTCAGAACATCGATGGTCTGGGGGTTGAGGGATGAGGCAGAAAGGTACAACTGGGTGTCGTCCGCATACATGTGGAAATTTACCCCATGTTTGCGGATGACATCGCCCAGAAACCTCTATTAGGTCTCCTTGTAACCTTCTCTGTTCCAATGAGAACAAACCCAGTCACTCCAGCTTTTCCTCATAACTGAAGTCCCTCATTCCTGGTACCATTCTAGTAAATCTCCGCTGCACCTTTTCCAATGTCTTAACATCCTTCCTAAAGTGTGGTGACCAAAAGAGCACCAAAGATGCTTTAAAAAGAGCAATTTAATCCCACTCCCCGGCTCTCTCCCCATAACCGCACAAACCCTTCTTCCCCAAATAAATGTCTAATTTATTTACATTTAAATATGCCACTGTATAAATCATTGGTGAGACTGTACTTAGAGTATTGTGTACAGTTCTGGTCACAGCAGTACAAAAGGATATTAGAGAAATCAAGAAGATACAGATGAGGGCAACCAAAATGATTGAGGGAATGGAAGGACTGGACTATAAGGAGTGACTAAGTAAATTGGGCATGTTCACACTGGGAAAGAGAAGATTATGAGGCAACACAATTGCTGTCTTTAAGATTCTGAAGACAATATAGAACATGACAGGCTGTTTCAACTTTTCCAGAATAGTAGAAGTGGAGTCCTGTAGCTCAGTGGTTAGAGCATTCGCCTTACAAGCAAGGTCCTGGGTTTGGTTCCATGCAGGGCGAAAGCTTGGGCAAGGTTCCTTACTCCACCTGCATGATAATAATCCCTCAAAAAAATACAATAATAAGTTGGTCACTTTAATCCACGACTGTTTGTGGGACACTGCTATGTACAATTGGCTGCCGCATTTCACCCACAAATATACAGTCAATTCACTTTATGGTATATTCTGGGAAGCGCTTTGACATGTCAATTATATGTGAAAAGCGCTATATCAACTGCAAGGATTATATGATTATACATTAATTCTTATGGGAAAAATGTGTTCGCTTAAAGTCGCACTTTTCAAGAACACAACTATAACGTTAAGTGAGGACTAATTGTATTTTACAGTCTATTCTGTGAAACGCTTTGAGATGCCTTGAAGATGGGATAAGGCGCTTATAAAATTCAAGGATTATTATTATTATTAAATTGTATTATATGTTAGTTATGCATTGCACACAGCTCTTCAATCAATTCTATTGCCTTTAGTGATGGAATTGGGGATTTTAAGTGTATTATAAGGGGGTAAAACCCTCTTTAATTTCTTCTACAATTAACAGGAAATATTTATTTACACAATAGGTAACTAATTTGGATGTATCAGATGAAATTTTAAATAAATCTTTAATATACAGTAAAATGCTAAATGAGCTAAGAATATAAATCCAGAACAATACATATCAATGTAGCAGAACAATGGGACACAGGTTCAGGGCAATTCCAAGACTACCATCAGGAAGTGATACTTCACACTGAGGGAAGTTCATCACTGGAATAGGTTACCAGATTGAGATCAAGATGTTGGATTTATTCAGAACCATCTTAATGCTGTTAATAGGGAGACTTTGATTGCCCCAAAGTTGGGTGATTTAAGTGAAATATTTGGGTCAAAATGCTAAAGAATTCTTGAAATTTCCTTATTTAATATATCAAACATCCACCAGAAAATGAAGCAGTGAAAGATGTGGTTCTGATAACAAAACAGAGCATGTAAGTAGTGCAAAACAGAGCTTGTAAGAGAAGAATTTAGGAAATACTGAAGTGACAATAATTTACTTAATTTCACTGTAAAATTAGAGAAAGAAAATAGAAGTCAAGCATAAAAGATTTAGGGCTGGAAGAAAGTAAATTTCAGTGGGATGAAGGGAGACTTCAATGAAGGGTTTGGAAAAATTGGCAAAATAAACTGTTTGTCAGCAGCAGTGGGAAATATTTGAATCTGAGATGCACAGGGAGTAGGTTAAATACAATCTGTTCAGAAGTGACTAAGATGCATCAAAGGTTTCTGGTGGGTTAGGACAAAAAAAAAACATGATTAACATTTAATCCATAATACCAAATTATGAGAAGCTATTGAAAATTTAGAGGGAAGGAAAGGGGAGATTAAGAAAGACAAATGAAATATGAAAAACACTAGTAGTAAACATAAAGTCTAATAGCAAAGCACCTAAAAAGCAAGAGTCAAAGAATAGTATGACTGCTTAGTCAAATAGGGCAATTTTTGTGGTTGAAGAGGGAGAAATGCCAGAGATGATTATTATTTGAGTCTTTGGGTGTCAGACTGGTTCAGTCAATAGCAATCTCGCCTCTGAGTCAGAAGGCTGTGGGTTCAATCTCCAGGTTATGATTTGGGCATTATAGTCTAATCTAACACTTCAATTCAGTGCTGGGAGTGTGCTGCTTGTCTTCAATTAGATGAGACATTAAATGAAGGTCCGAACCTACTCGTTTAGAAGGACTTAAGGATCCCATGATATCTATTGGAAAAGAGAAGGACTCTTCTCCCAGTTTCCTAGCCGACAATCCCCCAAATAAAATTGGTCATTTATTTAATTAGCTGTTTGTGGAACATTGCTGTGTGCAGATCGGCTACTGTGTTTCACTACAAAATATACTTTACTTTAGTATACCATAGAGTCCTAGAATATTACAGCAAAGAAGCAGCCCAGTATTTTGATACACAGACAAACCTGTTCAAGCAACCATGTCCATTCAGCGTTCAACCACTGGAACAACCCAGTTCGCACACCAACAAACCCTTACTCAGCAGTTCAACCTTATATATAAAGGCCACTTTGGCACGCCCCCCTGAGTAGCTGCTGAAGACAGATTTGATTATATTCTGTTTTTAAAAAAATATTCAATTGCGTGTATTGTCCTGAATGTTACATACTTCCAATGACAGACACGGGGCTAAGTTTCAAATCCTTTGCAAAGTTACGTTCACCGTAACTTCTCCTCTAATTGTGCAACGAGAGTAGATATTTGGGGACGTATTCACTACTTGTACCAACTTTTGGTGCTGATGTGAAAATTGTTCGACTGTATATTTTCGCCCACAAATATACAGTTGGTTTTTTTTGTTCTCCTTCCTCCTACCCCGACCCCTCCCCTTACCATCTTTCCCCTCCCTTTTTCCCCTATTGTCCTGAATGTTACATACATGCTGCCGCGTTTCTACCACAAATATACAGTCAATTTTCCTGCTCTCCTTCATCCTGCCCGACCCATCCCCCCGTGTTCTTGTCCCTACCTGACTGTACAGCGCCTTGGGACGTCCTCTCAACATGAAAGGCGCGATATAAATGTAAGTTTTGATTGATTGATTTGATTGATTGTTTTCTCAGTTTGGTTCAGAAGGTCTTATTTTAGGATTAGAAGGTAGTGTTCTCAAGCTCCACAATAGACCTTAATAAACAAGATAATCCATGTGTTTAATATAGCGCTTTTAATATCAAAATCCTTTCCAGTAATTGCTATCAAGTGCTGTGACTGAAATTGCAGGCAGACATGGTAGCCAATTTACACACAGTAACATCTCAAAGAATGTCAGGTGGTGAATGAGTAATTTTATCTGCAGGGTTATTGGCCACCAACACCAGGAGAAACTCCTTAATATGTTAGAATCTTTCATGTTCCCAACAACCAACGGATGGGACCCTCATTTAACATTTCATCAAGGATGTCACTTCTGATACTGCTGCCCTCCCATAAAACTGCAACATATATCAACAACAACAACAAAATTATATTTGTACAGCGCCTTTTACATCGGGAGGATGTCCCAGGGCACTGGACAGACAGTATTTCAGACCCAAGCTGGGGGTCAGGCGGAGGCTACGAAGGGGATTTGAGGGATTTGAGACCAGACTTGAAGGAAGCTAGGGAGGGGACAAGACGGAGGGACTGTGGGATGGAATTCCAGAGGTTAGGGGGAGAGCGGCTGAAGGCTCGCCTGCCGATGGTGAGGAGGGTGGGTCGGGAGACATGGATCAGGCCGGATCCGCTGAGTGGAGGGAGCAGGCAGGTTGGTAGGGGGTTGGGAGGTTGAAAAGGTAGGGTGGGACGAGGCCATGGAGGGCGTTGAAGGGAAGTCAAGATGGTAAGCTCAAAATCCCTAATGTGGGGTTTCAACATGTACTATTGTGACTCAGAGGAAATAGAACCGCAATCTGAGTAAAACTAGTTAGTTTCATTTCTTAATCAAAGCTGACATGCCATTGAAATACTGAGAGCTTATCTGTGGGACACTACAACAAACAACAGCAAAATTACATTTATAGAGCGCCTTTCATGTCGGGAGGACGTCCCAAGGAGCTGAACAGTCAGGTCGGGACCCGAGCAACGGAGAGGGGCAGGGTAGGGGGGAGGGGCGGGAGAGATTTAGGATTGGGAATTCAGCAGAAGTGCAGTGTAGCACTAAGAGATTATCCTTCAGATAACGTGTTAAATTTCAATGCCATCCACCCCAATACAAAATACAAGGTTATTAAGCTGGTATGATTTTGAAGAACAGCTGGGAGATCTCTTGGCATCCTCTCTAATATTCCTCCGTTAGCTAATTTTACTTCAAAACAAATTGGTCCTTCATCTCATTGCTGCTTGTGCAATGTTACTGACACAGTGTTTACTTAACAGCCACAACAATTTGGATGTAATAAGGATTGATATTTATTTCATATTTCATATTTCACAGTCATTTCAATGTGAAAGGAGCCCCTTCGTACCTCTCCGACTTGCTGATCTCCATCCTTGGCCCCCTTCTCTTCCTTATCTACAAGCTCCCTCTTGGTTATGTCATCCACAGGTATTTGGTAAACTTCCACATGTATGCGGATGACACCCGACTCTACTTTTCCTCCTCAAATTGCAACCCCCTCCCCCCAGTCCCCTGATGTTCTGTCAGCCTGTCTGTCAGACAGTAAGAGCTGGATGAGCGCAAACTTCCTGCAGCTAAACGTTGACAAGACGGAATCCATACTCTTTGGCTATCATTGATGTGTTCAGTCCTATGGCTCTCACCTCCTCCACCTCGCCTAAAAATCTCTGAACCCGTACGAAACCTAGGCATCAGGTTCGACCCCCAATTATCCTTCCTCCCCCACATCCAGTCCTTCACCAGCACCACCTTCGTCCATCTTCGCCAATATTTTATCCCAAAAGTCTCCGAAAACGTGGTCCATGCCTTTGTAACCTCTCGACTGGACTACTCCAACACCCTCCTTGTTGGGCTCCCCTCTGCCACCATTCACAAAATCCAACTCACACAGAACTCCGCCGCCCGCATTTTCACCCGAACCAAACTTCACTCCCCGATTACTCCAGTCCTTACCAGACTTCACTGGCACCCTGTCACAGATCCTCACTCGTGTTTAAATCCCTCTGTTCCTCTGCACTCCTCTACCTCTCTAACCTCCTCTCTCCTCACAGCGGTAACCGCTGCCACCATTCTACTGGGTCTGGCCTCCTCCTCGTCCCCCCAAATTCTCCGCTCCACCATTGGCAACCGTGTCTTCAGTCACTATACTCTGGAACTCCCTCCCTCAATCCCTTCGCCTCATCCACCCCCTCCTTTTCCATTTTCAGGTCACTCCTGAAGACCTTCATCCCCTGACTCGGCCCTCGGCTCCACTATTGTAAAGCGCTCTGAGACACCGTCTTGTGTGGATGACGCTATATAAAATGCAAGTTGTTGTTATTGTTGCTGACTGCTTACCAACCTGCCCGATCCCTCCGTTCAGCGGGCTTTAAATCTCTCTGCCCCCACACTCTGGAACTCCATCCCACAGTCCCTTTGCCTTGTTTCGTCCCTTGCCTCCCCCTATCCTGCCCCTCGCCAATACCCTGCCCCTTCCCCATGCTTGGGTCCTGACCCCTGACTGTTCTGCTCATTGGGGCAGGGGGGAATTGGGACTATTTTTAATGCCAAAACATCAGAAGACGTTCAGGAGGGGAACTTGACACCATAAAACAAAGACGATTTCAGTAAAAATCAGAATTCATTTTCAAATCAGTGTGACTGCTGCAATATAATATGCAAACCCATTCCTGAACATATTTCTTGCAGTAAGACTTTTAGGCAGCAGATGGCATAGCAGACTCAGCTGCCAATAGCATGTGAACTTTTAGCATGAGTTCCATTTCCTTTGCACATAATGCAATTAACATGCGTTGAAACTCATATACAGTGTAATACAATTTAGCAGCCTAACAATGCACTGGTCCATATTTATTGGGATCTGAGTAGCTTCTAAATAATATTGCAAAACAAGAAGATTGGACCCTGAGCACATAGAGTATCTTACGAATGAAGTCATATTACAACAACAAAAGTACGTTTGTAGAGCGTCTTTCACATCAGCGGGGCGCCCCAAGGCACTGAGCAGTCAGGGGTCAGGACCCGAGCAAGGTGGGGTAGTGGGGTGGGGGTAGAATTGGGATGAGGGAGGGCAGAGAGGTAGGAGGGCGACCGAAGGCATGGTCAAAGAGGAGGATTCTAAGACCGGTCTTGAAGGAGGCAAGGGAAAAAGCAAGGCAATGCAATTGTGGGATGGAGTTCCAAAGCGTTGGGTCGGAGAGGTTGAAAGCCAGACGGCCGATGGTAGGGCAGGTCGGGTGGGAGACATCGAGCAGGTCGGACCCTGCTGATCGGAGGGAGAGGACAGGTTGATATGGGGTCAGCAGGTCAGAGAGGTAGGAGGGCGTCTTGAAAGTGAGGACAACTGGGTGAGAAATGGGTTCGGACCCCGGAGTTTGAGTGGCCTCCAGATATTGTTGACACCTTTAGTTCCCCGGCAGCACCTCTCTTCCCATCACTCTCCTCATATGAGGCAGTGCAGGGACTGATGAGAAGATTGGTGAAGTGGGAAGTGTCCAAACAACCTGAAGAGAAGTGCAACCGACAAGTAAAGACCTGGATTTGGTTCACTTTGACCGGGTTGGATTGTACTGACCTGCTCTCGGCTCAGTTTGGTTCAGTTTGGTTGCTGGATATGGTAAAACGTGTTTGGGGGACCCGTTCGCCCCCCTCCCCCCCCCCACACCCACGCACACACACACACACACCAATATTCACATTCTGCCACCCTCTGCCCCATTAACCTGCAATCATCAGCCCAAAGCACTGAACAGTCTGGTCGGTGCCCGAGTGGGGTGGTGGGGGGTGGGGGTGAGTGAGGGAGGGTCGAAGTAGGGGGAAGGTGAAGGGGAGTGGGAGAGGGGGAAGAGTTAGTGGGGGAAGAGTCAGTGGGGCAGCCGAAGGTGCGGTCGAAGACGAAGTTTTGAGACCGGCCTTGAAGGAGGAAAGGGAGGAAGCGAGGCAGAGGGGCTGCGGGATGGAGTTCCACAGTGTGGGAGCGGAGAGGCTGAAAGCCCGGCCGCCGATGGTTGGGAGGTTAGGGCGGTGGACGCGGAGCAGGCCTGAGTCTGCTGAACGGAGGGGAAGGGCAGGGCTGATAGGGAGACAGCAGGTCAGAGAGATAGGCGGGGGCAAGGCCGTGAATGGCCTTGAAAGTGAGGACAAGGATCTTGAATTTGATCCTCTGGGTGACGGGGAGCCCGTGGAGACGGGCGAGGGTGGGAGTGATGTGGTCGCGAAGCCTGGTACGTGAGAGTACACGAGCTGCAGAGTTCTGAATGATCCGCAGCCTGCGAAGGGAGGAGCTGGGGAGGCCGACGAGGAGAGAGTTCCCACAGTCGAGTTATGGGACGAGTTATGATGGTGACACCAGAGTGTTGCGCTCTCAGGCAAACTTCGGATCACATTTCATTGAACTAAACGTTTGACAGTAAAAATGAGTTAAAATCTAATTTCATATAATTTCAACAAATTTCTCTGAGTACTGTATTGGCAAGTATGCGGATTAGGTTCTGACAATTTTTGGGTTGTTCAAGATAATCATTTACAAAGAAACAATAGCCACAATTCGAGGCATATTTGGTGGATAGCAGAGGATATTTAGAGGATCCACTAGAAAAGGAAAAATATGTAAACGCTGAGCTTGTCACCAACACCAAACCTCTAAAACATATTGTTTTGAAACAAGCTGTACATAATTTCTTGGGTCTGTATCATTATTGAAACCTTTCAATGAAATGAAAACAATTTCTTTCCTTCTCTTGAACCGTCATAAAATTGTTAACTGAAGTCAATCAGAGCTCAGAATGCTGAGTGAAGACGTAGCTACAATATTTAATATTGTTTCCAAACGTGAGGTACTATTGTCTGTCAGCCAGGCGTTCGACATACATGGAAACCTGACACTCTGGCGAGGGTGCGGTGGGAAATAGGTACAGTTTGGCAGAATTCAACATTTAGGGACAAATTCAGAAAAAAAAACTCATTGGATTACTGTAGAGTTAAACCTGCTCAAAATGCAGCTTATCCATATAAGAAATCATTATACAGTATAACAGGTTAAGGCATCCAGAGGGTGAAAAGCACTAACATTCAGCACCAATTTTGTTGCTGCAGTTCACAACTGTTGTTTTTCAGCTGTGATACACCTGCCACACCTTATTAAATATAGTGACAGCCACGCACTTTGATTGCAAAATATGACCTATTTTAGCGTGTGAATCACTCGCGGGGATATAGTGCTGCACAGTTCGCTTAGATTCAATGTGACCCGACTTCAAGATTGACGCAAACATCACCAATATTAGCTTACGGAGTCTTGCATCATTACGACATAACAAATTCTGTGATTTAAAAAAAATGCAGTCTGATTTCAAACCGAGTTAGGTGAGTGGAGGAGGTGTGGTGTACCGGGGTGGTGGTGGGGCTGGGAAGCAATGGAATAAGGTGGGACGAGAGTTAGGAAACAATCCAGCTCAGCAAACCTTTTTTCCTCCTGCCCTCACCCGGCCACATGCGAGGCACCCTGAAGCTCCATCATTGTCCCCCTTCTTTTCCTTATCTATATGCCCCCTCTTGGCGACGTTATCTACAGACTTCCACGTGTATGCGGATGGCACCCAAATCCACTTTTTCTCCTCAAGCTATGATTCCTAGTCTACTGATGTCCCAGCAGCTTGTTTGATGGATATCAAGGCTGGATGAGCGCAAATGTCCTGCACCTGAATGTCGGCAAGAAGGAAGTGATACTGATTGGCTCCCGTCAACGTTTTCTTTCCTGTGGGTCTGAATTCCTCGACCTCCTTGGGCTTTCCCTCTGACTCACCAAACATGTGCATAACTTAGGCGTCAGGTTCGATCCCCAGCTTTCCTTTCTTCACCACATCCGTTCCCTGACCAGGAACGCTTTTTTTCCACCACCGTACCATTGTCCGCTTCCATCCTATCTCACAACAAAACCAGCTGAAACCTCGTCCACACATTTGTGTCACTTCCCGGCTAGACTATTCCAATACCCTCCTTGCAGGTCTCCCCAGCTTCACCATACACAAAATTCAATCAATTCAAAACTCTGACAACCAGATTCTCACCTGTACAAAATTCCGTTCCTGTATCACACTAATGCTTGTCAGACTCCACTTGCTCCCATTACTGAACAGATCAATTTCAAGATTCTTTCGCTCATTTTCATATCCTTTCGTGCCTTCGCACCTATCCAATTTGCCTACACCCTCACTCCCTCACCCACAGCCTTCCCTCAGCTGTCTCTGGCCCCCTGTTCGTCTCTCGTCCTCTCCCCTCCACCATCAGCTGAAAAACTATGCCCCAACACTCTGGAACTCTCTCCCTCAATCCCTCGGCCCCGCCCTCTTCTCTTTCAAATCTCCCCTAAAGATCTTCATTTTTGTTTCTGCTTATGGTCACCTCCGCCCTCCCTCTACCCCTGGCCTGGGGTCAGACTCCGCCACGGTCAGGTGCTCAAGTATGCTATCCCGCGTGAAGGGTGCTGTACAAATGCAAGTTGCTTGTAGTCGACTTCTATTAACTCAGCAAGCCAGAGGACTCATGGATAGGATTTCTCAGTTGGATAGCGAGTAGAAAGCTTGCCAGGCAGTGCTCTCAATTAGGATTTGAGTTTGGTGTGTGTCAGCTTGGTTCAGTTGCTAGCACTGAGTCAGAAGGTTGTGGGGTCCAAATCCACATTGGTAATCTTTTCAATAGATGAGGCAATCTGAGTTTCCCGAACAAAGCTACCTTGTTATTATGGCAAAGGGCCCTAAGCGCTCTGAGACGCTATCCGGCGTGGAGGGCGCTATATAAATCAAAGTTTTTGTTATTTGCGCATATCCTCTTGGTTTTTTGTCTCTCTCCCATATTAGTACTGCCTTGCTTCCTTGGCTCTAATGGCAATACTGTTTTGCTCCTTGCTCCCATGCGCCTGAAGTTCCAGGTGAGGCGGTGCCTCACTTGATGAGCTACCACTGCTAACATTCCCAAATAAAACCGGTCAATCATCTCAAGGAGATTTGTGGGACATTGTTGTGTGCAGTTGGGCTGTATATTAGTTTACAAATATACAGTTACTACCTCAGAGTAATTCCTAATGAAGCGCTTCAGTATTATTATTGTAAACCCCAGCACTACCCCCAATGCATACTCTGAGGTACCCAAGCAACAACAACAACAAAATTACACCTGTAGAGTGCCTTTCACGTCGGAAGGATGTCCCAAGGCACCGAACAGTCAAGCCTTCACTTTTGACAATTTGTGGCTATTACTCTCATAATTGGTGGCATGTGTAGTGATGATTTTTGCATGTGTCAGCCACTCAGCTGACAAAAAAAAATTACACTCAACCCAATGAGGAACCCACAATTGAGGAGAAATTCCATCTGGGTCTAGATTCATTCCATTTCTGTGGCATTTTAGAGTTTCCAGAATTTGGTAATTGTTCAATTCAGCCTTTGAATCTGATACCCCACCTTTGTTCTGATACCCCACCTTTTGCAACTGACCTCAACCGCCCAGTTCTAGCCCTAAGAGTTACCAAACCGGTACATAACCCAGGCGTCAGGTTCGACCTCCAGCTGTCCTACCCACTCCATATCCCTCCTTGGCCAGGACCGTTTTCCTCCACCTCTGTCATATTGGATGCCTCCAACAGTACCTCAGATCCATTCTTTCATCACCTCCCACCTTGATTATTCCAATATCCTTTATGCCGGTTCTCTCCAGCTCCACAATCCACAAAATCCAACTGATTGAGAATTCTTCCGTCCATATAAACAACCTTGCTAAACTCCATACCGCTCACACATCACTTCTCGTCAGACTCCACAGGCTCCCTATCCCAGAACAGATCAATTCAAGAACCTCACACTGGTCTACAAATCTCTAGCAGGACAAGCAGGAGTCCAGAGCCGGGCGAGACTGGCAGTGGGTAGTAGAGTGGGAAGTCAGGAAGTTGGAGTGATAGGGAGGTGCCGGGGTTTGATAGGATTTGTAGATTAACGTGAAGATCCATTCTGTGATGGGGAGTCAGAGGAATCTGGCGAGGATTTATGTGAGGGTGCATGGAGTTTAGACCGGGTGAGTACTGTACATAGGTGGTGGAGTTTTGAATTAGTTGGATGCTGTGTTTATTGAAATTGAGGAAACCAGTGAGGAAATCAGACGTTGAGTTGGCAAACGGGATACTGGGCTATATTGCTGTATCCGTTCAGATCTGCAGAAGGTATATTCAAACTATATTATGATATACTGCTCTAGTCAGACAGCGAGCAGAACAAAGATGATCCCTAGTGAAAGAGTAAAGTGCTATGAGCAAAAACTTGACAAGCAAAAAGCTCTTCAGGCTTGAAAGGCGATGTCCCAAAAGGGATTGCATGGATGTATACAAGATTTTAAAAGGGACTGAGAGAATAAACTCATAACAATACTTCCGGATGCACCAAGAGAAAAGAAGGACACACAGGCTTACGGCTACAAGGGGTAATTCTAGAACAGGCACCAGGAAGCTTTCCTTTTTAATATCTGGATCTTGTTACCAGGAAGGGAGCTTGATACAGTATTAGGATTCTTTTTTTTTGACAAAGCAGCTTGATGCTATGGTTGGCAGAGGGCAGTATGGGCATTCTGGAAGGATGATCTCAAACGAGCAGAAGGGGCCTCTTTCATCCGAAGTTAATAATATATCATTGCATTTGATGCATTTGAGAGCACCTTTCATGTCGTTTTGACACAAATATATCATAAAGTGAACTAACTGTGGGTGAAACACGGCACAGTGTTTCACCCACGGTTTGAGTGTTTGTCATTCAAACACTCACGGATTCGGAGACCAAATTATTATTATTTTACTATTTCTTATTTTTTTGGGTGAGGGATTAATACCCTCGGAAAAACGATCCGCCAATCGACTAGCAACTGAGTTCTTAGTTGCCGCTAGTTAAATAGAGGTGTATAGAGCAAGGAAACCTGCCTGAGGGTTCGCCCTGCCCGGGAATCGAACTCGGTTTCCTCTTGCTTGCCAGGCAAGCGCTCTAACCAATGCGCGGCAAAGTGGAGTGACTGAGGGATTCGCTGGCGAAAGGACATTTGCTTTTGGGCGAAGGTGGGAGTTAAGATGGTGAGTGAGTGCAAGTAGTGAGTGCATTGGCTCCCCCATCATCCAGAGGATCCAATTCAAGATCCTGGTCCTCACATTTCAAGCCCTCCACAACCTCGCCTCATCCTACATCCGTGATCTGTGATCTTCTAACCCCTTATCAATCCCCGCCTCCCCGCCTCCCCACCCCCGCTCAGCAGGCTCTGGCCTGCTGCGCATCCCACGAGCCGCCCGCCCCACCATTAGCGGGCGAGCCTTCAGCCACTCTGCCCCCGCACCTGGAGCTCCAACTCACAGTCCCTCCGCCTCACCCTCCCTCAAAGTCTCGCCTCCTGACCCTCCCTCTTCGATGGTCCCGTCGGCAACTTCTAATCCCCCCCACACCCCCACCCCCACTTCCCCCGTCCCCAACTGGGGTCTGACACAGTGGGGGGGCACTCGATAGTCCGAAGGTTCGATACTCCAAAGGTTCGATAGTCCGAACACACAAACTTCCTATACCCGGGGCAGTTACCGTGGTTACCGCTCGATAGTCCGAAAATTCCGAACATTTGGCGCGATAGTCTTAAGGTTCATTAGTCCAAGGGTTAGGGTTACGGTTAGGGTTGGGGTTAGGGTTAGGGTTACGGTTAGGGTTGGGGTTAGGGTTAGGGTTACGGTTAGGGTTGGGGTTAGTGTTAGGGTTACGGTTAGGGTTGGGGTTAGGGTTAGTGTTAGGGTTACGGTTAGGGTTGGGGTCAGTGTTAGGGTTAGGGGAAGCTTCGGTCTAACGAACCTTCAGACTATCGAGCTGTAACCGACACAGTGACTGTCCAGCGCCTCCTGACCTGAAAGGCCACTGTACCAGTGTCATGTTGTCGTTGTTGTTGTTAACACAGTGGGTGGTGGGGTGGGGGGGGGGGGTTAGTGGTGAGGACTGAGCTGTGTGGCCGCTAGGGGCGCTGTGGGGGGTTGGGGGGTGGGGGGTGGGGGGGGGGTGGTTAGTGGTGAGGACTGAGCTGTGTGGCCGCTAGGGGCGCTGTGGGGGGTTGGGGGGGGGGGTGGCGGGGTTGAGCTGTGTGGCCGCTAGGGGCGCTGTGGGGGGTTGGGGGGTGGGGGGGGGGGGCGGGGTTGAGCTGTGTGGCCGCTAGGGGCGCTGTGGGGGGTTGGGGGGGGGGGGCGGGGTTGAGCTGTGTGGCCGCTAGGGGCGCTGTGGGGGGTTGGGGGGGGGTGGTGGTGGGGAGGGCAGGTGGGGAAATTCCAGCTGAGGGCTGACGGCAGAGGCGGCGGGAGGGCAGTGTGTCACATGGCAGCGGCAGCGGCCTGAGGGAGGAGAGGCAGTCACAGTGACAGGCGGCAGGGCAGGGCAGGGCAGGGCAGGCCCGCGCGGCACCACCGGACCCTGACTCTCCTCAGAGCCTCAGGCGGCAGCCACAGCATTGCCTCCCCGACTGTGTGAGTAACTGAGCGGCCTGTCCCTAGGCCTCTCCCCCCTCCCTGTCCCTCTCTCTCTCCCTGTCCCTCTCTCTCTCCCTGTCCCTCTCCCCCTCCCTGTCCCTCTCTCTCTCCCTGTCCCTCTCTCTCTCCCTGTCCCTCTCTCTCTCCCTGTCCCTCTCCCCCTCCCTGTCCCTCTCTCTCTCTCCCTGTCCCTCTCTCTCTCCCTGTCCCTCTCTCTCTCCCTGTCCCTCTCTCTCTCCCTGTCCCTCTCTCTCTCCCTGTCCCTCTCCCCCTCCCTGTCCCTCTCTCTCTCCCTGTCCCTCTCCCCCTCCCTGTCCCTCTCTCCCCCCTCCCTGTCCCTCTCTCTCTCCCTGTCCCTCTCCCCCTCCCTGTCCCTCTCTCTCTCCCTGTCCCTCTCTCTCTCCCTGTCCCTCTCCCCCCTCCCTGTCCCTCTCTCTCTCCCTGTCCCTCTCCCCCTCCCTGTCCCTCTCTCTCTCCCTGTCCCTCTCTCTCTCCCTGTCCCTCTCCCCCTCCCTGTCCCTCTCTCTCTCTCCCTGTCCCTCTCTCTCTCCCTGTCCCTCTCTCTCTCCCTGTCCCTCTCTCTCTCCCTGTCCCTCTCTCTCTCCCTGTCCCTCTCCCCCTCCCTGTCCCTCTCTCTCTCCCTGTCCCTCTCCCCCTCCCTGTCCCTCTCCCCCCTCCCTGTCCCTCTCTCTCTCCCTGTCCCTCTCCCCCTCCCTGTCCCTCTCTCTCTCCCTGTCCCTCTCTCTTTCCCTGTCCCTCTCTCTCTCTCCCTGTCCCTCTCTCTCTCCCTGTCCCTCTCTCTCTCCCTGTCCCTCTCTCTCTCCCTGTCCCTCTCTCTCTCCCTGTCCCTCTCCCCCTCCCTGTCCCTCTCTCTCTCCCTGTCCCTCTCCCCCTCCCTGTCCCTCTCCCCCCTCCCTGTCCCTCTCTCTCTCCCTGTCCCTCTCCCCCTCCCTGTCCCTCTCTCTCTCCCTGTCCCTCTCTCTCTCCCTGTCCCTCTCCCCCTCCCTGTCCCTCTCTCTCTCTCCCTGTCCCTCTCTCTCTCCCTGTCCCTCTCCCCCTCCCTGTCCCTCTCTCTCTCCCTGTCCCTCTCCCCCTCCCTGTCCCTCTCCCCCTCCCTGTCCCTCTCCCCCTCCCTGTCCCTCTCTCTCCCTGTCCCTCTCTCTCTCCCTGTCCCTCTCCCCCTCCCTGTCCCTCTCTCTCTCTCCCTGTCCCTCTCTCTCTCTCCCTGTCCCTCTCTCTCTCCCTGTCCCTCTCTCTCTCCCTGTCCCTCTCCCCCTCCCTGTCCCTCTCCCCCTCCCTGTCCCTCTCTCTCTCCCTGTCCCTATCTCTCCCCCTCTCACGCCCTCCCTACCTCTCCCCCTCTCACCCCCTCCCTATCTCTCCCCCTCTCACCCCCCCTCCCGATCTCTCCCCCTCTCACCCCCCCCTCCCTATCTCTCCCTCTCTCACCCCCCCTCCCGATCTCTCCCCCTCTCACCCCCCCTCCCTATCTCTCCCCCTCTCACCCCCCCTCCCTATCTCTCCCCCTCTCACCCCCCCTCCCTATCTCTCCCCCTCTCACCCCCCCTCCCTATCTCTCCCCCTCTCACCCCCCCTCCCTATCTCTCCCCCTCTCACCCCCCCCTCCCTATCTCTCCCCCTCTCACCCCCCCCCCTCCCTATCTCTCCCCCTCTCACCCCCCCTCACCCCCCCTCCCTATCTCTCCCCCTCTCACCCCCCCTCCCTATCTCTCCCTCTCTCACCCCCCCTCCCTATCTCTCCCCCTCTCACCCCCCCTCCCTATCTCTCCCCCTCTCACCCCCCCTCCCTATCTCTCCCCCTCTCACCCCCCCTCCCTATCTCTCCCCCTCTCACCCCCCCTCCCTATCTCTCCCCCTCTCACCCCCCCTCCCTATCTCTCCCCCTCTCACCCCCCCTCCCTATCTCTCCCCCTCTCACCCCCCCTCCCTATCTCTCCCCCTCTCACCCCCCCTCCCTATCTCTCCCCCTCTCACCCCCCCTCCCTATCTCTCCCCCTCTCACCCCCCTCCCTATCTCTCCCCCTCTCACCCCCCCTCCCTATCTCTCCCCCTCTCACCCCCATCCCTGTCTCTCCCCCTCTCTCCCCCTATTCCCTTCTATCTCTCCCCTCCCTCTCTCTCTTCCCATCCCTCTCTCCCTCCCTCTCTCACCAAGCTGTAGGGATGCGGAAGTGAAGTCCATCATTAATATTTAGACCCGATTTTGTTACAGCAGCAAAATCACAATATACTGGAGGTTGATTAGGAGAGGACAGAGGTGGGGGTGGGGGAGTGTGTGTGAGGCAGTGAATGTGTGTAAGTGTGACTGAGTGAGAGAGTAAGTGAGTGTATGACTGAGTGTGTAAGAGAGTTGACTGAGTGTGTGTGTGAGAGTGTCAATGAGCGAGAGTGTCAATGAGCGAGAGTGTCAATGAGCGAGTGTGTCAGTGAGTGAGTGTGTCAGTGAGTGTGAGCATCTGCTGCTTCTAAGCCGCCAGTTGGTGTCTGTACAGAGACAGACACCAACCCTGACCCCTACCCCGAATGGCTGTGTGTGCTGACAGGACTTTTACAACTTTTACATTTTATTTTGGGAGCTTTAATTCATCGTCGTTATTTCATCCTTGTGCCCAGCAATGTACTGTACATCCCACATTTCTATTGTGTTGCTCTTGACTTTGGAGAGTGTGTTTTATATATGGTGTGCGCGGTCCTGTAGCTCAGCGGTTAAATCACTTGCCTGGCAAAGGAGAGAGACGTGGATTCAGGGATGGGCAAAACCTGAGGCAAGTTTCTCTACTCCACACACCTCTGTTAACCCGCAAGAAGTAACCTGGTTGTTGTTGATTGGCAGATCGCTTTCCAGGGGGTAATAATCCCTTCAAATATATTTATATATTAAGTAATAGATTAGACACTTTGGATTGTGGATTGATTGCTGTGTTTCGCCCGCAAAATGTACTACAGTCAATTCACTTTGCGGTGTGTCACGCTTTGAATCGTTCAGAAGATGTAATATGTCATTATATCAAATTCATGGGTTATTTATTGTTAAGGATTATCATAGTGTCACCACAGAATATAGTCAATCCACTTGACAGTAGAAGTGCTTTGAGATTGATATGTCTCAAGAAGATAAGGCCTTACACCAAATACAAAGAGTATTATTGTTATATTATGGTGTATTATGGTGTACGTATAAGGGTAGGTACGAGTGGGGGAACATTGGGACTGATTGGGACTTGGCCTGTCATGCCTGGGATGGGGAGCCAATGGGGCTCACTGGCTCAGTGAGGTTCAGTGCACATCCGTGGAGGGTGATGTGGCTGACCTGAGGTATGGAGGCACTGACAGGAGCCAATCAGGAGGGCCTCGGTCTTGTTGACATTCAAATGTAGAAAGTTAGCTCTCAATCCAGGACTTGATGTCTCACAGGACAACGGTGCTCCTGGAATCGAGGGTGGGGGCAGAGAGATAGAGTTGGGTGTCATCCGCGTACATGTGGAAGTTGACCCCGTGTCTGTGGATGATGTTACTGAAAGGGAGCTTGTAGATATTGAAGAGGAGGGGACCAAGGATAGAGCTGTGAGTTGTGGTGAAGGGAGAGGCAGTTGAGGAGGATAGAATTGGTGTCACAGGTGGACAGAATGTCATTTGTTACGTTGACCAGGGGTATTTCTGCGTCGTTGGGCACAATGCTGCAAAAGTGCCCAATTCTAAATGAATTGTGCATGTTTGAAGTGTTCTGTCTCTCTCAGTGGCCCGAGTCTACTCTCAGAGGTGACGTACAACAAAACAACAACGACAGAATTACATTTATAGAGCGCCTTTCATGTCGGGAGGACGTCCCAAGGCGCTGTGTATGTGATGTGTATGTGCCAGTGCCTCGGGAACGTCATCCCGACGTGAAAGACGCTCTACCAAAGTATCGTTTTTGTGTCTGTCATTTTTAGAAGTGATTTGTTTTGCTGTTCGGGCCTGGTGTGGTAGCGCTGTGGATCTCAACCGATAATTTAAGATCGAGGGCAGTTTCTACAGCAGCTGTATATTCACTATAAAGCGGTAGTTTGCCTATGATGCTTGCCTTGAAGTTGAGATTTGGCTGTCGTGCTGACAGCTGTAGATCCTCTAAGGACTGAGGAAACTACAAGCATGGCCGCTGATGGACAAAAGATGGTAGACTTCAGCTGTAAACCTGGGCGTATGCCATTAAAAGCATCTATGAAAAACACTTGTTTTGTTGTTGCTGCTGTTGTGGTGAACCAACAGTACAAGAGGAAGGCCTGCAATTTGTATGCTATCATCAGTGGTTGGGTTATCCCAACGATGTTGAGTAGTTATGTTTAGATGTGTTTAAATACCTTAGAACAGCCCATTTTTATTAGTGGAAGTATTCAAATTAAATCTTTACTAGTTGTTATTTATTGTGTTGACAAATATGTTGACAAATATGTTATATATGTTGACAAATAATCCTGGAATTGAATATGGCTCCTTTTGCATCAATATTTCAAAGCACTTTGCAGGTTATTACTTCCACGAACATTGATTATGTGCAGTTTGTGTGTTCAAGCCCCACATCAGTACCTTGAGCTCATTAGCCTACTTCAACTGGCACATTAATCCCGTGATACAGGATCCTGCAGGTTGGTAGTGCTGTCCTTCCAATGAGACGTTTAAATTACCCAAACCTGCCTGTTCAGGTAGATGTTAAAGATCCCACCCCAAGTTCGAAAGTAGAAGGGAGTTGACCCAACTGACAATCCTCCGGGTAGAATTGGTCATTTCCCTCATGGCTGTTTGTGGGACATCCCCGTGTACAAATTGCCTGTCTTGCTCATCAACAACAACAGCGACAAAATTATATTTGTATTGCGCCTTTCACGTCGGGAAGACAAATACACACACAACACTTTACAGTAACATTTCTGTGATCTGCTTTCAGTTGACAACATGAAGAAGCACTTCATTGAATGCAAAGAAATATTCTTAGAAATACTCTTATATAGATATTCTTATTATAAGTTGGAGACTGTTTATATCTTACTTAAAAGGTAGAAAATCAGTGACATTTAACTCCCATGTATTAATCCACAGCTTTTGTAGTTGCTACACTTATAAATCATTACCTCATCTTGGAACGTGTATGTGTCAGAGGCGGTGTAAAATTTACCTAAGAATAAGTAGTTTGCTGCATGCAAAGATGAAACATAGTTTCAACTGTTTTGCATATTTCCAATACTTGGGGCATGTTAATAGAAGCACGACTCATTTATTTTGGAATTGAGCCTAATTATTCTTTTTCTAGTGTCTGGCCAGAAAATGTTTGGATTTATGAGAAGTTGAAGCCCAATCAAAGTAGGTCTAGTATAAATTTGGATTTTTTTTGTATAAACCTTTAAAGCTGAATCCCATGACCATTGCAGCAGGAATCTAGCAAGAGCAAGAGATTTTTAAAAAAAATTCTTAAATCTTTACACACGACAAGAAAATTACACGTAACCTAACGTAATTTAAATTACACATATTTTAAGAAAATTAACTTCCCTCGTTGGAAGTTATTGCTTCTATTCCGCTCACCACCAAATCATGAAATGGCCTTTGGCCACCGGCCTCCTTACAGAAGCAAATTTCTCACAGTATCCTATGGCTCAGTGGTTAGAGCACTTGTCTTGTCAAGCTGGGGAGACCAAGCTGGGGAGACCTGTGTTCGAATCCAGGCAGGTCAGGGCGAAACCTTGGGCAAGTTTCCTTGCTTCACATGCCTAATAGTTTCCTTACTCCACACGCCTAGTAATAATCCCTCCAAAAGAAACCACAACAATAAAATTGGTCATTTCAATCCACGACTGTGTGTGGGACACTGCTGTGCGCAATTGGCTGCCACAATTCGCCCACAAATATATACAGTCAATTCACTTTACAGTATATTCTGTGAAGCACTTTGGGATGTCGATAAGATGTGAAAAGCGCTATATCAAATGCAAGGATTATTATTACTTTTATTAACAATCTCCCAAATAAAATGTATTATTCACTTCATGGGTTTAAGTGGGACGTTGCTATGTGCAAATTGGCTGCCCTCTTTAACCACAACCACTCTACTTTACAGTATATATATCCTGTGAAGCACTTGAGATATGCTCCTGACATGAAAGGTGGAGTAGAGCACTCGCCTTACAAGCGTGAGACCTGTGTTTTGAATCCGGGCAGGTCAGGGCGAAACCTTGGGCAAGTTTCCTTACTCCACACACCTAATAATAATCCGTCCCCAAAAAACACAATAATAAAATTGGTCATTTAAATCCACGACTGTGGAACACTGCTGTGTGCCATTGGCTGCCACGTTTCGCCCACAAATATACAGACAATTCACTTTACAGTATATTCTTTGAAGCACTTTGAGACGTCGATAAGATGTGAAAAGCGCTATATCAAATTCAAGTATTGTTATTATTTAAGGTGCTGTACCAAATATAAGAATTTTTATTATTAGAGTAAAACTTCTGAGCTGGGAAATGTATCCCTGATTTTCCTGAGTGGAGCGTGCATGGAACCCCCAGGATTTGCTTATTTCCCATGTGAACCAAAAGTCAATTAAGAACTTAAAAGAGAGTGCAGGGAACCACAGTATTAGAGTAATTGTAGAATTTAATGGACAAGTGCTGGAGGAAAGATTGCAGAGAATGATAATCAAGGAACCAGTCTATTGTGTCAAGACATAATGAAAATTATGCGGGATTTAGAAAGTTAAATGTCGATATGGTTTTCTGTTGTGTGCTAAAGGGATTAAGGGGCAATGAAGGTGTTTGCCTTTTGAGGGCTCCGTGCAAAGGTTGAGTTGCAGGGCGCCTACATGTTACACAGTGATGATATTAAATACTAACTACTTAATCTGTTGTCAAATAAATTTGAATACTTATGATCGTGGAAAGTCTTATTAAGATTGACGTACCTCAGATCAGGACACTTTGAAATCTTTAAATTGATCACTGGGCCCACTCGGAGCTCCTGATTGGGATTTAAAGAACTGCCCAAATCGCATAAACTGGTAGGACAGGCTTGAAGGGCTGAATGACCTCTTCCTGCTCCTATTTTACCATATTATAGCATTTCTCAGCATCAAAATCAATTGGAGCACAGAATTATGTTTAAATAATCAGTAATACTTTGTATCCTGCCAGAATAAACTTAACAGTACAGTACTGTAAGTACTGAAGTAGTTTTAAAAATGAAATGGTCATTCAGATAGGACAGTAGTTGTTACAAGTATTTCTAAATGGTTCAATACTATACAACCTGCCTGATGTATCATATTCCACTATTTAGAAACATTTGTATCTCATCTAAATAAACCATTTTGTAAACCATGGTTTTGGGGATATCACTTTGGGGCGTCCTCCTGACGTGAAAGGCGCTATACAAACGTAAAACTGTCAAAGGTTCCCAATGCCTGCCACAACGTCAAAGAAACTTGGGAGACTTAATCTTCCCTTGACTTCCCCTCCGTATCTAAATTCACCCCTATTCCTAACTATTTCTAGATTCATCTCATTTACTTAACAACTTTCACTTAATTTCTGATTATGTCATTCTATAAAGCGTTGAGACGTTCCTTTTATACGAAGAGTTGTGAGAGCCCATGTATAGGTATCATGGACCAGATCGATTGTATATTAGGAGTGCAGTGCACTCTGGCTGGCTTGCAATGGCTGGCCGGACCCTGCACACATCAGGTGTCTGGTGGCTAGAGGTGTCTAAGCCATCACTGGAAATCTCATAAGACTGATGGTGTCAGTGGCCTAGTGCCAACCAGAGGCTATTGTTTCTACAACGTTACTCATTTTAAAACAAGGCCTGATTTGAATTTTATGGACACAAATCATCGCATTATAATCAGTTCTGACTGTAGCTAAGCCTGTGCTTTTGTTGTTTGCAAAATGAAACGATCACTTCTTGAAACAAAGTTATTTTAGAACAACAAAAATAACGCTCGCACTGAAAACACGTGATGCTATATCGTTAGGGATTCCCTCTTCAAGCAGTATTTGAATATTCTATTATATCTATGTCCTGGTTATTAATTGGGTTTTGGTTTCTCAACGTCCTCTACTTTTTAACCAGTTTTGTTCAAATTTCACAGGGTCAGTCAGAGAGAAACCCAGTCGCATTCTTCAATCAGTTCCTCTTTTTGTTACCTGTTGGATTCATCTGCCATTGCTTGTTTTAAAAACTATTCTTTGATACATGTGGTGGGCGGTTGAGATCATGCCATGGGAGTGATTGATACTTGATGGGGAAACAAGGCTGCAACAGGTTGGGAAGGCTGAGGTGTTGGATCTGCAGCTAGATTTCGTAAATTACTTTTTGATCAGGGAGAAATTGAGTAGAGCTGTGTCTGCACTTTACCTCACCACCACAATAAGTGTGTCAGACTGGCTGTAACTCTTGCCTCTGAGTCAGAAGATTGTGGTTTCAAACTACAATTCGGGACATTATAGTCGCGGTTTATTCTGACACTCCCAAACAGTCCTGGAGATGTGCTGCATTGCAAAAGGTGCCGTCTTTCTGATGGTACATTAAACCGAGGTCCTGTTCGGGTGGATGCGAAAGATCCCTTGATACTGTTCGAAAAGAGAGTCTCCCAATTTCCTGGCACCAATCCCCCCCCAAATAAAACTGGCCATTCACTTCCGGGCTATTTGTGGGACATTGCTGAGTGCAAATTCGTTATTGCGTTCACCTGCAAAATACACATTTGCCTACAAAAATAGAGTCACTACACTTTACAGTATTGTATATCCTGTGAAGAACTTTGGGATGTCCTCCTGATGTGGAAATGCATTATACTAAAATAAGGATTATTATTAATGACAATAGTAATCTTATTAAGGCCATTGACACAGTAAAGGTCCTGGAAAGTCTGCTTAAAAATAGCATGCAGAGAGAGGAATGGCCTTTTTCGGTCCAATATTCTTGTGCTTCAATTGTCTTGTTCTTGTTACTTCTGTAAAACATGTCTTGTCTTACCACAAAGATAAGCCTATTTAAAGTTACATCTATATGCAAATTTATTTCATATTGGTAAGTACCTTTCCTAAAAGACCAACACAGATACAACAATGAACGTTGAGCACCAGTGTGTGGTTAGTGAATGTTTACACAGATATATACAGTACTAATATAATAATAACCCTTGCATTTGATATAGGGCTTTTCACGTCTTCTAGACGTCTCAAAGCACTTCACAGAATATACTGTAAAGTGAATTGAATGTATACCGTACTTGTGGGCGAAACACAGCAGCCAATTGCGCACAGCAGTGTCCCACAAACAGTCTTGGATTGAAATGACCAATTTTATGATTTTTTGGGGAGGGATTATTATTAGGCTGTGGAGTAAGGAAACTTGCCCACGGTTTCGAGCTGAGCTGCCTGGATTCGAACACAATTCTCATGCTTGTAAGGCGAGTGCTCTAACCACTGAGCTCCATAGAACTCCACATGGTATCCCGTGATTTTCATTTCATGTCAATTTATCGCTGTTACCCCCAGCTATGGGAAGATTGATTCTCTTTGGAAAATAAATCCGATTGGTGAATCATAATTTGGCCACACAATCCACAGTAGCGGATAATTGTGTTTATTTGCACAGATGAGGAGTACCTTGAGAACTTGAGAACCTGACAGTCACAGATGATTGGCTTTCGGTTGAACGCCTCTCTTGGTGGGAAATAGCAGAGCTCAGAACATTTTCCACAAGACCTTTTCTTTTGCCGGGGAGCCAAATTGGATGTGTTCTGGAGAAATCATAATTGCCTGGGTGTGGGATAATTCAGGATATCTCACACAGGTTTTTCCGAAGATGTCATTATAAGTGGTAAATGATTCCAACCATCAGTTGGATTAATTACTCTAGGCAAAGAGTTGTCAATAAGTTGTATAGGATGAATAATCATAATACAATGTCCATACTACATTTTATGTTATTTTATGAGGTTGATGAATTCTTGGTAGCTCAGGATATTAAGGGATATAGGGAGAAAGCAGCCAATTGTAATTGAAAGGATTTGTAGAAGTACAGATCAGCCAACATCTAATTAAATGGCGGAACAGGCTGGAAGGGCTGAATGGCCCAATACTGTTCCTATGTTTCCAGAACATAAATTTTAAAACTAAATATGTTTTGCTTTGCTTTCCTAGGTTAATAAAATGGCTGAAAATGATTCATACCCTCTTCGAGTAAGTATCCGATTTGGAATTTGATTTAATCCAGGATGGTCTGATGGGAAAAAAAATCTAATAGCAGCATGTGCGTGCACATTCACTAGAGTCGTCTAGCTTTGTTTCGTTATACTGCTAAACAGCTGTTCTCTGTGTTGTTGTTGAGGGAAAAACAAGTGGAAAAACCGCTCCACACGGATAAACATAAAAATAATCAATAGAATCATCATTCTTGGGATACGAACATGAGTGAATTGATCAATATTGTGCTTAAATGAGAAATAAATGTTAAAGATGTAAACGCACTGATTGGAGATCCAGATAAAGGACTAAGTGATGCATCAAATGTCCTCTTGAGAGGACCGTCTAACCTGCAAGACCATAAATCCTGTTCGTGGTTAAGATGGACATGTGCTACAGAATACACCCATACATAATGAAGGATTCTTCCCATTGAGTCTCAGTGCTGATATTCCCAACATCTCGGCTGCACTGGGGTAGAAAAGCCGCATAGTTATATCACAGGTGGGGCACGCGCCTGTACTGGAACATTGAACTCGATTGGATTCACTTAAGCTTTTTCATCCCCACTCTAGGAATTTCATGTTGAAAATGGGCTTTTTGTTTTGTTACTTTTCCTCTCTTTTAGTTGGAAAAGCCTTCTGGCCAAATATGCCTCATTGGGCAAGAACCTTATGTAAAATAAGAAAAAAAACTTGTTAGAATATTGTTAGATAGCATAAGGAAATCTGAAGATTGTCTCAAGCCCCTTGATCAGAATAGTAAATTTATTTCTGGCTTTGAAGGGATAACTTAACAGCTGCAACAAACTAGAACTATAATTTTGTATGTAATTGGATGTGGCTTCCACTTAATGATTGTTTTCCACCCTTTAGATGTTTAACATAGAGAACTATAATCCTGCCATGTTCAACAGTCCAATTGGTCCAACAGACAATACACTCCAGACATGTAAGTATTCCCATTACGAGATGTGTTAGTTCAACAGTGTTCCAAACACTATATTGTACCAAGTGTTTTATATAAATCTGGGAAAATGCTACATAAATACATATACAGTAGTTACAGTAAAAGCCCGTTTATCCAGCACCCTCCGGGGGGTCGACTAATTGACTGTGTCAGATAATCAGACGGCAAGTTGCTGAAAACCCAACGCAAAAAATTTACTTATTTTAAAACATACCATATTAATAATATACTAGATAGTAACAGAATATTGTATGGATAGTTACCAATAAAGATTCCAGCACACTCGGTAAAATAATCAGTAAAAAAGCATTTTTTACCGATCGTTAAAAACCCAGAGTTCATAAGTTTAATAAGTGCGCATGTGTAAAGTTAGCATACTCACGATTGCTGGAATGGGGAATTGCCCCGGGAGGGGGGGGTCGCGCAATCGGTTAATCAGGTTATGGATAAACGGGCTTTTACTGTATATAGATCCTGGAAAAAGCTATATAAATGTTGTTTGTTGTTTTGATGTTTCCCCCTAGTTAATACGTTATAAAACTGAGAATTTGGAGTAATGTTTATTCAGAGTGAAGAAAGTGCCAGGTTGTGAAGAATTCTAATTCACTTTATTCATTTATATGGGGCAAAATGAATGGCATTGTATTCCATTCTGAAGTTTGACTTTTCATTTGTTAGATTATTTTCATATGCGTTATCGAAATCAGTCTTTACTGTCAGACTGGGGCTTCTTGAAGACCAGGTGAAATCTCCTCTCAGTAAGGAAGTGTCCCAAACAAATGTCCTAATTTACAAAGGAAGTATAAAAGAGCATTACTATCCGTGGTAATGTTTCTCCTTGAAATTACTCTTAGAATTGCTTTTCAATATCCTCCTGATCCGAAAGGCAATACCGGTATATCAAATGCAAATGGTACTACCGTTTCTGATGTAGAGGAGAATCGAGGAGAAACGCAGGATTGAAACAACAACAACAAAATAATATTTGTTTAGTGCCTTTCATGTCAGGAGGACGACCCAAGGTGCTGGACAGTCAGTGTTTCAGACCCGGGCTGAGGTCAGGATCTGGGAGGGTGGAGGGAAGGGAGGGTTATGGGGGTGACCAATGGCACGGTCGAAGAGGAGGATTTTGAGGCAGGATTAGAAGGAATCTAGGGAATGGGTGAAGCAGAGGGCCTGCAGAATAGAATTCCAGAGGTTGGGGGCAGAGTGGCTGAAGGCTCACATGCCAATGGTGGGGCGGTTGGGTCGGGGGACGTGGAACATGCTGGAGCCATCTTAACAGCGAGTGGACGTGTTGGTAGGGGATTAGGAGATCGCAGAGATAGGTTGGAGCAAGGCCATGGAGAGCATTAAACGTGAGGACCAGGATCTTGAATTGAATCCTCTGAATGACGGGGAGTCAATGGAGTCTGGCGACATGGGGGGAGATGGGGTCACAGAGTTTGGTGCAGGAAAGGACAGGGCTGCAGAGTTCTAGATGGTCTACAGCTTATGGAGGGAGGAGTTGGGAAAGCCGACAAATAGGGCATTGACGTACAACAACAACAACAACAAATTACATTTATAGAGCACCTTTCACGTCGGGAGGACGTCCCAAGGCGCTGCACAGGAGGCGTGTGACCTGAGCTGAGGGGAGTGTTTGGGAAGGGGTGAAACACGAAGGGGAGGTAAAAGAGTTCGGGGTGGAACAAAAGGCACGATCGAAGAGGAAAGTCTTCAAACCGGCCTTGAAAGAGGAAAGGGAAGAAACGAAACGGAGGGATTGAGGGATGGCATTCCATAGGGTGGGAGCGGAGAAACTGAAGGCCCGACCTCCGATGGTGGGGCGGTTTGGGCGGGGGGCTTGGAGCAGGCCAAGTCCTGTTGAACGGAGGGTCCGGGTGGGCGTGTAGGGGGAGAGTAGATCGGTTAAATAGGGCGGGGCAAGGCCGTGTAAGGCCTTGTAGGTGAGGACGAGGATCTTGAACTCGATCCTCTGGAGGATTGGGAGCCAGTGGAGACGGGCGAGGGTGGGGGTTATGTGGTCGCGGAGGCGGGTGCGGGATAATACACGGGCTGCAGAGTTTTGGATGACCTGCAGCCTGTGAATGGAGGAACTGGGGAGGCCGACGAGGAGAGAGTTTCCATAGTCCAGCCGTGAGGTGATGTATGCGTGCACGAGTGTTTCGGCAGCGCGGGGGGTGAGGTAGTTGCGGAGCCTGGCAATGTTGCGGAGACTGGCAATAAGCGGTGCCGGTCAAGGCGCGGATGTGGGGGAGGAAGGAAAGTTTCTGATCGAACATGATGCCGAGGTTCCTGATTGGCTTTGTGAGGTGGAGAGTGCAGCCTTGGATATTGAGGCTGGCAGTGCCCGATGTGCGGAGGCGCTGGCTTGAGCCAATCAGGAGGGCCTCAGTCTTACTCACGTTCAATTGCAAAAAGTTGTCCCTCGTCCAGGACTCGATGTCGGACAGACATGCTGTCAGAACATCGATCGTCTGGGGGTTGAGGGATGAGGCAGAAAGGTACAACTGGGTGTCGTCCGCATACATGTGGAAATTTACCCCATGTTTGCGGATGACGTCGCCCAGAGGGAGCGTGTAAAGGGTGAAAAGGAGGGGGCCTAAAACAGAGCCCTGAGGGACGCCGTGAGAAACTGTGCGGGGGTTTGAAGAAAAACCGTTGGAAGAAACAAAATGTAAACGGTGGGTCAAATAAGAATGGAACCAGTCAAGGACTGTGCCTTGAAGGTTGAGGTGGGAGGAAAGACGTTGAATGAGGATGGTGTGATCGACTGTGTCGAACGCAGCAGACAGGTCAAGGAGGACGAGGAGGCAGAGGGAGCCCTGGTCACAGGCGGTTAGGATGTCATTTGTGACCTTAACCAGGGCAGTTTCTGTGCTGTGGATAGGGCGGAAACCTGATTGGAGGGGTTCAAAAAGTGAGTGAGTTGAAAGGAAAGAGCGGAGCTGGGAGGCAACCACTCTTTCAAGGACCTTGGATAGAAACGGGAGGTTGGAGATGGGTCGATAACTTGATGGTTGCGACGCATCAAGGGAGGGTTTCTTCAGGATAGGGGTGATGGTGGCTGTTTTAAGGGAGGTAGGGACGGTGCCTGAGGAGAGGGAAAGGTTAATGGTGTCAGAAATGAGCGGGGCTAACAAATGGAGCTGGGTGCGGAGGAGTGGGGTGGGGATGGGGTCCAATGAGCACGTGGTGGGTTTCATGGAGGTAATTGTTTTTGTGACTGAAAGCGGGGTGGTGGGGTTGAAAGTGTGAAATGGGGGGTGAGTAGGGGTTGAAGTAGCTGATGAGGGCGCGGAGGTGGAGGAGTGGTGCGGGGAGGAAACCGCAGAGCGGATTTTCTCAATTTTGCACTCGAGAAAGTCCAGCATCTCCTCACAACGATCGTTTGAGGAGAGGATCTGCGAGGTGAGGCGGGGGGGGCGGAGGAGCTGGTTGGTTGTGGCGAAGAGGAGGCGGTGGTTGTCCTTCGCTTCCAGGATTATCCTGGAGTAGAAGGCTGATTTGGCGGTGGCTAGGGCGGAGCAGTAAAATTTGATGCGGTCCAGCCAGATTGCCGGTGGACGGTGAGGCCAGATTTGAGCCAGGTGCGTTCAGCTGCTCTCACTTGGCTTTTGAGGGAACGGAGGTGAGTTGTGTACCACGGTGATGATCGGGAATGGGAGACGGTTTTGGAGGTGAGGGGGGCCAGGGTGTCGAGGGTAGTGGAGAGGGTGTTGTGGAGGGCGGTGGAGGCAGAGGATGGGTCGGTGCACAAAAAATGCCATTGTGGGAAAAGGTCGGAGGTTTCTAGGGCAGAGGTGAAAGTTTGAGGGGGAATCTTCTTCCAGGGCCGGTAGAAGATGGTGGTGGGTTTGGAGTTGGAGGGGGGAGGGATAGAGGTGTTGCAGGAAATGAAAAAATGGTCGGAAATGGCCTTGTCTGTGATGGTGACGCCAGAGACGTTGAGGCCTCGGGTGATCACCAGATCGAGAGGATGGCCGTGGGTGTGGGTGGCAGTGTTAATATGAAGGGAGAAGTTGAAAGACGAAAGTAAAGAGGAAAATTCAGAGGAAATGGGGCAGGAGGGGGTGAAATGGAGGTTGAAATCGCCAAGAATAATAAGGCGATCAGAGGAGGCACAAAGGGAAGTTAAAAGTGAAGAAAAATCTGAAATAAAAGTGGGGGAGTGTTTGGGGGGGCGATAAACTAATAACATTTTGAAAGAATTGTGGGAGGAGTGAGAGAGGGTGAGCTGTTCAAAAGAGGGGAAAAAGCCGGAGGAATAGGGGGATAGGGCGAGGGATGACTTTGAAATGAGGGCCACGCCACCGCCATGACGGTTGGGTCGAGGAGCATGGTGGAATGTGTAGTTGGGTGGTGTAGCTTCAACAAGGGGGAAAGTGTCGCCTGGGGTGATCCAAGTCTCCATCAGCGCCATGATGTCAACGTTCTCATCAAGGATGAGATCGTTGATGGCCAGGGTCTTGTTGCAGACAGAGCGGACATTTTGGAGGCCGATGCGAAAAAAGCAGTTGGCCGAGGGGTGTGAGGGGGGGACTGGGATGGTCGGCGGGGAGGGTGGGGATCTGAATAAGGGAGGAGAGGTTGACCCCCCGGGTTTGTGTCCGGTGGGGCTGGCGGTGATGGTGGGGGACAGGGCACTTGGTGTGACTACTATTGGACAACCAACGCCGAGTGCCACGGTGAGCCCGACGGAGGATTCCAATACTGGAACAGAGGGAAACGGTGGGAGGGTCGAGCAGGGACAGTAGACGAGGAGGGCGAAGAGAAAAAAGGGTAGAGAAGGAATAACGGAGAGGGGGGGTCGGGGGGAAAAACTTGAAAAGGGGGAGGGAAGCTCGGGTCATGGCGGCAGCCATATTGCGCTCGCGGGGGACCAGGAGCAAGGGTCAATGGGGCGGCATCATCCCAAGGGATGCAGAGGCGCTGTGGTCTGGAGCCTGGCCGGGACTGAGGCCGAGGCTGGGGTTGTGGGTTTCAGGGCCAGTTGCCGGGGCTGCGTGGGCCCGGGCCATGGGTCGCCGGGTCGAGGCTGGAGCTGGGACCGGGGCCGTGAATCTGGTGGCTGTGGGTCTTGGAGCCGGAGCTGTGGGTCACGGAGCTGTTGGTCGCGGGGCTGGAGCCGGGGCTGCGGGTCCTGGGGCTGTGGCTGGGTCCGGGGCCGGAGCAGCGGGTCCTGGGGCTGGGTCCGGGGCCGGGGCTGTGGGTCATGACCCAACCACAGCCCCAGGACCCACAGCCACAGCCTTGGCTCCAGCCCCGACGTAGTCGAGCCTGGGCATAATGACGGCATGAATGAGAGTTTCAGCAGCCTGAGGGGTGAGTTAGTGGCAGAGTCGGGCAATGTTGCGTAGGTGAGGGAAGGCAGAGCGGGTCATGGAATGAAAATGAGAACTGTGCCTCTAAAAGTGTTCCTAGTATGTGTATAGGACTGATTTTGTAGATTCAATACACTCAGGTACTGTATCTGAACTTACTGAAAAATAAGTCTTAACCCACCCACCCCCTTACAAAATCACTTTCGGATCAAAGATTGATCTGAAGTCATAAGGTTTTCAAACCAGAAACCAGAAAATAAATCTCACCTGAAATTTGGGTTGCTTTTTACAAAAAATTCAATATTCCATTAGATCTGTTACAAAATGTCATTCTTTTCATCTCACAGTTATTGCTTGTGACTGGGATATCGGAAGCATGTGACATTTCTGACATTTGTAGACGTTTGTATTTTGAGAATCGTATTTTGTGGTTTTCCTGCTCGCAGTTAACAGTACAATGGTTGTAGATTTCTGGAAATATCTCTCCTATGAGAGAGGAGGAATGAAATGCATAAGGTGATTTACGGCCACCTCTGCTTGAAATTGTGATCAGAAATTGTGTAACGATTTCCACTGTGGGAGTGAAAACAAATTGAGGGACAGAGATTGTGACTCAGTTTAGCTGCCCTCATTTTCTGTACTATGAAATAAACTATTTGTTGGTATGAGAATGAGAAGTCACTGACTTCTCATTCTCTCACATTAGTGCCTGCTATAAATTTGTCACCCAGTATGGCTTTAGGTAATAGCCCGTGATTTATCTCATTGCTATTTCCTATGAAAATAACAGATACATTTAAAAATGTCATTTTATGTCGACAGCTTCTATTTCCTTGTATCTGAATTTCAGTCGTCGTCCCCACCCACATGTTCTCTTCTCTGGAAGGCCAGAGACTAATTTTTCTTTCTATTGGGGTATGGTTTCTTGAGCCATGAGTACCCGATAATACCTTGTCATGTGGCCAACATTTGATAGAGGGTCTTGATGTTGAGTGTTGGTGTTGAGTGTTGTCAGGCTGTTAGACTATGGGACGATGACAGCTAAGCTTAGCATCCACATACACACACTTTCTAGCCGGGAACTCCGGAGCAGGGACAACCCTGGCAGATTTCCCGCTCACTAACTAAAAGTGATTTGCTGCCCTGACTGAGATCAGCCTTCCAGTATGTGTGGTCAAGTCCTGCGCTGTGAGGTGCCTTTTAGCCATGAACACATCGGATGACATTTATAGAAGTTTTGTAAATGTTTTGTAAATGTGTGGATGTTGTGAGGAGGTCAGCCTCACAGTTTACTGCGAGTTTACTATTTTATCAATACTTCCAATGCAAGACTCTCATCATCCCACAATCACCCCTAGCATTGCTATTTGATGACAAGCAATGTCAATATTTGTTTGCAAAGCAATAAAAAAAAGTGTTATCTTCTGCTATTGCCCCACCTCAATTCTAGAATCCTTCAACTCACTTGCTCCCTCCCCTCTTTCAAGGTCCGTCTCAGTCTCTCTGAGACTTTTTGCTCCTCACTTCACTCAGCTCCCAACACTAGCTTGGGGACCCATTCAGTACTGTGAATTCATCTTGGGACATCCTTCCTATGAGAAAGGCATTGTATATCTGTAAATTGTATTGTATTGACAATAAATTGTGTGATTTTTAATGGGAAAAATCTAATCTAAATGTCAATGTATTCACAAGTGGAAATCACAGCAACTTACATACTTGCAAAAAGTGTTGCAGGACAATGATCAGGAGTGGGAATCTGAGATAATTTTTGGTCTCTCTATTCTGGAGCACTGACGATGAGTTTAGCACCTTTACCACACTCTAGCTGAGATCAATTATCTCCTCACGGTGTTATGTATTCAACCTAGGGACTTCCCAATCCATATGAGTCAGTAGTTCACTTAATAAACATCCATCCTTTTGTGAACGTGTACATGTAAATCATGTATTTCATTGCCTTATCTGGGTATTTAGCGATGGATATGGTTGTGTGCATATTGTCTGCCAGTATCACCTTCAAAATACACAGTCACTATACTTTCTACACATTGCAATGAAGCTATGAAGCTCTTTGAAACATCCTTCTGACGTGAAAGATACACAATTAATTGTAAGGATTATGATCACTTCTGTTTTTTTATCCCATTTTAATCAATACCTGTGAGTGAAGAACTATTAACTACTGGGACGTTCTTCCAACATGAAAGGTGCGATGCAAATGTAATTTGTTTGTTGTTGTCAACTATCTTCTGATCAACTTTTTTCTTCTCTCCCTCCCTTTCCCCCTTTTCCCCCTACCCTCCCTCTTCCTCCTTACTCCCCTTTCTCCACATTTCTCCCTAATTTTAACCCAACCCACCTTTCCCTCCCACTCCCTCCTTACCCTCTTTTCCCCCTTTCTCCCCTGGCCCCACTTCCGCGACTGTTTGTGGGACACGGTTATGCGCAATTTGGCTGCCGCGTTTCGCCCACAAATATACAGTAAATTCTCCTACTCTCCTTCATCCTGCCCCTTCCCCTCTGCTCTAGTCCCTACCAGACTGAATAGCGACTTGGGACGTCCTCTTGACATGAAAGGTGTTATATTAATATACGTATTGATTGATTGGTCGGTCGGTCGGTCGGTTGGTGGATCGATTGATTGATTGATTGATTGATTGATTGATTGATTGATTGATTGATTAGCAAAATTAATTTGACCAAATCCAAATTTTTTGTTGGTCCTAAAGCTTGCGAGGCTAGTAATGTTTTCAATGGTGGGGAGAATGTGGTTAGTAATCCTCAGCTAAATTTACTTTTAAGTGTTGGAAGTATTGACAATTGCACTTTTTTATGCATTATTTTATATAAAGTTGTAATCATTTATATATCTTCCAGCTGATGGACCTTATCTTCAGATCACAGAACAGCCCAAACAGGTAAGCAAGTCATCTTAGAAGAAGGTACAAAGTGCTGCCCTTGTTCCGCATTATGACTCTCCACCTGCACTTCCCTGATGGTGAATTGTAAATTATGATGTGTGTTTTCAATGTCCATGATGCCAATTAACATGCATTGTATTTGTGTGACCTTAAGATGATCAACAAACTAATTGGCTCCCAGATTTGCTGGAGACAGGATCCCACTGCCACTCCCTCGGCTCATTTCTTAATAGTTGACTCTCCTTCCTCCCCCACATCCGTGCCTTGACCGGCACCGCTTACTTCCACCTGCGCAACATTGCCAGACTCCGCAATTATCTTACCCCCCACGCTGCCGAAACACTCGTGCACGCATACATCACCTCACGGCTGGACTACGGAAACTCTCTCCTCGTCGGCCTCCCCAGCTACTCCATTCACAGGCTGCAGGTCATCCAAAACTCTGCAGCCCGTGTATTATCCCGCACCCGCCTCCGCGACCATATAACCCCCACCCTCGCCCGTCTCCACTGGCTCCCCATCCTCCAGAGGATCGAGTTCAAGATCCTCGTCCTCACCTTCAAGGCCTTACATGGCCTTGTCCCGCCCTATTTAACGAATTTACTCTCCCCCTACAAGCCCACCCGGACCCTCCGTTCAGCAGGACTTGGCCTGCTCCAAGCCCCCCGCCCGAACCGCCCCACCATCGGAGGCCGGGCCTTCAGTTTCTCCGCTCCCACCCTGTGGAATTCCATCCCCCAATCCCTCCGTCTCGTTTCTTCCCTTTCCTCTTTCAAGGCCGGTTTGAACACTTTCCTCTTCGACCGTGCCTTTTGTTCCACCCAGAATTTTTCGACCACCCCTACGTGTTTCACCCCTCCCCGTACACTCCCCTCCCAGCTCAGGTCACACGCCTCCTGTGCAGCGCCTTGGGACATCCTCCCGACGTGAAAGGCGCTTTATAAGTGCAATTTGTTGTTGTTGTTGTTGTTGACTGAGAAGCTGGCAGCACTGCACATTGGACTTCTTCCCTACGCTGCTGATTGATGTGATATTGACTTAACTAAACAAAAAAAATAAAGCCACTAATCGAATAGCAAGCAAAAGACCTCAGTACGATACCCAAGCAGGGCGAGATATTGGCCGAGTTAACTTATTCCACATGCCTCTGTTCACTTAGTAGTAGGTAAGATCTCAGTTGTTGATCAATTGGTGGGTCACGTTTCCGGGGGTAATAACAACAACAACAACAACTTCGATTTATATAGCGCCCTCCACGCCAGCCGGCGTCTCAGAGCCCTTCACAGTAGCGGATCCCGGGACCGAGGCAGAGGCAGGAAGGTGACCAAAAGCTCGGTCGAAGAGAAAGGTCTTCAACTGAATAATCACTTCAAAATAAATTAATTAATTAAAAAAACAACCTTTTGGGTGGAAAAACAGCCTCCTAATTTCACTCCTAAATGGCCTAGCTCTAATTTTAAGATAATGCTCCTTGTTCTAGATTCTCCACCACAGGAAATAGTTTCTGCGCAACTGCCCTGTCAAATCCCTTTTATTATTTTAAACGTTTAGAGTGTCATGCTCTCGCTCTCTGTATGGTTTGGTGTCTATCACCACCTGTCACCAGTACTCTGCTGAGGTGACGCTACTTCCTGTGTGTAATTAACTTCTGTTTCTATTGTGTCACTGCCTTGTTTCTGTGAGACCGATGGGAGTGCTCATCTACCAGGCACTCTGACTAAGAAATATAAAATAAACTCAGGTTATGCCATTCAATTTTTAAATAAATGTTATATTGTGCAAGTGTTTTATAGTGTTCAGGTGTGGAATCCTGTAGCTCAGTGGTTAGAGCACTCGCCTTGCAAGCATGAGATCTGTGTTCGAATCCAGACAGGGCGAACCGTGGGCAAGTTTCCTTACTCCACATGCTTAATAATAATCCCTCAAAAGAAACAACAATAAATTGGTCATTTCAATCCACGACTGTTTGTGGGACACTGCTGTGTGCAATTGGTTGCAATGTTTCAACCACAAAATATACAGTCAATTCACTTTACAGTATATGCTGTGAAGTGCTTTGAGACGTCTAGAAGACGTGAAAAGCGCCATATAAAATGCAAGGATTATTTAGATGCTTGAAGAGCACTGAAAGTGACTTTTGTTTGACTAACCACATTTCACACACCAACATTACCATTGTGGTGCCTTGAAATGACAGCATTTGCTGGATGTCAGCTTAAATTGTTGGTAGATGTCCACGACAGGAAGGAAATAATATGTATTACAAAATGCTAGCAATGGGCGTTCAAGTGCATGCGGAAGCTCACACAAATTATGATTATCTCTACATCAATGCCATCCTCCAACTATGCAATATCCTTTATTATATCAAGGTGGTGTTCCAGTTAACCTGGAACTGCAATGAAAGTTTGATTTAATGTAGTGCCCCAATTTTGCTAAAGAATAATAATAATCCTTGCATGTGATGTAGCACTTTATCACTTCTTACTTGCTTTTGATATGCCTTACCATGTCATTAAGACATATCAAAACACTTCACAGGAGATGCTTTGAAGTGATTCCTGGACAGGGCAAAACCTTAGGCAAGTTTTCTTACTACACACACCTCTGTTTACCAAACAGTAAGTAGGAATCTAGTTGCTAGTCGATTGGCAGATCTCTTTTCTGGGGGTAGTAATTTGATCACTAAATCTACAACTGTTTGTGGGACATTGCTGTGCGCAATTGGATGCCGTGTTTCGCCCACAAAATATACAGTCATTCTACTTCACAATATATTCTGTGAAGAACTTTGAGAATTCTTAATGACGTGATAAGATGCCATATCGAATTTAAGGATTATTACTATTTTGCATACGATAATTTCCATAAGACAATCACCATAGACGAACACCATAAGACGGTCACCATAACACCATCTCCAGAAGATGCATCTCACCCTAGCCCTCAGCAGCTTCACTGACGCCTTATTCTCCCACAGTGTCATGTTTAAGATTCCCGTCCTCACATTTATAACCCTCCACGGACTTGCTCCTCCCTATCTCTATGACCTACTAAAATGTCCACTCCCTCCACTTAGTGGGCACTGGCCTGCTCCGTGTCGTCACCCTGCCTGCCCTGCCATCCCTACAACTCGCCAGTTTCCTTGCCTGCTTCAAGGTCCATTTCAAGACTTTCCTCTTTGATGATGCCTTGAGTCATCCTCCCATTCGGAAGCTCACATCTTATGCCTCATGTTCACTTCATGATGATAATTTTCTGTGTTTTCTACAAACCTACGTGCCTCACAAATATAATTGTTATGTGTTGATGTGTTGATAGTTATTATAGCTCTTTCGCCATACGGGTGTCAGCAAAATCTCCACGTGCTATGGTGCAGATATGGTTTGTATTTGCACCTGGTGTAGAGTCACACCCAATGTAGTTACAAACCTCAGACAGCCTAAAGAATGGTGCCTCTACCTATATGCAACAAGGAGCAGTTACACCATTCGGAGATCACTTTGACTTCCTCAGGCTCTCCAGCTTCTGTCTCCCTGATGCTCCGACAATCATTTCACTCGTGTGCCCTGATGTAAGCTAGCATTTTTGTAGGAATGGAAAGATTTTTTTTTAAAAAGGGAGGCGCATGTTCAGATGTTAAGTCGGGATTGAATAAAGGTGACACCAAGTTGAGCGAGTGGTGGGTGGGCAGTGGAATCGGAGACAGTAGCAAACGATTTACACAGATTGCTTGTAGGTTATGTATATGAGTTGATTAGTAAATTGAATTTAATATAGATACATTCGAGGTAATACCAATAGGAAGTATGATTAAGAGGCATAAATACTCAAACTGAAAGGGCGTCAGTTGACTGATTGCTCACTATGTCAAAACAGTGAATGGCAACAATAAACAAGACAAACAGGATGCTGGGCTGCGTTGCTAAATCAGTTGAATTCAGATCACCAGACGTCATACTCAAGCTACATAGTGTTCTGCTCAGGCTGCACCTGGAGTAGTGGGCATGGAGTAGTCACCATGACACAAGAGCACTGCCAGGCACTAGAGGCATTCCAGATCAGAACAACTAGGATGATTCCTATTGTTTTGTACAATGAGCAGTGATTAATTTAAATTGAGAAAGTAAACCCAAAACAATATTTTGGGATGTTGCCAAAGCAGTAGAACAAAAAGATATAAGGTCTGGAGTTGCAAACGGTAATTATAGAACAGGTACCTGGAAGTATTTATTTACCCAGAGTGTAATTAACACCCAGAACAGGCTACCAGAAAGGCTGGTTGAGGCCAGGACCTTAGACTCGTTTAAAAAACAACTTTATGGGAGGATGGCAAGGTGGATATTCTGCAACAATGACATCGGATAATAAAGTCAATTCACTTTACATTATATTCAAATACAACGATTATTATAGATAGTCTGAAGGGCCTTCTTCATCCAAACCAAACTAGGGATCTTGTGAAATGATGTATACTGAACAGTTTCTTATTTAGTATCTCTGATTCTCTACACAGTGTAACCTGGAGTTGAGCAGCTCATGTACGGTTGTGCTCACAATGTGCCCTGATTTGTGTTTTGCAGCGTGGGTTTCGTTTTCGTTATGGATGTGAGGGACCATCGCACGGAGGATTACCTGGTGCTTCCAGTGAGAAAAACAAGAAAACCTACCCAACTATTAAGGTCTTTATTTAAACAAAATCAATACAATAAGGTCACCTATTCTTTGCTGCCACCACGACGTGTGTTTGAAATTTTATTTTTCGAAAAAAATACAATTTAAATTTATATAGCGCGTGTCATGCAGGAGAAAGTCACAAAACACTCGACAATTCTGGATGGACACCAGAGCTGAGGAGAGGAAAGAGGGACCCTCACACAGGGACGAGGAGGGGAAAGAGACCCGAAAACACTGTAAAAGAAGTACATTTTGAGTCGTACTTTGAAAGAGGGGCGGGAGAAAGTTGGGCCGTCCTGGGAATGGAGCTTCATAAAGCCAGCGCCAAGTGAACACCAAAAGATAATCTTGTAGTTTTTTTCAATAGTATCTTGATTTATATTAGACTAATACATGTGGTTCAGTATAATTTTAGGCTTCCCCAAAAGTTTTAAACCACAGATTAGAGCCTCCAAATTGAAATTGAATTTGAGTTAAAAAAAAGTATTTCTACTTGTGCAGTGTATTTCACCTCGGAAAAATGTCTGGATGGCCACGGTAATAATTCTGGATGGCCACGGTAGTACCATGAGTAAATACGTTTATTTTAAGTTTATTGCCGTACAAAATGCAAAGCAATCAGATTTGATGATATCGGAATTCTTTAGGTATTGCTGCAGACATTTGCTAGTTCCGTGGATGACTTGGCTGCTGGTGGGTGAATTTTAAACTGCAGGATTTATATTTAACATGCACATGCAAATTGGCACTTGCTCAGATATTTGTGTCGGCTGAGGGGGAGGGGGCGGGGGGTTGGCCTTCACTGTATCAACGAATCACTGCCATACAGGAAAACCTGGGCTTCCTGAAAGTACTCAAGAGGCTTGTTACTTTAGTGTTAGCGATTTTTACATTCTGAGGCGATGTAATAACAAAGGAAAATGATAAATAGTTGTAAATTTATTATCTGCAAATGTGATTTGTTTGCTTTTTTTCTCTCAAACAGCTTTCTCTCAAACAGTATAACATTGGTTATTTTATGGAAGGTGAAAAAGGGTTAAAAAATGAAATAATCCTTGTGTTTCGCATAGCTTTTGATGACAATGCCAACATGTCTCAAAATGCTTCACGGGATTTTACTGCAAAGTGTAAATTGTATGTTTTAGAATACATTAGAATGTACAGCACAGAAACAGGCCATTTGGCCCAACTGGTCTATGCTGGTCTATGCTCTACATGAGCCTCCTCCTACCCCTCCTCAACTAAGCCTAAAGCATAAACGTCTATCCCTTTCTCCTTCATGTACCTATTTAGCTTCCCCTTAAATGCATCTATGCTGTTTGTCTCAACAACTCCTTGTGGTAGCAAGTTCCACATTCCCACTACTTTCTGCATAAAGCAATTTCTTCTAACTTCCCCATTTGATCTATTTGTGACTATTTTATATTGATGGCCCCTGGTTTTGATCTCCCCCACAAGTGAAAACTCTTCCCTATATGTACCCTATCAGAACCTTTCAGAATTTTAAAGACCTCTATCAGGTCACCGCTTATTCTGCCCTTTTCAAGAGTCCAAGCAGGTTCAGCCTTTCCTGATAGGTATACCCTCAGTTCTGGGATCATCCTTGTGAATCTCCTTTGCACTTTCTCAAGTGCCTCTGTATCGTTTCTGGGGACCAGAACTGCACACAGTATTCTAAGTGTGGTCTAACCAAGGTTCTATGTAAGTTTACCATAACTTCCCTGCTTTTCATTTCTGTCCCTCTAGAAATTAATCCCAACGCCTGGTTTGCCTTTTTTTGGCCATATTAACCTGTGTTGCTACTTTTAGTGAATTGTGTATGTGTACCCCTGGATCCCATTGCTGCTCTACCACATTTAGGTTTTTATTTTCCAGAATGTATATGATTTCCCTATTCCTCCTCCCAAAATGTACCACCTCATACTTTTCTACTTTGAAATGCATTTGCCATTTAATGATAATAATAAATAATAACTTAAATTCCCAATTATTAAGCTTCTTAATGTCTTGCTGACATTTGTTGCATTCCTCCTCTGTATTAACTTCTCCCCCCAATTTGGTGTCATGCGCTAATTTTGAAATTGTACTGTTGATTCCCAAGTCCAAATCATTAATGTAAACAACAATGTACTGTAAACAACAGTGGTCCCAATACTGATCCTTGTGGAACACCACTGCCCACCATCTGCCAGTCTGACTAGCTGTCCTTTGACCTTACTCTTTGTTTTCTGTCTTGAAGCCAGCTTGCTGTCCATTCTGCTACGTTTCCCCTGACTCCACATGCTCTGACCTTATTCATAAGTCTATTATATGGTACCTTATCGAACACCTTTCGGAAATCCAAATATATTACATCTACCGCACTACCCTTGTTTACTCTTTAATAATAATAGTAATAATAATAATAATCCTTGCATTTGATATAGCGCTTTTCACATCTTATTGACGTTCTGTTATTCCTTCAAATAACTCAATGAGGTTTGTCAGCATGACCTCTCTTTTTGAAATCCGTGCTGACTTTGCAGCCTGTGAGCTTATCATGTCCATCCCTTGGTGGCCGTATTCCTATTTTAACTTTCATTTAGTTATTTATTTGCCTGCAGAATATTTTACTATTCATCTTTATATTTTTTGATAATTTACGCCTCTTTGCCTTCCTAATTTTGGGGGGGATTATTTTTCTTTCCTCTTTGTATTTTTTTTGTCATGCCGACGTGAAAGGTGGTCTATAATGTAATTTTGTTGTTGTTATTTATGTCCTTAGTGATCGCTTCTTTCCTGAGTCTCAACTTTGCCTTTATGCCTTTATTCATCCAAGGTGTTTCATTATTTAGTTTTATCGTATTTTACCGTATTATATTTTTGTCATACTCATGTCCCTTTCAATCATTATCTTGAACCTTATTAAGTTATGATCGCTATTGCCTAGATGTTCCCTTACTTGTACTTCTCTTATCTGCTGTGTGGTTCATTTCCCATTACTAAATCCAACCCCCATTTTTGGGTCACATATGCAGGCATTTCAAATATTATTCCAGGGCTGAGCAACACTGGGAGCAAAGATTATTCAACTGAATTTATTTTGTTTCTAAACCGAACCAATAGGTGTTTTTCTTTTATTGCCACTCTTTCAAATGTCAGACTGAACTGGTAGCACTCACCTCTGAGTCAACAACTCATGGGTTCATGCCCCACAGTTTGGACTCGCAAAAGGAAAATTTATACATATAGGAGGGAGAAGAGAATAGAGGCGATAGGGAGGGATGGGGGGATTACAGAGGGGTGAGGACTCTTGTAGAATATAAACACTGGCACAACTAGTTGGCACAACACGTCCTCCTGATGTGAAAGGCGCTCTATTAATGTAATTTTGTTTTTGTTGTTGTAGTTGGCAGAAATCCTGTTTCCATATAGTAATGGTCTGTGTGATTGTTGAATGGGGGAGGGGGCTGCATTGTCAGCACTGTCCTTCAGATGAGACATTAAACTGAATTCCTGTCTGATTGTTCAGATGGACGTTAAAGATCCTATAACACTAACTGAAAAGAGAAGGGAGTTCCTTCTAGTGTCCTGGCCAACAATCACCCCCAATAAAATTGTCATTCACTTGGTTGTGGTACATTACTGTTTACAAATTGGCTGCCATTATCAACACAATCACTACATTTTGTATTCATTGCTGTAAGATGCTTTATTAATTATGTTCTCGT
This sequence comes from Hydrolagus colliei, assembly GCA_035084275.1. Classification (NCBI taxonomy): domain Eukaryota; kingdom Metazoa; phylum Chordata; class Chondrichthyes; order Chimaeriformes; family Chimaeridae; genus Hydrolagus; species Hydrolagus colliei. The sequence goes on along the minus strand of CM068742.1, from coordinate 4,873,004 downwards.
TTACGTTGCGTTTACCTCACAAAAAACAATTGAAGTACAAATGGGTGCAAAATAACCTAAACTGCCATTGCTGGGCTTTCGGATCACAGCTACTCCAGCTCAGGTAGTAACAGTGCTGCGCAGTGTGGAGTTGAGCCTCAGGTGTGTGGTTCAGTCCCTCGTATATAATAATGATATATGTTGAATTAGTTCCTACAAAACAGGCTGGCAATAGGGATGTATAGCTGGTTTCAGTGCCCTCGGGCTGGGGAAGAAGTATCAGCGTTCCTGCTTCTAATCACTGTCCTGTGCCTTTTTGCTGTGTTTCAATGTTTTATGGAGAGCAGAATTATGCTGAACTTATATGTTCCATACTTGTTAGTGCCTGTTGCTAGTGCCGCTGTCACCTTGGTCCACGCCTTTGTCACCTCTCGGCTGGACTATTGCAATGCCTTCCTCGCCGGTCCCCCCTCCACCACAATCCACAGAATCCAGCTAATTCAAAACTCTGCCGCCCGCATACTCACCCGCTCTAAGCTTCGCTCCCCCATCACCCCAGTCCTTGCCAGACTTCACTGGCTTCCTATCCCAGAGAGGATCGACTTCAAGATCCTCACCCTTGTTTTCAAATCCCTCCACTCCTCTGCACCCCCCTATCTATCTGACCTCCTCTCCCCCCAACCCAGCACCCGCTGCCTTCGCTCCTCTGGGTCTGGCCTCCTCCATGTCCCCCGAATCCTCCGCTCCACCCTCGGCAGCCGTGCTTTCAGCCACTACGCCCCGAGGCTCTGGAACTCCCTTCCTCGCTCCCTTCGCCTCACCCCCTCTCTTCCCAGTTTCAGGTCACAGCTGAAGACCTTTCTCTTCGACCGGGCTTTTGGTCACCTTTCTGCCCCTGCCCCTGGCTCGGTCCCGGGATCCGCTACTGTAAAGCGCTCTGAGACGCCGTCCGGCGTGGAGGGCACTATATAAATCAAAGTTGTTGTTGCTGACAATTGTCGTCTAGATTCATACATGTAGCATGACTACGTGGACAAGATACGAGAGGAGGACTGAACTCTGAAATTGAACCACTGAATTTTGCAACAAAGAGAATATATTTTTATATTATACATTTACATTTATACAGGGTCTATCATGTGGGAGGACATCCCAAGGCACTGGCCTGGCACCTGAGATGGGTATCATAATAATACTCCTTGCATTTGATATAGTGCCTTATCACTTATGTGCAGCTAATACTGCTGCACGGTAACAGGACCTCCCTTGTCGACCATCGACCTGACAAACTGCCCCTAGAATAATAATTGCTCATCTCAGGCAGGAGGTTTGTGTACTCAGTTCACCGGTGGCCAGGAAACATAGCGACCTCTGCTTCCCTTAGCAGCTCTTGTGTTGCTTTGTGATTGGAAGCAGCTGTATCTGAATGTGCTGAGGATATTTACATTAATCTTTGCAAGAATGGAGGAGCATTTCCCCCCATCCCCCAACAAGACTATGATTGAGGTCCTGATTGATGTGCACAGCACAGCCAATTTATACACAGCTGTGTCCCCCAAACAGCCATGATGTGAATGACCAATTTTGTTTGGGGAATTGCTGGCCAGAACACCAGGAAAAATGCCCTGGCACAAGCAAGGCCCAGTAAAAAAATGATGATGTGAGCATACTAAATATCATTGACAACCGGGTTTCTTCTGAAGCACAGGGGGTGGAAACAGGAAGCTAAAATAGGAAGATAGCTCTTGCTTAAATATGAATATTAGAAAATTGTGACGTCAACAAAAACAGAAATTCAAAGCGGAAACTTTGCACGGGGTTTTTCCATGCCCTTTAATCCTTCCCAACAAAAAGAAAATTGAGCCTCAAACTGACTGGGATTTACACTATGCTGCTAAAGGGATTTTTTTTCGCACAACAGATTCTGCAGTTTCAGTTTTCTTATCCTCAGTGTTCATGAGACCGACAAAACAAGACAAACGCACAGAATATATTGTAAACTGGGTTGACTTTCTTTTTTTTGTGAGCAAAACGCAGCAGGCAATCACGCATAGCAGTATCCCACAAACAATCATAGATTGAATCACCAACAATGCAATTTCAGCCAGATTCCCAGTTCGCCACGTGTGGTTATTGGCTAACATATTAGACAACCCTGGACTAGGCTGACACTCAACTGCAGTGCTAAGGGTCTGCAGCATTGTCATAGGTATCTACCTTTTGATTCAATTTTATACTAAAGTACCATCTCCTGTTCAGGAGGACATTAAGGATCCTATAGCACTATTACAACAACAACAAAATTACATTACTAGAGCGCCTTTCAAGTCAGGAGGACATCCCAAGGCGCTGAAGAGAAAGAATGAAGTGTTGACCTATATCATTGCAGCAATCCTACAAATAAAATTAGTCATTCACTTCATGGCTGTTTGGGAACATTGAAAACATAAGAATTAGGAGCAGGAGTAGGCTATTCGGCCCCTTGAACCTGCCCCGCCATTCGATAAGATCATGGCTGATCTTCTTACTCTAATTACCTGCCATATCCCCTAATTCTTCTATTTTTTATTCCATAAATTAACTTCCCTCTGAGTGAAGAAATGTTTCCTCAACTCTGTTCTAAAAGGCTGACCCTTAATTTTAAGACTGTGACCCCTGATTGTAGATTCTCCTACCAGGGGAAACAGTCCCTCATTGTCTACTTTATCCAGCCCTTTAAGAATCTTATATATTTCAATAAGATCTCCCCTAATTCTTCTGTACTCTAGAGAATACAGCCTTTTTGCTACGTGAAAATCAGCTGCTCTGGCTGTTTGCCTACAAAAATAGAAAGTCACTACATTTTACAGTAAAATTACGTGATAAAGTGCTATTTCAAATTCGAGGAATATTATAAAAAATGTTTTTATAAATGTTTTGGTGCCTCTTCCTTGAAATGTGTAGTACCTTTGTTGTAAACCCACTAGCAATCAGCAACACTTGGACTAATGTAAATGATTGATATTCCTGATTTGCTGGCCTATACATGCTGCATGGGTGAGTTAGGCTGGCTCAGTTGATATCACTCTGCCTCTGAGTCAGTAGGGTTCAACTCCCACATTGAGACATATAATCTAGAAGACGTAAAAAGCGCTATATCAAATACAAGGATTATTATTATGCTGACACTCCAATGCAATGCTGAGAGTATGCTACATTGTTAGAGATGCAATACTTCAGTTGAGACATTAAACAGAGGTTCTGTTGGCCTTCCAAGTGGAGGCAGAATCCCCGGCACTATTCGAAAAGAGAAGGGAATTTCTCCCAGAGTCCTGGCCAACAATCCCCCAAATAAAATTGTTCACTCACTCCATTGCTGTTTGTGGGACATTGCTAAGTAAAACTGGCTGCCTTTTTCTCCAAAAAATACACAGTCAGTACACTTCGCAATGGGTTCCGTAAAGCGCTTTGAGACTCTTTGACCTTGTTATAAGGCGCTGTATCGAATATGAGACTTACGATTATTATTATTGTTCTACCTTCCATCTTGTATATTCCTGTACCATAATGCTTCAACTACTGATTGCACCTCTTAGTTAACCTGGGCACACATACAATATATGTATCCCTCAGACCCAGGAAATCATTAGGGAACTCCAATATCTATGTATGACTTACAGATGTGAATCAGATTACAGAACTCCCAACTGTTGGAGTGTAGCCATTACTCCATATCCAGGCAAGCATCTACATCTGAGGTGACAATGAGACAATGTGACTCAGTCATTCATTTTTCTACAATGCATTTATAGCGGAGCATGACAAGAGCAATGTCAGCGAAATGAGTGTAGCTGTCTATATTTGACATCAGTCGCGTAAATCTTGTCATTGATTGTATCATTTCCTCCCCTTACCAATTCACATTCCATCTCAGTGGAACCAGCAAATTGCTTTTCCTCTGCAGGGCAATACATGAGTATTGTTGCCAACCGGATAAATTTATGTCTTTGTTGAAGTCACAAGATGTCATTGCTGAGGAAATGAAACTTGGAATATTTACCCATAAAATATCATTGCATTTAGTCAATTGTGACTATTTTGAGGGACCTGGGTAAAGTGATAGGATGGAGGTCTCTTCTGTCTGCTGCTGTAAAGTTTTTGACCTAAGTGAGCATTATGAATCACAAACTATTTTATATTGTAAAACGATTAGTTTCAGTGGTGGCTTATTTTTGCTCAGTGACCTATTTCATAGAATCATAGAATCATAGAATGTTACGGCACAGAAGGAGGCCATTCGGCCCATCGAGTCTGTGCCGGCTCTTTGACCGAGCAAGTCACTTTCATTAACCCAAATCACCAGCTTTCTCCCCATAACCCTGCAAATCCGTCTTCCCCAGATAGGTCTAGTTTTCTCTTAAAAGCTGCTATCGAATCGGACCTCACTACCCTTTCAAGCAGTTCATTCCAAATTCGAACAACTCACTGAGTAAAAAAATTTCTTCTAACCTCTCCTCTGCTTCTTTTGGTAGATATCTTAAGACTGTGACCACGGGTCACAGACACACCTACCAGCGGAAACAGCTTTTCCCTATCTAGCCTGAGTCGAAACCTTTCATCATCTTGAAGACCTCTATCACGTCCCCGCATAACCTTCTCTGCTCTAATGGGAAAAGTCCTAACTTCTCCAGCCTGTCCTCATAGCTCAGGTGCCCCATTCCTGGTATCATTCTCGTGAATCTCCTCTGCACCAGTGCCTTAATGTCCTTCCTGAAGTAAGGTGCCCAGAACTGGACACAGTACTCCAGTTGAGGCCTAACCAGTGTTTTGTATAGATTAACCATAACTTCCCTACTCTTATACTCTGCCCCTACTAATAAAGCTCAGTACACCAAATGCCTTTTTTACTGCCTTATCTACCTGCCCTGCTACCTTTAATGATTCGCTTACTTGAACACCCAGATCTCTCTGTATGTTCACTCCCCTTAAGATTGAGCTACCAAGTACCAAATAGTTGCCTCCTATCATTTTTCCTACCTAAGTGTATCACCTCACACTTATCCACATTGAAATCCATCTGCCACATGTCAGCCCATTCCATGTGTATGTCTGCTTGCAGTTGGTTACAGTCCTCCTCACTATTTACTACCCTACCTAACTTTGTATCATCTGCAAACTTGGAAATAGTGCTCTCTATGCCCAAATCCAGATCATTAACATATATTAGAAAGAGTTGGTTTGGTTATTTTCATCCACCTCATGTGATCCCACTTGCACCATTTACTGAAAGTAAATTAATTTTTTTTTAATTGGTTTTGCATAAAAGTATCGGCATTAAAATAGCTAAATTGAATGGGATGTGAAAAATTCTGGTTATGTGGTAAAACGGTGTAGGATACAACACAAGCCTAAATTCCATTAAGTACTAATTAGACACTAATTGATCATCATATTTAGAGATTGCCACAAAAAAGAGAGTTTTATTCAATATTTGGCTGCAGTAGTCAGAATTACAGCACAGAAGCAGGCCATTCAGCCCAATTTGTCCTTGTCAGTGTCTATGCTTTGCACGAGTCTCCTTCCCTCCTAATATCCTCTCCCATACTCCTCTCCCTCTTGTTTGACCCAGAAGTGTTTGATGCAGATGAAATGATAAAAAGTGAAAAACATTTTTAATTTCCTCAATGCTGACACCTCTCACTTGGACTGGAACATAAATTCACTTCATAGCCTTTTAAATAACTGATAGTGGTTTGAAGCTTGGAAAGGATGCTGTAGTGTTACCAACGATAGGATCTAACTTGTGGTATTTCTTTAAAAAAATTGCCAAGACATGTGAAATTATTGAATTTCTAACTAATTAATGTAGTCTTAGCCTTTGATAAGTTCCCACATAAGAGTCTCAGTGCTAAAATAGCGGTACGTGGAGTCATACAAAAAAGATTGCAGAATGTTTTGAGAGTACAGAATGAATATAAATAGTATGTAGGAAATATGTGAATGGCAGCTGCTCAGTAAGTGTGAACTACTGGAGGAATCTGCTGTTTATGAAAAATATGAATGATTTGGACTCTGTTATAGGAAGTGTGATGTCAAAATTTGATAATGACAAACTGCATGGTAAATAATGGAGAATTGCAAAAAGATTCAAGAGGACATTAGGCAGTAGATGGCAAACAAAGTTTAATGTAGTGTTTCCTGTATGGTAAGAATCAAAGGGGATAATGAGCAAATGAATCTAGGGATTCAGAGTCGAAAGACGTTATTAAGTAACAGTATAGGTGGTTAATTTTAGGTGGAGTCCTGTACTTCGGTTGTTAGAGCACTCGCCTTACTAGCGTGAGACCTATGTTCGAATCCAGGCAGGACGTTACCTTGGACGCGTTTCCTTACTCCACACGCCCGATAATAATCTGTCAAAAAAAAACTATAATAAATTGATCATTACAATCCACGACTGTTTCTGGGACATCACTATGCACAATTTCGCCTACAAATATACAGCCAATTCACTTTACAGTATATTCTATGAAGCTTGTAAGACATCTAGAAGGTGTGAAAAATAATTTTTTATTGCATTTTTCCAGATAAATTCTTGTTAATCGAATGCGGACCTTTTTTTTTGTGGTGCTGGTTATATGGAGGTTACAGTTGATCGGGTCACGGATAAACGGGCTTTTACTGTATTATTATTTTCAGAACCTCCAGAAATACTTAAATTTTGTTGCCAGTTTTATGTAAATTATTTTAAAAGCTGCAGAACAGTGGCTTCAAGTTCAGATAGAATTGAACAATTCTAGTGCCTTTGATGTGTCTTTCACGCAGGTTATCATTTTTGATATATGTCGTGTGTTTGTTAGAAACATACCATTTATGTTATTGGTCGCTATTCAGAAAGATATTGAAATGGTGCTGTTAGTTTTTCAGAATTTCTTGAGGGGCCAATGTAGTTGTTTTCTACCTTGTCTATCATGTTGTGCTGTGGTGACAAAGTTGTCTGAACCACTGAGATGTGCTGCCTTATAAAGCTCAGAACTGAATAGTTTAGGAATACATCATTACTCCTTGGGATAAGGCAACAGAGCAATGAATAGAGGTTGTAGAAGGAACTAATTAGATGATCATATTCAGATATTTCAGATCATAATGGATGTAAATAAGTTATTGAGCCCAATACCTTATCCAATATGGTCTTCAATGTCAAACAAGGAGTTGGGGTTGCAGATTCAACAACAAAATTACACTTGTATAGCGCCTTTCACATCAGGAGGATGTCCCAAGGTGATAGAAGAGGGGAAGGGGAGCCAAGAGTTTATATTGAATTACTGTTGCAGAATGTGGAATCGTTTTCAGGTTGAGGGGAGTGCTATAATTGGCTACAGTGCTGGTTAAGAAACCAACATGGTTTAGGTTCATAGAATTTTACGGCACAAAAGGAGGCCATTCGGCCTATCTAGTCTGTGCCGGCTCTTTGAAAAGAGCGATTCAATCCCACTGCCCTGCCCGCGTCCCCATAGCCTAATAGACCCGTTCTCCCTAAATAAAGATCTAATTGCCTTTTAAAAGTTGTGATTGAATCAGCCTCCACCACCTTTTCAGGCAATGCATTCCAGATTCGAACAACTCGCTGAGTGAAAAAATTTCTCCTCAGCTCCCCTCTACTTCGCCTTGAAACTATTTTAAATCTGTGACCACGAGTGGAAATAGTTTTTCTCTATTTGCCCTGTCGAAACCCCTCATGATCTTATAAACCTCTATTAGGTCTCCCCTCAATCTTCTCTGCTCCAGAGAGAATAACCCTAGCTTATCTAGCCTCTCCTCATTGCTGAAGTCCCTCAATCCTGGCACCATCCTAGTAAATCTTCTTTGTACCCTTTCCAATGTCTTCACATCCTTTCTGTAGTGTGGTGACCAGAATTGAACACAGTATTCCAGCTGAGGCCTCACCAAAGTTTTATAGAGGTTAGTCAGCACTTCCTGACTTTTGTACTCTATACCCCTATTTATAAAGCCTAGTATCCCATATGCCTTCTTAACAGCCTTTTCTACCTGTCCTGCCACCTTCAACGAGTCACTAACACAAATCCTCAGGTCTCTCTGTTCCTTCACACCATTTAAAATTGTACTATCTAGCCTATATTGCCTCCCTTCATTTCTTCTCCCAAAATGCATCACCTCACACTTCTCTGCATTAAACTTCATCTGCCATGTGTCTGCCCACTTTACCAATTTGTCTATATCCTCTTGCAGATGGCTACTATCCTCCTCACTATTTACTATTCTCCCTAACTTAGTGTCATCTGCAAACTTGGAAACTGTACTCCCTACACCCAAGTCCAGATCATTGATGTAGATTACAAAGAGCAATGGTCCCAAAACCGATCCCTGTGGCACACCACTGCTCACTTCCCTCCAGTCTGAAAAACAGCCGCTCACTACAACTCTCTGCTTTCTGTCTCGCAGCCAGTTGTGGATCCACGCTGCCACTGTCCCTTTTACGCCATGGGCCTTTAATTTCATAATAAGTCTCTCATGTGGCACTTTGTCAAATGCCTTTTGAAAGTCCATGTAAACTACATCAACTACGCTACCATTATCACCCATTCTGTTACCTCATCAAAAAATTCTATCAGATTTGTAAGGCAAGATTTGCCTTTAACAAATCCATGTTGACTGTCCTTTATTAGCCTATATCTTTCTAAGTGAAGATCTACCTTGTCCCTGATTATGGACTCTAGAAGTTTGCCCACTACCGACGTTAGACTGACTGGTCTGTAGTTACCAGGCTTGTCCTTCTGCCCCTTTTTATACAAGGGAGTAACATTAGCTATTCTCCAGTCCTCTGGCACGACCCCTGTGTCCAAGGAAGATTGAAAGATCGTGGCCAGAGTCTCTGCTATTTGCTCCCGTGCCTCACTTAGTAACCTAGGGTGCATCCCATCCGGACCAGGTGACTTATCCACCTTGAGCGACGTCAACCTTTTTAGAACTTCCTCTCTGGTTATAATTATTCTATACATTTCTACTTTAGATTAACTGATCACAGAAACGTACAATACAGAGAAGTGGTTATTTGGAGCTTTGTGTCTCTGATAACAACAACAAAATACAACAAAATTACATTTGTATAGCGCATTTCATCTTGGGAGGAAGTCCCAAGGCGCTGGACAGTCAATGTTTCAGACCCGAGCTGGGATCGGAATTGGGGAGGGTGGAGGGAAAGGAGGGGATTTGGGGTGATCTTGAGGCGGGACTTTAAGGAGGCTAGGGAGGGGCCTGCAGGATGGAGTTCCAGAAGTTAGGGGCAGAGTGACTGAAAGATCGCCTGGCAACGGTAGGTCGGGGAGCATGGAGCAGGCCGGAGCACGCTGAGCGGGCAGGTTGGTAGCGGGTTAGGAAGTCGCAGAGGTAGGGTGGAGCAAGGCCACGGAGGGCTTTGAAGGTGATAATTGGGAGAAATTCCACCGTTTATTTAATTACACAATTTTTGTGACCTTTAGGATGTAGAATTTGGCAAACCTTAAAAATTATTTTGAAGCCATTTAATTGTAACTTTTTTTAAAGCCTGTATAGAAATGACACAAAGGTTGTGACTAAATTCAACAATTTGCCAACTTCTGGACACTATAAAATGGTATATTAATATAGTAGGTGGAATATTTCTCCATGAAAGAACTATTCATTTAGTCACATTCTCTCAGTCTTTCCTCATACCTTTTTACATCAATTTTTTCAAAAAAATTATATATATGTTAAACAAAAGCTGCCACTGGGATCTGAAAGGATTGTCTGTGTTTCGGGTTCAGTATTTTAATTCTCCGTATAAACACTAATTCAAATTTATTCTAATATTTCTAATAAATGCCTGACAGCAATTGTGGAATCCTTAGCTCAGTGGTTAGAGTACTCCCCTTACAATCGTGAGACCTGTGTTCGAATCCAAGTAGGTCAGAGCGCAAGTTTCCTTAATCCACTCGCCTAATAATAATCCCTCAAAAAAAATTTGGTCATTTCAATCCACGACTGTTTGTGGGACACTGCTGTATGAATTTCACCCACAAGTATCAATTCACTTTACAGTACATTCTGTGAAGCGATTGTCAAGATCAATTGCAAGGATATTATTATTATTAGTATAGTGTACAATAAATGTAATAGGTGTGTGTTTCTTCTGAATGATTGCTTTCATTACTGAATATGTGGTCATTGGAGAGAGAATTGGCAGCTTTCCACCAAACCTGACAATGGCACATTGCTGGTTCTTTTGATCCGATCATACTTTTGTAAAAAATCTCTTTTATTTAATAAAAATGTTGTGAGGAACCATCAAGGTTATATTTTCTGGAAAACTAGTAATAAATTCATAATGATAAAATATTGTTCGATAGTTTACAGTGAGAGATACACAGCCTAACAACTGGCTGTTATTAACATGGGGAAATCCCCGGTATTTCCAAGTTACAGAGTGCAGCCCTATAGCAGGAACTAGACATTTTATTTCTGGTTATTCTTCAGGGGATTGCATGTGACTCAATGCAACGGCAGTACATTTACGCCCAGGAATATCCTGCTGCTTATTACGTGTTAATTTCTTGATAAATCAGGAACTTCCCATTGTGTCATAAACATTTTGTGAAACTCCGTGGATCAGTGATGATTTTCTGAATGATGTGTGTATTTTTTTTAGACAATGTTAGTTGTTTATTTTTGAAAAAAATATATAAACACATCGAAACATGGGAAAGAGGGTTCCATCCCGAGGCTAACGTTCTACACAGTAAGCAGCACTTTGCCTCTAATCATATACACGAACAAGATATAAGAATTATCAATGTATACAAAGCAGGCAACACATCAGTGACTTGTATTTATATAGACTCCTTCATGTGGGATAAGGTCTCAGAGCACTTATCTTACATGAAGGAGGCTATATAATCGTGGCAAGGTTGGACACTGAACAAGAAAGCAAGGGAGGTGTTAATGATAGATGTGGTTGAAAAGGTAGTTTTTCATGTGGGATTGAAAGATAGATGAAGGCCAAGGTGGAGGGATTGAGGCATGGATTTAAGATCATAGTGATACAGTTTATGTGACCGAAACTAGGTGATGTTGTCACTCACTGTCATTTTGTATTTTGGCTTGATTTTCATGATCGTTAAATTAGCGGGGCATGAATGCACAATTAATCCATGTTAAGTTCATTGGTAAACTTATGTTCTGAAGTGCAGGCAGTAAAACTCGCCACAGAGAGCGGGGGAACTCCAAGTGTAACTCGGCCGCCACACTCTTCCACTCCATCTAGTGGCGAGTTCAGAAGTGATGACAAGAGCCTGGGAACAGTCCACAGTACCTACCACTTCTTTTTTACAACAACAAAATTACATTTGTATAGCATGGAAAGCCAAGGGGATTAAAATGAGACAAGAAAGTGCAAAATTATCTTCCAGTTTGAGAAATGTGTACAAAGAAGAAATCTGTAAATCTGCCACCGAAACAATCCTAAGTTATTGTGCTATAACTTTAAAAATGGGAAGTTCTGTGGTTTGCAAATGATGGTATAAATGTGGCAGAAGTAACTCATCCAGCCAGTTCACCCAGAAATTACACATTATCTGCACTTTATAGTATATCTTGTCAAATGCTTTGAGACATCCCATTCCACCCCACCCCCACCATGTAAAAGATGTTATTACAAATTTAAAGATTATTACCTCCTGAGTTATAGTTGCATGTGCTTTCTAAATATATCCACTGTGAGGATTGCTGGATGTGCACCCCTGTTGATGTGTCAGATTGGGTTGGGACTGTGTGTGTGTCCCTGAACTGCTCCTTTATATCAGTGACTTTGCAGTGATCGGAGGAACAAACTGATGTTGTCCGACATTGACGAGGTACAATACTGGTTGAGTATTACTTCCACCCTTACTTTGCCACTCCAGGATTTGTGGCACCTGAACAGGTCCTGGGGCTGAATAAGTGCTGCTCACTCCTGCAAATCAGCCAGTGCAATTCTAACACAATGTTCTTAGTCCAACACTGCCCATTGAGTCCAGAGAGAGCATGTGGATGTCTGGGTGATAACTGGAGATGCACATTGGTGCAGTCATGGGTATACTTTGAGCTGGGAATATGGAGTAACATTTCATACAATGATTGCTTTTAATGGAAGCTTCTGGTAAATAGTGCATTAAAAACTACATTGCAGGCTGATAGCTGGCAAATGAAGTTTAACACTTCATTTGAAGTGTTAAATGAAGATGAACACAAAGTGCTACATAAACAAAGCAAGAATAGGTAACACAGGCACTCAATGGATGGCTTAGAACTTGCCAAGGGGAAACTGAAGGAGATCTGGGGTCCTCAGTTGATCTGTCGCTCACTATGTCAAAACAGTGTGAGGCAGCAGTAAACAAGGCAAACAGGATGCTGTGTCAAATGAGTTGAGTGTAGAGTTTACATTCCTCTGGTCATGTCACACCTAGAATACTGCTTACAGTTCTAGTCACCATAACATAAGGAAGCAGTGCAGAGGAGGAATGACCAGTATTGGAGGTATAATTAAGACGAGATAAGCTAAGGCTTTTTAGTCCTGAGCAAAGATTCAGAAGGGACCTCATGAAGGCGTACAAAACTGTTCATGGGATAGAGTCATCCCAAATAAATACTTTAGAATGTGTCAAGACATTGAACAAGAAGGCATAGGTTTAGAGTTATAAATAGCAACTTCAGTTCAGGAAAGTTTTCTTCATGCAGAGGGTAATCAACAACTGGAACAGACTGTCAGGAAAGATGGTAGAGGCCAGGACACTAGACTCATTTTAAAAAGCAGCTTGATGCAGTGATGGAGGTCAGTATAGTGGGTGCTCTGGAGGGATGAGATCAGATGGTACGAAGGATCATCTCCATTCAGACCAATCTGGTGATAACCCTGCATGTAATTTTTTACCCAAGAGTCAGGAGCAGAGAAGAGGGAGTTGTACTGTATATCCAGGGTGAGCTGTCACAGATCACCGAGTGATTGGTGCTCAGATTAGACGTTCTATTTATCTTTGCCATCAGCCAACATGATGAAAAATCACTAAACCCATCCTGAGCATTTCACAATTTGACTATATTTAGTGGTGATTGCTTTTGCTTCTCTAAAAACAAGAACATGCGTTAATATGCCCTTCTCTGGGCAGTGGCCCAGAGTTGTTAACAGTAGCAGAGCCTGACACCAAGCTGGGGTGTGTGGGGAGGTGGTGGAGTGGGGATTAAGCAAGTTGGAGAGATCAAGAGATTCCAAGGCATGAAGGGATTTGTAGACAAGATTCTTGAAGTCGATCCATTCTGGGATAGGGAGCCAGTGGCGAGAACTGGTGTGATGGGTGTATGGGATTTTAGAGTGGGTAAATATGTGGGCGGTGTAGTTTTTAATTAGTTGGGTTTTGTGAATAATACAACTGGGAGTAGGAAGACCGGCAAGGAGCGCATTGGACTAGTCAAGGTAGGAGGGTGTGAAAGGTGGCCGAGCGTTTTGGCTGCGTTGGATGTGAGGAATGGTTGGAAGCGGGCAATATGACTGAGGAGGAAGATGATCTGGGTCAGGGGCCAGATATGGAGGAAGGAAGGACAGCTAGAGATCGAACCTGATGCTTACGTTACGCACAGGGGAGGTTGAGGAGATCAGAGCTGCAGGACAACTGCTAAGGAGCACAACTTCCTTCCTGTCGACATTTAGTTGAAGGAAGTTTGTGCTTGTCCAGGCCTTGATATCTGACAAACAAGCTGACTGAACATCAGTGGACCTGGAGTCGCAGCTGGAGTAGAAGTAGATTTGGGTATCATCTGGTGACAAGTTTTCCTTGCTGTCCTTGTCTATGCTTCTGTCTTTAAAGATTTCTGTGTATAGAATCAGAACCAAACCTGACTGTAACACGTGCTAATCATGTGCTGTTGGTTTCAATATTTTTCCTTTTGAACTTCATTGCATCTCCTTGTGGTTTTAGTCTGTAGCTGAGAAGAAGCGTGTCAAGAGTAAGCCTGGAGGCATTGTTCTTGCAAATTATAAAGTAACTAGAGGTATTTACCCTAGGCGATTGCTTTCACTGGGGAGATGGACAGACGAGATGTCAAAAGCACATTAATATTAATAAGTCATATCAGTGAATATTGTAAGTTTTTATTTATTTTTTAAGTCCAGTCAGGCTGAGGACATGTTTGCTGCGTTGCTTCTTTTCAATCCTGTCAAGTTATGCTTGAATTCCAAAGAGTTTTAAGGAAACACTTTGAATGCCAACGGTTGGTGCAAGCGTCCTTTAATACCTGCAACTTGTAAACTAGAAACACAAAGTGACCCAGGATTGACATCACCCCCCCGCCCCCCCAGCTACTGGAACGGCCGTTTAACTGAATTGGGCTGTGACAGCGATCTGTTTATTTCTACGATGCAAATAAAGGACACCCAGTGATAAACAGATCATTATGGGATTTGTCCTGCGGTGAAATGAGCGAATATCATTGGTATGAGAAAGGCATTTCTTTATACTTTCTCTCGATTTGTAATTGATGGATTACAACCGAGCATGTGCCCTGTAGCATAAATTCTGCATCATACCTGAGAACAAAAGAAAATATTAGCAATTCTATTCAAGTTTGTACTCACAACCACAGAGAAGCTTTATAATCTGGTGAACTGGCTTGTTAAAATCATGCAAATATATACAACATCGAAGTGGTGTGCGCGAAAAGCGCGACTTTAAGCAAAACAACATTAAGTGAGCCTGCGCAAGAATACCGAACGTCCTGTACTCCTAATCTACCCAAAGTAGTTTGTTTCCTCCCGCGCAAACGACGTAATAGCAAACATCGCAACATTAAATGAATGTATGTTCCCTTTGAATCAGCGACGTAATAACATAACAACATTAAGCAACGTTGAGCAAGGTCTACCTGTACTTTAGTGCTATCCTAGGAGGAGATAAGCTGCATCTTCTTGGAGCTAAACTGAACTGACCATTGGACCGTTTCCTGAGCCAGATGGATCTGCAGTATTCCAGGGCACTGCTGATCACAGCACAGCAATACCTGGTACATAGAACAAAGCTCCTGACCTCGACTCATTTGTATTTTCAGCAGTATTAAATATGCCGGTTGACCCGGACAAAAATCTGGTTAATCCACACCGAATGCTGCGCCGGTGGCTGTTGCATGTACTCACTGGAGCCTCCAGTGTGTGGAGTGCTCACGGACGGAGATAGGACGAGTCTAAGATTGATTGACAACATACGCAGTCATTCACAGGCAGCTGGGGTTGTGCTATCAATCGGCAGAAGAACAGGGGGAGAACAAGGGAGGGAGTGGGAGGTGTCAAATTGTGATTGATTGACAGCTGAGCCGCTGAATGTACTCATCGATCGAGAGCCCAGCGCCACCGCTAATTGGCGCTGTTCCTGTCTAATGGGAACGTCATTGGGGCAATGGGAGGGAGGAAGCTCTCCTCCTCCGCTGGTATTTTGCAGCCAAACAAACGTGGATAAGTCGTACTGAATTCTGTGAAGTATAGGATTTTAACTTGAACTCTTAGGTTCAAATGAAACAATATTATCACATATTTTTGTACGGTGGTCGGTGGCGCTCTTCTGCTGGGTGGGAATGGTAATTGGGTTACTCTCAGACACCTTTCAAACCAGAGAGAACAGGCATCTCTGATGTGTCCGGATTAACTGGCTTCCACTGCATATGTATTTTATGACGTGGTTTATGGCGGAACTAATTTACTTATGTAGCTCTCCCTGTTTGGAACTCAAGATGAGTTTACTTTTTTACAGCAACGAGTCGATGTCAGTCAACAGTAAATTTTAGTGTGGGTGGGTTGCCAGCATTGACACAATGCAAATAGAGATCGGCTGATAGATAATGACAATCAAAACAAATCAAACATGTTTAAAAATTTTACAATTTACTTTGTGGACTAATAATAATAATCCTTGCATTTTGATAGAGAGTTTTATCACGTCGTCAAACCATCCCAACACATAGTTGTAAATATACAGTACTGTAAAGTGTAGTGACTTGAGTATTTTGTGGGTGAAAATGTTACCGCGGTACAATTTATAGTTTAGCAAAGCATTCATTCCACCAGATGGGTGTTTTATAATTAAACATGATGGTTACTTCCTGTTGCATGAAATGTGGTTAATGAGAGGCCAAAAAATCCTGGTTTCCCACCACATATTCACTGTGCCTTCCCTATGTTACAATACCTTTTTCTCTCTCTCTCTGATTTGTTTTAGATATGTAACTACGTTGGACAAGCAAAAATTGTTGTCCAGTTGGTGACATGTGGCAAAACAGCTGTACATCTTCACGCTCATAGTCTAGTTGGAAAACAGTGCGAAAAAGGAATATGTACAGTCCAGTTGGGACCGAAGGAAATGACGTCAGTGTAAGTGAACTTGTTGTCCTGCTCTTTTGGTTTTTCTAACTAATCAGATAAGAACATCCTCTCAATGTAAGATGCAATGACAGCAAATTTCAGGATTTCTTTCATCTCTGTGAACCGCAGGTGTAAACGTAATAGGCTGTAATTTGCTTTGCCTCTGTTAAACTCACAGAAGTCATTTTATTTACTGCATCAACAAATGGAAACTTCCTTAACCACGTCTTTTGTTGCACATATTATTTGAATAATTCAGTGCTAATCTGCTTGACTTTTCTAAGCAGACCTTAAAATAAAATGACTACACAGTAGGGTCCGTCGATATGGAAAATTTTCCGATTAGATATATCGATGGGCTCATATCGAGATATACCGAAATATCGATATTTTCAGTTTTTTCGTACTGCGCACGCGCATTCGGAGTGCGCGCGCATCCCGGGTGCGCGCGCATTCGGGGCCTATGTTCTCAGGACGTAAATATCTTTCTCTCTGTGTCTCTCACTCTCTCCATCTTTGTGTTTTTCTGTCTGTGTGTCTCTATGTCTCTCTCTCCTCTCTCACATCCCCCCCATCTCTATCTATCTGTATATTATCACATCCACCCCTCTCTCACGTCTCTCTCTCCCCCCCCTACTGTCCCTCTCTCGCACCCCCCACCCCCGTCGTCTCTCTCCCCCACCACCACCCCAGCCGTCTCTTTCTCCCTCCCCCCCCCCGCCGTCTCTCTCACACCCCCAGCCGTCTCTCTCCCCTCCCCCCAGTCTCTCTCCCCCTCTCCTCCCCCCCCAGCCGTCTCTCTCTCGCACCCCCCACCCCCGTCGTCTCTCTCCCCCACCACCCCCCAGCCGTCTCTTTCTCCCCCCGCCCCCCCCCCCCCCTGCCGTCTCTCTCCCGCTCCCCCCAGCCGTCCCTCTCCCCCCCCCCCCCCCCAGCTGTCTCTCCTCCCCTCTCCCCAGCCGTCTCTCTCCCCCTCCCCCCAGGCGTCTCTCTCCCCCTCCCCCCAGCCGTCTCTCTCCCCACCCCAGCCGTCTCTCTCCCCCTCCCCCCAGCCGTCTCTCTCCCCCTCCCCCCAGCCGTCTCTCTCCCCCTCCCCCCAGCCGTCTCTCCCCCTCCCCCCAGCCGTCTCTCCCCCCCCTCCCCCCCCCAGCCGTCTCTCTCCCCCTATCCCCCCCCAGCCATCTCTCTCCCCCTCTCCCCCCCCCCCAGCCGTCTCTCTCCCCCTCCCCCCAGCCGTCTCTCTCCCCCTCCCCCCAGCCGTCTCTCTCCCCCTCTCCCCCCAGCCGTCTCTCTCCCCCTCCCCCCAGCCGTCTCTCTCCCCCTCACCCCCCCCCCAGCAGTCTCTCTCCCCCTCACCCCCCCCACCCCCAGCCACCTCTCTCACCCCCCAGCCCTTGCATACCTGTATATTGTATTCGAGGACTGTGAATACAATATGGCGGCTTTGCACCTCGGTCTGTGCATTGTTATAGAGATGAGCATTCTGGGTCTTGTAGTTCAGTGTGCTCGCATCCCGATTTTTTACCTCGATATATTGTTTTTTCGATATATTGATATTTTTAAAATGTCTATATCGGCATATCGATATGAAAATTATATCGGGTTATATCGATATATCGCCAGACCCTACTACACAGCATTATAGATGTAGGCAAAGTTTAGCTCATTTAGCAATTGTAAGGTTGTCAAGGTGGATATCAGCTTGGTACATATGATAACGTTTTGACCTCTAAGCAACAACTGCAAAATTACATTGGTATAGCGCCTTTCACGTCGGGAGGACTTCCCAAGATGATTGCCTTGAGGTCAGAAGGTTTAAGACTCACCATCTTGACTTTGAGCTCCACATCTAAGATGACACTCCAAAGTAGGTCTCAGGAAGAGATGCAGGTCAGATGTTCAATCATTCAAATTAGTTTCTTCTAGTGTCTTGGATTAAATGCTCAATGACCTGGTTGTTGAACCTTGTAGTTACATTTGCCTGCAAAAAACGGTCACTATACCTGACATTAACCGTATAATTACCGTTAAGCACCTTGAGGCATTTCAACATGATAAAGTGCTCTAAAAATGCAACTGAAGTTGCTTACCTGACCGACTGGTATGATGCTAATACTTTGTGAATTTTGGGGGCTTGAGGAAGTCAGGAGCCTCTTGGAGGTTTTTCTCTGCAATTGTTTTCTAGGAAGCCACCAGAGGCTCAGACTTCCTTGTGGAAATGTTAGTGTTAAATCTAAGATAACACAGAATTTGGAGTAATTCTTCAAATCAGCCTTAAAAACAGCATCCAAGTAAAGACTATATTCTGCATGATTTTAATTTAAAACAATGGTCTTGGTTTTATGCGTGTACTAAATCTTAGGCCTCTGGAACTTTTTATACCACAAAACTGTTCTTTAACATTAACACGTAAAACAGTGCGCAACAAATGTAAACCATACCTGCTGCTTTTACTATTGAATCTTGCAAGTTAAATCATTCATAATTTTACTGCTTGGATGAACTTAATATTGTAACACTAAATACAAGCCCTGAACTGATAGGAAAAATACCCACAAATAAAATGTAATGTGCATTGTCTCCAGTAGAAGAACTATAGAAATTTGGAATAGAGAAAAAGATCAAAAGACTGTTAACTGTGCGGCTCTTTTAAAAGAGAAATCACCTCGGTCTCATTTACACCCCTTTTCCCGATACCTCTGCAAATTACTCCCATTTAGAAATCATCCAGGTCCTGCTGCAATGCTACTAAAATAATAATAATCCTTGGCATTCGATATAGCATCTTATCCTGACTTTGAGACATCTCGCAGCACTTCACAGAATATACTGTGAACTGAATTGACCAATAATAATAATCCTTGCTTTTGATAAGCGCTTTTCACATTTTCCAGAAGTCTCAAAGCATTTCACAGAATGTATTATAAAGTATATCACCGAGACTGTATATTTTGTGAGTGAAACACAGCAGCCAATTAGTGTCCCACAAACAGTCGTGGATTGATATGACCAATTTCTTTTTTTTGAGGGATTATTATCAGGTGTGTAGAGTAAGGAAGCTTGCCCAAAGTTCCGCCCTGCCTGGAATCGAACCCAGTCTCTCGCTTGCAAGGCTTGTGCTCTAGCCACTGAGCTGCAGGACTCCAATATATTTTGTGAGCAAAACACGGTGGACAGTTGCACACAACAGTATCCCACACTGGACATTGCTTCGCGCAATTAGGATACGGCTGTAGAAGAAGGCATTGTCTTCAAATCAGAACTAAGCTAATATGGATCGCATCCTGACCATTACTCTCTAGTCGGGCATTCCACATCTCAACAAAATCCTCCTACCTCCTAAAGAATGAAAATCCTATCCAATGCTAATATCAGAGAAATGAAAATCTGACAATTGGAATATGTTTAGCCCTTTCGGGCTGAAGCACATCAATTATCATCTGACCTAATTCACTAAAATAAGCTTCAGATCATTCTGTAGCAGGTTACCTTGCATAATACATGTTGAGATGTAATGTGTTTGGAGTTGAGATAACACTGCAAACCACAGAGTGGTTATGATTCATCTTGCTCCCTCTATATTAAACTCTCCAAACAAATTTCTGATCCTTTGTATACTATGTAAGATTGTGCTGTAGAACAAAATCCCCCACTTTTTTATTTGTTGTTTTATCTCCCACACTTGCCCTTTTATTTTGAAAATGTCCCACCTTCGACAATGGCAGAATTGATTGAAGTATTTAAATAATGAGAGGAATTGACAGCTTAGATCTGTTACAGTTCTCTTATCTCTGGGTGAGAATTACACCATCCTTCAAGGTACATTCTGAAGGGAGCGATCCTTCTCCTCATTTAATGTTGAAGAATACGGGCCCGGTCAGAGCTATCCCACAATTTACACCAAACACTTGGCAGTTAGTAAAATATTTCACATTTATTCAAACCCACGGTTTCAATATATATTTATATATATATATATATGCATTCGATGCAAATGTACACACAATCCTTTTATAACACATTGATAATATTATATCTGTATAACTTTAACAATATGCCATACTTGTAAGATATCTAACCACTAACCAGGAGTAAACAAATAAAGTAACCTAACCCTAAATTCACATCTCCTCAAAGTTCCTGAGATTCAGAGTTTTTCTAATTAGCAATGTTAGAATCAAGTGTTAGTTAAAACTCCAAACCTTAACAACCCAGTATAACTCTACTCCCTCTTTTTTATAACCCTCATGTGCCCATGTGACTTTTTCATTTTCCAATTATTCACCCTTAAGCAATTTGGAAATATAAAACTGATTAACTCCACTATCCTTCAGATGGAAGATTCCCAAGATAGGACCACAAGACCCATAAACTCCCAGAATTTAACACAAAATTAGTAAACCAAAAGCACTTAACATTTTCAGAAAGATAAACAAATTGATATCTCAGTCTTAACAAATTTAGCAGACTATCTGGCTCCAAACACTGTGACCCCCACTCCATGACCCAAATAATCACTCTAGTAACCCTTTACTACCTCACAAATGCTCCACCTTTCGCCTCTACAACATCGCTCCGCGACTGACTCATTGCAGGCTGCAGAGACCCTCGCATCAAGGCTCGACTATGCCAAATCCCTGCTTGTTGGCCTCCCAAACTCCTCCCCTCCTTGCTTTAGTGAAATTTGCAATTAGTGCACTGAATTAAATTTGTGAATATTAAAAAGTAGACTACACCAGGTTTGTAAATTTGGCTGTTATTTAAAAGTCACACAATAAATTACCAACAAAGCCCAGATGAAGAAGACCATTTAATTTCATCTTTTACTTAATTTATTGACTGTGTGCTTCTCTTCTAGGTTTCCAAACCTTGGGATCCTCCATGTTACTAAGAAGAATGTTGCCAACACACTTGAAGATCGAATGATTCAAGCTTGTCTGATGGGATATAATAATGGAATCGTAATACACCCTGAAATAAATCACCGGCACATTGAAACTTGTAATACAAGAGAACTTACAGGTTGGTTTATAATGATAAGCCTTGATGGTTAACACTTGTTTGGTCTCCAATTCCTTGCCCTTTGATATAAATGGTAAAGAGAAATAGTCTCTCAGGGACATGGGTGACAATGTGACATTATTACTAAAGAAGTTTTGAAATTTGATGGCATTATACCTACGGTTTTCTGCTTTTTACCAAGTTGAAATACTAAATAGTGAATTCATTGGAAGGAATGTACAGTAAATCATGTGAAGCACTTCTTAAGAAGTCTCAATGATGTGATAAGGCACTATTTGTGATAAGGCAAGGAATCTTATATGAAATACAATGTGATAATTAATCAAACTATATAAAAATTGGGGGATTCTCATCAAATCTCATCATAATATTTCGAGACAAGCAGCCAAAATGATTCCTGGTATTCAGAGATCCTGAAATTCCAACTAATCTTAGCTTGTAAAATTATTTGGATTGTGGAAAATTGCACAAAACATGCGTTCCAAACTAACATTAAATTTAATTTTCCAAAAATGATACAGGTTTAAAGCCAAAAATTTCAGAAAGCATTTCTCTATCCAGAGGATAGTTAACAACTGGAACAAATTGAGGCTAGGACACTGGACTTATTTGGAAAAACACAGCTTGATGCTGTGATGGAAAGATGGTAAAGGATTGGTGTTCTGGATAATTGAGATCAAATGGGGCTTGAATATTTTCCCCCAGGGAACATATCAGAGTGAATGAAATTTGAGGTCTGAAATTATTAGAATAGGAAAGGATAAGGAAGTTCTATGTGGGATATTGTTAGAGACACATCCCGTTCAAGGGTACTGTCATCTGGGTCTCACATGCTTGTAGCACACCCTGTTTGTGGCAGCCATGAATAGATGGTTTCCTGTTTCTCGATCTACCAAAAGTGTCACACAGATGACTGTATGTTTGACTATCTCAGTATATCTTCTTTTATTCCTGTATGTAGAGGGGGAAGTTTTCCAAATAGAGTTTGCTAAATATCAGAAGTGTAAATTGACCCTGGAAAATTCTAGGTCTTGAATGTCACAAACTTTGGGGTATAGTCAGGAAGGGGAATACAACATCAGTTGTACGTACAAAAACGCTAAATACCGCAGATGTTGGAAATCTGAAACAGAGTCTTGTAACTCAGTGATTAGAGCACTCGCCTTACAAGCGTGAGACCTGTGTTCGAATCCAGGCAACTCAGGGCAAAACTTTGAGCAAGTTTCATTACTCCATATGCCCAATAATAATCCCTCCAAAAAAGACACAATAATAAATTGGTCATTTCAATCCACAACTGTTTGTGGGACACTGCTGTGCACAATTGGCTTCAGCATTTCACCCACAAATATACAGTCAATTCACTTTACAGTATATTCTGTGAAGCGCTTTGAGATGTCTAGAATACGTGAAAAGCGCTATATGAAATGAAAGGATTGTTATTATGAAAAACAAAAATCGCTAGGAACATTCAGCAGTTGCAATTCAGTTTTCAGTTGCAATTTCACCCGCGCTTTGTTTAACATTTAACTTTCTAACACCTCTTCTCTCCAGTTTTGTTGCAATTCCCCTCTTGTTTCACAATCTCTTTAACCCATCATCTCCTGCCCTCTCCCCCGTTTTCTCCTTTGTCTTCCTTGCCCTGCATCCCGCCCCTCTCCGTTAGTCCTTCAAAGCCTCTCCCTCCTAACATGCCCCAGTTTTGATGAAGGGCCGTGGACCCGAAACGTTGGCTCACGTTTCCTTCCTCCCTGGATGCTGCCTAACCTGTGGAGTGTTCCCAGTGATTTCTGTATCAGTTACAAATCAATCAGTAAATAATACTGAATAATACTGTAAATAATACTCATCTGCCATGAGCTATAAAATGGCTAAATGGAAATAATGTGCAAAATACCCTTTCCCAGGTTCCTAATACAGTAAAAGCTTGTTTATCCGGGACCCTCGGGACCTGACCGGTGCCGGTTAATTAAATATGGTGGATATTCGAGCGGCAAGTTGCCGAAAATCCTACACAAAAAATTTACTTATTTTAAAATATACCAGATTAATAACAGACTAAATAATAACAGAATATTGTGTGGATACTTACCAATAAAGCATTCCAGCACACTCGCTAAAATGATCGGTAAAATAAAAACTCCAGCGTTCGGTAAGTTTAATAAGTGCGCATACGCACGCATTGCACGCATGTCCAAAGTGAGCTACTCGCGAGTGTCCCGGGTGGCTCCAGTATGCGATCCGTTTGCTGGAATGGTGAATTGTATTGGGAGATACCGGATGGGGTTGGGTTCCGGTTGGTTGGGTGCCGGATAAACGGGCTTTTACTGTAAATAACTTCTACACAGGTCACCACACCCAGATATTCAGGAAACAAATAAAGAAAATCAAACCAATTGTAATTGTAATAACATGAGCGGCATTGATGTGAGACAAATAGGAGCTTTGCTGGGCCCCTTTAACTTTTAACCTTCATCAGACTGAATAAACAAATCATGTCCAGTTGTTGCAGTGAGAGCCACATCATTACCTAAAATAATAACCTTGCATTTGATATAGCACTTTTCACGTCTTCTAGATATCTCAAAGTGCTTCACAGAATACAAGGTTAAATTCTGACCATGGGGTATGCTTGTTTGCTCTGTATATAAGCTATTTATGAGGAATCTGGGAAGAGGAGGAAGCTATTAAGTACTGTATATTGATTCTGATCTGACATTTTATAGTTCATGGCAGATCTTTCAAATCAATTCCCCTTCTTCATTACCTCTTAACACCCTTACTTCCCAAGTGTCCATCTCCTTTTAAACATCCCAAGTGATGGGATCAATAACTTTCTGTAGGCTGTGCACTTCACATTATCACAAAACTTTGTGTTAAGACATAGTCTATCCAGGTTTTCAGATGAAATCAGTTCTGTGTCCGTCCCCAATCCAGCTTGGCAATTCCCTCCATTATTTTAATGATAAATACCTCAGATCGTGGCTGAATATAACCACAGTTTACCTAACCTGTCCATGTCACCAATAAAATGTTGTGAAGCCGCCTGCACTCTGGTTTGTGTTTCATACAGTATGTTTTCAATGCGTGACTGCTGTGCGCAATTGGCTGCCGACGTTTCGCCCGCAAATGTACCCTCAATTCACTTTACAGGATATTCTGTGAAGCGCATGGAGACGTCTAGAAGATGTGAAAAGCGCTGCATCAAATGCAAAGATGATTATTATTATTGAATGTAATGCACCTGTGTAACGTTGACTTGCAGAACGTGAAAAGGAACTGATCCACCAAGTTTCCATACAGCAGGCAAAAGAGATGGACCTCAGTGTGGTGCGACTCATGTTTACAGCCCTACTTCCAGACAGCAGTTGTCGTTTTACGCGAAAATTGGAACCTGTAATATCCGACCCGATCTATGACAGCAGTAAGTGGCCCAGCTCCCTGTAGCACCAACGTAAAGTTATGCTTTGCTCGTTGCCGGTTTCTTGTTCACCTTGTCGTGTGCTCTGTTCCATACAAATTTCGGAAGTCTTTTTGGGAGGAGATGCCCACCAAGTGGTTACATGTTATAGACTATGAGTTGCCTTCCTCTGTTGGCCTTCCATCTGGGTCTGTGAAAGGGGGAGCGTGTGTTTCTGTAAGGTTGCAGGGCTACGTTAATTCCCCTCGCTCGTCAGTTATAAATGGCAAAATGTGGCTCTGCGCTCTGCAAATGCAAGTTGTTGTTGTCCTGTCTGACTTGGGATGTCTGCCTGCAGTGCCTTGGGACGTCCTCCCGATGTGAAAGGCGCTATACAAAATGTAATTTTGTTGTTGCCTGTTTTTCAAGTGAGCACTAAAGATGCTGTCATCCTTTCAAAAAGAGAAAAGCAATGTCCTGACCAGATGAATCCAATTAATCCTTCAGATGAATTAGTCAATTCACGTTATGGTTGTTTGTGGGGAAAATCCTGTGTATAAAATAATTATGGCTAGTAATTACTGTGAAGCACTTTGAGCCTTTCAATGTGATAAGGAATATAAAACTGTAAACTCCTCCTTTCTTTCTCCTCCGCCCAAAGAATTACTACGATTTTTTTAAATGTTTCAGAGGCCCCAAACGCATCAAATTTACGGATTGTACGAATGGACAAGACCGCAGGCTGTGTGACAGGAGGAGATGAAGTTTATCTACTTTGTGATAAAGTCCAGAAAGGTACATTTCTTCCATAGATGGGAGGATTGGGATTTTACATGCTGGTATCCAGTTTGTTAATAAGGTGTCACACAAACATAGGAACTCTGGGATCTGACACACTCCTTCAGTGGAGCTCATGTGGGTATGCAGGAATTCTAATAATTATTATTATTTCTTGATTTTTTTTTTTTGCACATATATAATAATATAGCACTTCATCCTGACTAAGATGTCTCAAAACGCTTCACAGAAAACTCTGTAATGTGGATTGACTCTATATTTTGTGGGTGAAACGCAGCAGACACAGTAGTGATGCACAAACAATCACGGATTGAGTGACCACATTTAAAAAAATTGATTATTACCCAAATACAATCAGCCAATTGACTACCAACCAGGTTCCTATTTTACTGCTAGATAAACAAACACGTGTGGAGTAAGGAAACTTGCCTAAGGTTTCACCTGACCCAGAAATGAACCAGGATCCTCTCACTTGCCTATTCTAACCAATAGGTTATAGGATTCCATGATAGTCATCCATATTATTCAAAACAACAGTGGTGGGAATGTTTCTGTTTGTTCTGAGTCAGGGTTTTAATAAAAAGAGAGAGAGGAGGCTGCCACTGTGTATATGGGGAGACCTGCAGCTCAGTGATTAGAGCATTTGCCTTACAAGCTTGAGACCTACGATTGAATCCAGGCAGGTCAGGGCGAAACCTTGGGCAAGTTTCCTTACTCCATATGCCCAATAACAATACAAAAAAAAAAAGAAAAACAATAAAAATTGATCATTCCAATCCATGACTGTTTGTGAGACACTGCTGTGCGCAATTGGCTGCCGCATCTCGCCCACAAATATACATTTGTATTCTGTGAAGTGCTTTGAGATGTCTAGAACAGCGGATCTTAACCAGGGGTATATGTACCCCAGGGGGTACAGGTAGCGGTGCATTGATTTATTTAGCTCTCTTATTTAGCATTTTATAGTCTTCCAACTTCTATATCTAATTGTTATTCCCCTCATTTTGTATGTGCTAATTATTTTGTTATATAAGAAAAGCTTGGTCAGAAAATGCAAGTGGAATGAGGGGCGTGGTGTGTGTCTGCATGTGGTTGGGTGTGGGTACACGATAATGTTGAAAATTAACAAGGGGTACATTACTGAAAAGGGTTGAGAACCACTGGTCTAGAAGACGTGAAAAGCACTCCCCAAATAAATGTCTATCTCACTTTTAAAAGTTGTTATTGAATCGGCCTCCACCGCCTTTTCAAGCAATGCATTCCAGATTCGAATAACTCGTTGAGTGAAAAAAATTCTCCTCACCTCCCCTCTGCTTTTTTTTGAAACTATGTTAAATCTGTGACCATGAGTCACTGATACACCCACCAGTGGAAACAGTTTTTCCTTGTTTACTCTGTCGAATCCCCTCATGATCTTAAAAACCTCTATGAGGTCTCCTTGTAACCTTCTCTGTTGCAATGAGAATAAACCTAGCCTCTCTAGCCTTTCCTCACAGATGAAGTCCCTCATTCCTGGTACCATCCTGGTGAATCTCCTCTGCACCCTTTCCAATGCCTTAATATCCTTCCTAAAGTGTGGTGACCAGAATTGATCCATATGCTCCCTCTCGGTGTTGTCATCTACAGACATGGGGTTAACATCCACATAATAATAATAAAATATTAATAATACTTGCATTTGATATAGTGCTTTTCATGGCTTCTAGAAGGTTCAAACTATACTGTCGGCTTATCTGAAAGGCATCAAAGCTGGATGAGCGCAATTGTTTTGCAGTTGAACATCCACAAGACATCCTCTTTGGCTCCTGTTGACATCTTCTGTCCTGGAGTTCCGACCTCCTCTACCGACCCCATCTGTCCTTAAAACTCGCTGAACCTGTGCGCAACTTAGGCATCAGGTTCGGCATTCGTTAGACCTCCTTCCCCACATCTGGTCCCTGGCTAAGACCACTTTCCTCCACCTCTACCACATAGCCCGTCTCCGACAATACCTCACTCCACAAGCTGCCGTAACTATTGTCCACTCCTTTGTCACCTCTAGGCTGGACTACTCTAACTCTGCTTGACGGTCTCCTCTCCTCCACTGTTCACAAAATTCAACTCATCCAAAACTCCGCTAGCCGTATTCTCACCAGTACTAAACTTCGTACCCTGATTACCCCAGTCCTTACCCAACTCCACTTGCCCTGTCACAGAGCGAATCGACTTCGAGATCCTCACTATGGTGTTTAAATCCCTCCGCACCTCGGTAACACTCTTATCTCTCCAACCGCCTCTCTCCTTACAGCAGAACCTACTGCCTCCGCACCACTGGGTCCAGCCTCCTCCTTGTCCCTCGAATCCTGCGACCCACCGTGGACGGTCAGGCCATTAGCCACTACGCCCCAAGCTGTAGAACGCTCACCCTCAATCCCCTTGCCTTGCTCTCTCTTTCCCTATTTTCAGGTTGCACCTGAAGACCTTCCTCTTTGACCGTGCCTATCATCACGTTTCCCACTCCTCCTGGCTCGGTCTCGAACTGTACCATTGTTAAGCGCTTTAGGACGCCGCCCGGCGTGGAGGCCGCTTTATAAACGCAAGTTGTTGTTGTTGTCGGGCACTCCCAGCACCCGAGGCAAGTATGCATTTTACTGTCGTTAGAGGAGCTGGTGAGCCATGATGTTTGATAATTGGGGTAGAGTGCTTAGATGATCTGGTCATGGTTCATATTTCTGTAACGTGAAAGATTCAATCAAGGGCTTATAGCCGCAATTCACACAGACATGCGAGCTGACCTTGCGAAGATTTGATTCAAGATTCTAGGTACTTTCCCGTCACAAAGATGCCAAACGGTTTATGGAGATTAAGAGGAATTAAATCGAGATGTTGAGATGTGTTTAGATATTGAGACAAGTGCAGTCCACATAAAAAAAGAGACTTGGGTTTCAAGCCAGATTTCAGCGAATATGCCTTTTTATCTTACACCTGAGTGGAGTGAGGTATGGAGCTTTGAGGAGCTGTATACACATGGCCGACAGTAACAGTGGCTGGGATTCCCCAGTGACGGCATTGGGGGAATTTGGTTGCATTGAACAACCACATTTATTTGTTGGTGGCAATTTCCGTCTTTGTATTTTTCTTGGTTTACGACTTAGAAGTAATTGGAAAGCAGAATCAATTATTAAAAAAAAGTATTTATATTTATGGGGACTTTCTGGTGAAAGTTGGAAGAAATTTAAGAATTAAATAAGAATTATAGTGGGCCATTTAAAAAAAAAAAGACAGAAGTAGGTTATTAACCTTTGCAGTGTTTTGCTCTCCACGCTTTATCTGTATTTTGTCCGTTTTCGGAAATCCAAATAGCTGTTTTGTTAGAAAAGGAGCAGAGCTATAACAACAACTCAAACCAAAAGAACTGAGGATTGAGTGGGATGTGACTCGCGTGCATAAATGATTAGACATTGACTTCGTAAAATTCCATTCAACGTTACATGTAAAATAGACTTCCAATGAAAGCATTTGTTGCTGCACAGATTTATTGCAGTAGGAAATAAGATCAAGTAGCGGCCTGAGAGGGATTGGGTAGTTGAGGACCTAGATAATCAATGAATCCACCTTGTCCTGACATGAAAGGCAGTTTGTTGTTTGTTGCAGTTGTTTCTGTATTGGCATCAGAGTGGACCGAGCACAATGTTATTAGTGGAGATCGGTGAATACAGAAAGCTATTATCATGCCCTTCATTAGAGTGCTGTTTCACTTTCAAGGTGGGTAGGGAATGGAACCTGGCATTTTGTGACAAAGTGCCACAAACCTGTACTCACAAGAGTTTGGTTGTGGATTGTTCACAGTGTACATGCTAGTTATGTTGGCAGATAAGCTTTGGTTACCTACACACCCTGTCATGAACCCTGAAGCATTGACCATCAGTAGCTGCTTAGTACACCTGTTTGTAACGTGGTTCAAACTTTCTGGATACTTTTATCATTTAGTGGAGTTTCCCTGCATTATAAAGTTCACGCGGTCCAGATAAAGATGGCCCAATTTATGTCATCACCATTTTACCATCCGCCATCACAACATCAAACTGCTTCTAAATGTGTCCCATGTCCTGAACCATCCTTCCTTGCAACCTGTTCCAGTTATTAATAACACTCTGGGTGAAGAAAACAAGTTGCTCCTTATAGCTCCAAACCCAAGACCTCTTCTGCTATCGTCTTCTGGCATCGCAAAATATTGTTCAGGGTTTACTTTCGCAATCCCATTTAACGTCTTATATACATTATAAGGTCCCTGCTGAGATGTATCCTTTCATGACTGAAGAGCCGTGGGCTTGTTCATTGTTGATGGTTGTTTGTGGGATATCGCTTGAGCACCAATAGGCTGTAGTAAAATACAAGCACTCCACTTTACAGTAAATTCCATGAAGACCTTTGAAACTTCTCCTGACGTGAAAATCAAATGTAAGGATATTGTATCAAACGTGAGAATTATTGTTATTATATGCTTCTAACATTGATGATCATCCTCTCTGCTCTCCTCTGCACTGCCTCTGGGTCCTTATGCCACGGTAACCAAAACTGTTTGCAGTCGTCTAGGCGTAGAGAGATCTGAACCCAGTGAATTTGGCAGTGACCCGTTTGCCTTCACGCGTTGTGACGTTTCTTATTTACTGTCAATATGTAGTACAGTAAAAGCCCACTTATCCGTGACCTGATCATCCGTAACTTCCATATAACCTGCATCTCAAAAAAGGTCTGCATTCGATTAACTGGAATTTATCCAGCACAATGTTTTTTTTAAATGTTTTGTGTGTTTTCGACCGAATATCCGACACACTCTTTAACCGTCGTTGGCCAGGTCCCGAGGGTGCCGGATAAATGGGCTTTTACTGTACCTTCGATTTATCTATTTATAGTGGAGTCGTATACTGTAGTAGTCAGAGCACTAGCCTCGAAAGCGAGAAGACCCAAGTTTGATTTCCAGGGAGGGTGAAACTTTGGGCATGTTTCCTTACTCCATACACCTCGGGTTTACCGAGTAGTAAATCGGAACCCGGTTGTTCAACCCACTAAGCTACAATCCCACGCTCCTCTCCTCCACCACAAACCGTCTACTCCGCCCACCCTCCCATGCCTCACCCATCCTTTCCTCCAACTCCGACTGCGAGGAGATGTTGGATTTCTCGAATCTATAATTGAGGGGATCCATTCAGTCACCTCTACCCCGTCCAACACTACCTCCCCACTTCATCTCCCGCCAGATCCGCTACCCTCCAACCCCCCCCCCACGACACACCTTTTGACCCTATCTCTCCCCCTGCCCTCTCTGCTCTCATCCGAAAAATGAAACACACCACCTGCTCCCTCTTTCCTCATCTTCCAGCTCCACCTCCTGGCCCCGCTCCTAAATAATAATCATCAACCTCTCCCTATCCACCAGTTCTGTTCCCACCCATCTGAAAACAGCTGTCATCACCCCCATCTTGAAAAAACCTTCACTGGACCCATCTCTACTCTCCAGCTACCACCCCATCTCAAAACCTCCCATTCCTGTATAAGGCCCTGGAACGAGTTGTTGCTTCCCAGCTTCGCTCCTTTCTCTCGCAGTTCCCTCGTCGAACCCCTACAATCCAGCTTCCCTGCTGCCTGTAGCATGGAGACAGCCCTTGTCAAATTCTCCAATGACATTTTAAATATGTCCTCCTCGACCTCTCTGTTGCCTTCGATATTGTCAACCACTCTATCCTCCTACATTGCCTCTCCTCCCAGCTCAGTCTTCATGGACTTGCCCTCGCCTGGTTTGACTCCTACCTTTCTCATCGTCTCCACTTTGTCACCTCTAACGGCTTCTCTTCCAGCCCCCACACTGTCACGTGTGGCGTCCCCCAGGGCTCTGTCCTTGATCCCCTACTTTTTAACTTCTACATGCCGCAAACATGGGATCAACTTCCACAAGTATGCGGATGACATCCAACTCACCTTTCTGCCTCCACCCTCGACTCCAGGACCACTGCGCTCTTGACGGACTGCCTGTCAGACATCAAGTCCTGGGCGAGAGCTAACTTCCTACAGTTGAACGTTAACACGACTGAGGCCCTTCTGATTACGTGAAGGAGCTCAAGCGAGCGTCTTCGTGCATCAAGCATTGGCTGCATCAACCTCCATGGTTGTTCCCTCAACCTCACCAAGCCAGTCAGGAACCTAGGTTTCTTGTTCGATCCTCAACTGTCTTTCCTTCCTCTTTATATAAACCATGACCTGCTCTGCCTTCCCTCACCTCTGCAATATTGCCCACATCCGCCACGACCTCACCCCTTGGGCCGCTGAAACCCTCAATCATGCGTTCATTACATCCCGGCTCGACTACTCCAATGTCCTGCTTGTCGGCCTTCCCAATTCCTCCTTCCACAGGTTGCATATAATCCAGAACTCTGCAGCCCATGTCCTCCACCACTCCAAGCTTTGTGAGAGCCTTCAGCCAATCTTCACCTAACCTCTGGTACTCTATCCTGCAGTCCTTCCGCCTCACCCCCTCCCTGGCCTCCTTCAAGTCCTACCTCTAGACCCTCCTCTTCGATGATCCTATTGGTCACCCCAAATCCCCCCCCCTTTCCCTCCACCTTCCTGGTCCTCGACTCCAGCTCAGGTCTGAAACAATGACTGTCCAGCGCCTTGGAACGACCTCCTGACGTGAAAGGCGCTATACAAATGTAATTTTGTTGTTGTTGTTACTTGATTGGTAGACTATTTTTCCGGGGGTAATAATCCCTTCAAAAAATAATAATAATTTGGTCATTCAAATGGTTTCTCCCCTTGATGCAGTTTGCTTTACGCTTTGAGTCACACAATCTGGGTGTGTTTTCTTTGTCAGATGATATCCAGGTGCGTTTCTACGAGGAGAATGAAAACGGAGGAATCTGGGAGGCACTGGGAGATTTTGGCCCCACTGACGTTCATCGTCAGGTCAGTGAGAGAAGCACAAAGCCCTTCTTTTAATATCTTTACACTCGGTGGTTTCCCTTCTTCACTAAAGTCATCCAAACAAAAGAAGCAGTGTTGAGAGGTATTTCAAAGTACGGAGTTTATTGAGTGAATTCATGAATGCTTATCAATCATTACTTACCCCATGTTTTCTTAATGTAGTAGTGCTTTCCTTATTAATGTCAATTAAAAACCCTTGCAGTTGATATCAGTCTTTTTATAGGCCTAGAAAGTGAAACATCTCAAAAAATCATACAATAATTACTACTAAATGTAGTGACTGTATTTATAAGCAAATGTAGAAGCCAATTTCCGTACAACAGTATCTCATAAAAAGCCAGGAGATGAGTGATTTATTTGGAGTTTTGTATCAGAATTTGCAGATTACACAAAGTTAGGAGGTGCAGTAAAATGTATAGATAGGATCAGAAATATACAAAGGGACTCGGATAGATTGAGTGAGCAAAACTGGCACATGGAGTTCAATATGGGGAAATGTGAGGTTATCCACAATGGATCAAAAAATAGCAAAATAGAATATTTTCTAAATGGTGATAAGCTAAGAACTGTGGGGGAAGCAAGGGATTTGGGTGGCCATGTAGACAAATCAATAAAAACAAGATCACAGGCACAAAAAGCCTAACGGGATGTTGGCCTTCATATCAAGGGGCTAGAATAGAAACAAGAGGAAATTATGCCTTAACTACAGAGGTCAGACCATCTGGAGTACTGCGTTGAGTTTTGTCAATCACAAGTCAGGAAGGACATATTCGCTCTGGATGGCAGATTCACCAGATTGATACCGGGAATCCAGAACAAAGCAGCATCTTCTTAGAATTAGATCTTAAAATTAGGAGTGAAAGCTCCTGCAGCTCAGTGGTTAGAGCACTCGCCTTACATGTGTAAGACCTGTGTTCAAATCTGGGAAGGTCAGGGCGAAACCTTGAGTTTCCCTACTTCACAAGCCTAAAAATAATCCCTCCAAATTTTTTTTAAAAATTGGTAATTTCAATCCATGACTGTTTGTGGGACACTGCCATGCAATTGGCTGCCGCGTTTCGCCCACAAATATACAGTCAATTCACTTTACAGTATATTCTGTGAAGCACTTTGAGACGTTTAGAAGACGTGAAAACCGCAATATCAAATTCAAGGATTATTATTATTAATCAGGAGGCAGTTTGTCACCCAGATAGTAGTGGAAATCCCCCCCCAAGAGATGGACAGATATTTGTTAGGCCAGGGCATCAAGGGATATGAAACAAGAGCAGATAATTGGAGTTGAGGTATAGATTAACCATGATTTTACAGAATGATGGAACAGGCTCCAGGGGCTGAATGTCCTACTTCTGTTCCAATGCTACTATATGTGGCGTTCTCAACTTGGTTTGGATATTCTTCAGCACAGTGAAGCAGACACTCAGCTAACCCCCAAAAAACTTTGGCATACATGATACCTGGGTGAGATAACAGGAAATATCTGTTACTTAACTGTGTTAAGTAATATCTCAAATTGGGTTCCATTATCTCACACTGTCAAGAAGGGAGGTGGAATGTGAAAAATTTAAGAAGTGAGTATTAAAGATAGAGATTTATCCTTTCTGTTTAGTATCACAACTACACTGTGGCCAGAGATCTCAGCAAGGAGCAGATCCTTCCACCGGTTGTGAAATAGCTTTGAATTGAATTTAGTTTTCGTGCCGCTCACCTTATTTATAATCCAGTCTTCTCTCTTGCAGTTTGCTATAGTTTTCAGAACTCCCAAATACCGGGATGTGACCATTTTGAAGCCTGCTTCTGTATTTGTGCAGCTTCGCAGACGATCAGACAATGAGACGAGTGAACCGAAGCCATTTACATACTATCCACAGATCAAAGGTAACTGCAATACAAAAGGTTTTCTCCTAACTGAGGTCTTTCTTAAGTGTATTTCAAAGCTGGTAGCAATATTGTTTTAATTTTTCAAACACTCAGAATAATGTGAAATAATGGTATTTAAGTGTTCTACTATAAAGCATGTTTGTAGTATATTTTCCTTGATTTACTCTTGTTTTATTGGTTCACTTACAAAATACAGTTAAAGAACTTCATGGTACACCCTGCAAAACACTTTAAGTTATCCTCCTGATATGAGAGGTGCTACTGTATGTCACATGTATCATTATTATAAAATATTTATTTATCGAGGAAATGGAAACTTGATTGAAATTTCAATTGTAGTGAGCTTAATTCAGGATCCAGTAGTGAAAAAAGTAGCTGTTGCACTAATTAATAATGTAATGTTTAGGCAAGTTATATAAAATAATACACCAGGGTTCTCAATCTTCCTCTGGATGGCATCTATCAATAGGGATCGATTACGGATTTCCAGAGATTGGTTTTATGCTGCTTCATTATACATATTATAGAAAATAACAGTAAAACTCATACTTGCCTTATGTAACAGTTGGACTGTAATGTGCCTTGTTACCTACTCCTCATCTTTTTCTTCACCAGACAAAGAGGAAGTGCAAAGAAAACGGCAGAAGCTGCTGCCCAATTTCTCAGATCATTTTGGTGGTGGAGGAGGTGGAGGAATGTATGGAGGAGGTGGCGGAGCAGCAGGAGGAGGAGGAGGAGGCGGAGGAGGAGGTGAGTACCAAGGGGCTAATAAAGAAACATTCCCCACATCCCTCCTCTAAGGAGCTGAAGGAAGGTTACCAGACCTGTGGAGAGTGGCATTCTTGTGTCTTGGGAGCAGCCACATGTCTTTTATGTGGGAATTACTTAAATCTGCAAAAATTGGTATTTTCAACCTCATTCTTTTGATTCTAATGTCTTAAAATTCACCCTTTCACAGCCAGATTCATGTACTGGTCAGGCGCTATATGAATGTAATTTTGCTGTTGTTGTTGTAAGCCTAACTGGTCTGTTGGTGCACTTTAGTAATGAAAGAACGTTTGTTTTGGTCAACTGTTGTCTGTCACGTGTGGAAACTCATAGCCACGCTGAGAGGCGTGCGTGGAAATCTCAGTACGGCTTTGGATACCCTCAAGCACAGTGATGTGTTTCCAAATGAAAAGAAACAGTAAGACGCTGTCCTTCACAGGATCAGACTCTGTCACGTAGCTGAGCACAGTTTGTAGTAGATCATGGCATATTATCAGTCAGGTTAAACGCTTATGGAGAATATTGTAAGATCAATCCCCATGGCAGCAACCCCCCCCCCCCCCCCCCCGCCACCTCATACTCAGTGCGGAGCCCAATTCAAGTGGATGTTAAAAGATCTCTCAACAAATATTTCAAAAGAGAAGGGAGTTTTTTTTTTCTTGTCCTGGCCAGTAATCCTGCAGATAAGGTATCAGTCAACTAACTCCGTTTATGGGACTCTCCTGATACAAAAGTCTTGTTTGTATTTACCAACATCTAGAATAAACATCGCAGCATTTTAGGGTAACTCATTTGAAGCTCTTTGAGGCATTTCAAAATGACGAGGTGAGATTAAACAAGCAAGTTCTTTTTTTATGACTGGGAAGATCAAAACCATTTCATCGTAAGAGATAATGTGCCAAGCCTTGTGGTTTCAGAATGTCACGTGCACAATGTTGTGTTCGGTTGCAAATCTCTCAGAGTTGTATTAAAATGTGCAGTCAATTTGATTCACTTTGCAGTGAATTCACTCTGGAGCGCTTTGAGATGTCTCGAATATATGCTAAGGTGCTATATCAAATGCAAGGATTACAAGCAAGTTAGTGGTTTATTGAAGAGCGTTACTCTAGAGGTCTGCAGTAATTCTAATAATTCTAGTAACTCCAGGCATTTTGGAGCATATCGTTTATTCTTTTGGAAAATAAATTGCAAGGCTAGTTTAGGCAACTTTAATATATTACCAAATATTTCAACTTATTTCAACAACTTATTTTCCTGTATTTTGTTTCTGAATATTTTGGATCATACCATGTGGGTGCTTGCTGGTAATATGTATATAGTTTTTCAACTAGTCTGGCATCTCCTTGGCCCAAAAGCTAACTCCTTAATCTATCCAGTTCAACTAATTTAATTTAAGAAAGTTTGCTTCTAATAGAAGCATTAGACGTGTGTGACTGCAGTTTGAACCTGCTCACATCTAGTCGTAGTAGTAGTCGGCAGGATGAAACCTTGGGCACGTTTCCTTACTCCGCATACCTGATAATAATCCCCAAGAAAAGAACAATAATAAATTGGTTATTTCAATCCACGACTGTTTTGTGGGAGACTGCTGTGCGCAATTGGCTGCCCCATTGCTTCCACAAATACACAGTCAATTCACTTTACAGCTGAACAGAGAGGTCGGGCGGGCAATTATTATTATTATTATTACTATAGAGAAAGAGGAATTTTCATACTGAAACTTTCTGGAATAATTGCATCCTTCCCGACCCACCAACACTATTGCATTTGGGGGTGGGGAGAACCTCACAGACCAAAATCGTGTGGCTGCTGTCCAGTGCTGATATCACCAGCACACTCAGACATTGAGCTGTAAACTTAGACATCCATCCTCTACCACAGGATTCCTACACTACTCATATTTCCAAGTGTCAATGTGAAAATAGTCTCTTGAAATAAGTTTCCTGATTGTTGGTGATACTGGAGTCACAGTTAATGTGACTCTGCACCCCTCTATCTCTCTGATCTCCTCTCCCCCCAATCCAGCACCCGCTGCCTTCGCTCCTCTGGGTCTGGCCTCCTCCATGTCCCCCGAGTCCTCCGTTCCACCCTCGGCGGCTGTGCCTTCAGCCACTACTCCTCGGGGCTCTGGAACTCCCTTCCTCACTCCCTTCGCCTCGCCCCCTCTCTTCCCAGTTTCAGGTCACAGCTGAAGACCTTTCTCTTCGACCATGCTTTTGGTCACCTTCCTGCCCCTGCTCCTGGCTCGGTCCTGGAATTCGCTGTTGTGTAGCGCTCTGAGACGCCGTTTGGCATGGAGGGCGCTATATAAATCAAAGTTGTTGTTAATGTCACATTCAGTTCCGTGATGAGTGTTTAGGCGTGAACTGCAGATAGTAGGCTGAGAACGGATTCTGCAGACACATTTTGAAGTGTTATTCTCTGATTATGGCTCTGATTTTCTTATAGGTTCAAATTACTATACTGGATTTCAAGGATATTCCAACTTCAGTTCTTACGCATACCCACCTGGTGCCACAAACACTAGTGCTGGAATGAAACACGGTAATGGGGCTATTGTTCTTTTATTGAAGCTTATTTAATATTTTTGGGGTCGGTCGGTCGGTCAGCTGAGTTGTCAAATACCAAATCGTTCCCAGCGGTTTCCATATAATCACCGTTGTCCCCAGTCGAGGAGCCAGTGGCCATCATCTCCCAAACCAAACTGAGAATTCCATGCATTCCCACCTCCACTTGGAAATGTTTCTGTGCAGTTTGGCAAGAGGGGACCCCAGAGTGTGCTGTTGGAGCTGTAACCAGCTAAACCCACATAGTTTGTCATTGAGAGCAATGTCTGGCAAGTTTTCTGGCTGCTTGTCCAGCTAGGACCACCCTACCTATAAAACTACCTTGGGACGTCCACCCGACGTGAAAGGCGCTCTATAAATGTAATTTGGTGGTTGGTCTTGTAGAGGTTTGGCTTGCAGGGTTAACCGGCTGATTCGTAAAGTGGCAAATAAGCATTGGGCTCACTCGCCTTCAGGGAACTCAGTCAGTAAAGGCCAGAGTCCTCCCTCACCCCTGACACGCCCTCTCTTTAACATAACCTTCCACTTCACTGCTTGGTCTAGCAGCTCCAAAGGGGAATTTAAGTGGAACTTCTTGATGCTGAGGATGTGGAATGTAGAACACAATGCCGGAAACTGTGGTTGATGCAAAAAGCAGCATTTGTTTATGAGGAAACTTACATGAAGGAGAAGGAATATGGGAGAGGAGATTGGGAGAGGGGAAGTCTGTGCGGAGGAAAACACAGCACAGACTAGTTTAGCCAAATAGCCTGTTTCCATGCTGCACCTCTGGAATGATATGTGCAATAGCATTGTTAGCTGTAAATTTACAGCTTATGAAAATGTTTGTATGCCACATCGACTACAACGTTGAGTGAATATTAACCAGACATGTTAAATTGGAGCAGAGGCATATTGCTAGGATTGTTCATTATACATACAAATACAGGCAACATCTCAATGTATTCCCTTGGATGGAGTTCCCAATTGGCTGTCACAATGTTTGTAACATTGACCCTTTGTGTAAAGTATGGTGTATAACTAGCAGGCGCTCTGCGAAGGGGTCTCCAATCTCGCCCGAATTCAGGGGCTGCTGTGGATCTTGATGTCCTTCACGCTGAAGGATGCTTACCCAGCTTTGGCTTCTGTTTCAGCCGCCGGCTCCTCGACTGAGGACAACGGTGATGATATGGGAACCGCCGGGAATGATTTATCCAGCGAATCGCAGGGGCAACCAAAGTCCAGCGACCCACACAGCCATTCAGATACCGGAGCTACAGCAGAACCCACTGAAGAAGGGCTGCAGGGAGTTGGTGAGTTGGACTGTCAAATAGTAAGAGTTGTTTTGCTGTCAAATTGAAGCTACAACTGGAGTGATTTGTTCAAACTGGCTCACGGCCAAAGCTGCAACCGGGGGTCGCAAGTTAAGACAGAACTTTCAGATGTTGTCAGTCAGCGGCTTGTTCAGTGGCTGTAAAAAGTACTTGCTGAGCAGGAGGCCTGTCGTTTTGAGGGCATTGTGGCATTGCGTTTCACACAAGTAGCACAAACAGTAGAACATTTCTAAGCAGAAGGCATGTGGGTATGGCTGGAGAGCGTTGAGGCAAGTCGGCACACTCATCTCTTTGAGGACAATCTGAGGTTCACTGCCTGGAAAATACCTTCATCGAGTTCACACAGTAAAACACTCAGTTGGGATAACATTAGGATGACATTTTCTCACGCTCTCAACTACTTTAATATCACACACTACGCTTTAGGGTGGTGTGGTGACTGTGTGACACTGTGTTAGGGTGGTTTGGTGACTTAGTATCACACACTGTGTGTGTTAAGATAGCGTCATGACTGATGCAGTGTTGGCTGTTTTGTTACAGACCGGTACTTTACTGAGATGGCAATGTACCTTGCACAACGCCACGCCAACGCCTTGTTAGATTATTCCATCACCGGGGATGTGAAAATCTTGCTGGCTGTTCAGCGATATCTCACAGCGGTTCAAGATGAAAATGGAGATGCGTAAGTAGTTTACCTAACAATTACTCTCCTCTATATGGTGGAGAAATAAACGGCACTGCAAATCCAGTCCTCTTGAGAGAGATATGTAGTGTAGTGTAGTGTATGGTGACTCTGCAGAGGGACCTATTATCGTTGATGCTATAACACTATCTGTATTTTCCCTGATGGAGGAGTACTGAGTTGGTGCTCAGCTCTATTGAGCCATGCAGACACATGCAGACACCTTCTGTGTAAACCTGCAGGAAATGTTCACTCTGGGCTTTGTAATTCAGTTAGATTGTTCACTGATGTGGTCGCCTGGGTGACATTTAAAGTGATTCATTTTTCTTTTTTGATTCTCAACCAGTTATCTGTGTTACTTACTGGAGACCATTTTTTCCCTATGGAATCACAGTGCTACAGTCAGAAATCAGTGACTGCTTTGCCTTGCTGCCTTCCCTATCTCTCCTCTACCCACTAAGCTACAGGACTCCACAAGTTATACTCCCTATCCTGTTAGTACTTTCTGGGGAATCCCCCCATCTCCGGCTCCTGAAGGGAGGTTACGTCTCTCTAGGAATTACAGCACACAATTATGTGTGTTCGGAGGTACTGGGACAAGTATATCTTTGACCTGTTTATGTACATTTAGAACAGGTTTTGCACTGGAATTGATGTTTTGTCTGGCAGCTTGCCTACCCTATCCTCTTTAATACAGTGTACAGTAGAACAACATGATAGAAAATCACCACCTGTCTCATAAAACGACACACAGAGGCTTCAATGTTGTAACGTCTCCCGTGACCATTGACGTTTCTGCGCAGAAATCATCAGGTTTCTTGGCTTCCTGCACACTGCCCAAAGAGCGCAAGCACAAGACAAGAACACGACTGTCGAGCACTGCCTTATGAGTGAGACAGTGTTGTAAAGGGATGCCTTATAATGGGGTTTGACTGTCATTTTCTGCAATAAATATCCAAGGGATACTTAGAAGCACATCAATGAAGATGTGATTTGTAGATTATAATGATAATAATCGTTAGATTTGATAAAGCACATTTCTTTTAGGACGTCTCAAAGCCCTTCACAGGCTTATAACAGTACTGTATACAGTAAAGTGCAATGTCTGTGTGTTGCACAGGTGATTGTGTGAGGATAGTACCTTTGAGGTTAATTTTGTGCTGCCAGCACTTCAGAATTCTATGGGTAGGGTTCCCTTGGTTAAATTGAACATTTGCTGACTGCAGATGAATCTTAACAGTGCATTTCCTCAAGCAAACCCATGCATCTTTAGGCCATTGGTTGTATAGATGATTTGGGGGGAGTTTGGGACTGTTATTTCATTATTGACGATCTAACTTCACTAACTTGCTTATTAGTAATATCAAAAGGTCTGCCACATCTCCCCACCCTTTCGTATTACCAACCCTAACTGTGTGTTCAGCCACTATGCCCCTAATCTCGTCAACTCCCTGTCTCAAACTCTCCGCCTCTCTCCCTCCTTATCCTTAAATCCCACTTTCAGATCAGCCTCTTTAACCGTGCCTATGGTCACCTCTTCACTCCCCCCTGCTCCAATCTGCATCACTCCCAAGATATTGTTCTGCTTGAAGGGTGGGAAGAATCCTTGCCCCAGGTAATTTGTTGCCTCATGAAAGGTGTAGGAACAGTGGAATAACTCAGTTTAATCCACCTACAAGGAAGACCATTTTTTATACATTCTGGGATCCCCCAGGATTATATTTGGGATCAGACCAAGTGAAGAACAACTCCAACTATATCTGATAGTTATACAGATATTCTACTAAATTAGCCTTATCTTCCAATGTTAAATAACAACACAGACTTTCTTGGTATGATTCCCTTTTCTTGAATTCATCACCA
This sequence comes from Hydrolagus colliei, assembly GCA_035084275.1. Taxonomy (NCBI): domain Eukaryota; kingdom Metazoa; phylum Chordata; class Chondrichthyes; order Chimaeriformes; family Chimaeridae; genus Hydrolagus; species Hydrolagus colliei. The sequence continues at coordinate 4,831,375 of CM068742.1, read as the reverse complement.
ACGTGAGATGAGACATTGAACCAGGACCTGAACTATGTGTTCAGGTGGATGTTAAAGATCTCCCGGCACTATTTGAAACAGGAAGAGAGTTGCTCCCAGTGTTGTGGCCAACAATCCCACCCAAATAAAATCGGTCACTGACTTTGTGGCTGTTTGTGGGACATTGCTGTGTCGCATTCACTTACATGTTATGGTAAAATCGTGTGAAGAGTTTTGAGACATCTTCCTGACGATCCTTATATCAGATACAAGGATAACTCTCACTTTTAAATATGGGTGGAGAAGACTACAAAGACGACCTGGCTAGCGGGATCGAGGCACATTCAGGGGTTTAACTGCTTTCTGAGTGTTATGTGTTGTCTTGTAGCTGGTTTGTAATTGGAGGAAGCGCTCTGGCTTTGATCTGGGACCACCGGTTTAATGGTACCTACTGTGAACGCTGTGACATTGAATGGTTTATTCCCTTTGTATTTTTCCTGAACGACAGAGCTTTACACCTCACAGTCATCCACCTTCAACCATTGGTGGCACAACAGCTCCTGCAAGTGATTGTCAGCATTCCCAACAATGAGATCGTGGACATGAGGAACCACCTCTACCAGGTACATCTTATCGGGTCTAGAGATCTGAGATATCTAGAGAAACTCGCGTCAGGAAGTTGACTCTAGGAAAGATCATTCACCTTGTCATAGCTCAGTGCATCAATCTATTAAATGGGTTGAAATCCTCCTGTTGTTGTCAAGTGACAGTGAAAGCCTGGAAAATTGGATTGCGCTGAGAAAGCTTCAGTTAATCTTGGCGACCAACTTGGAGCCAAAGTTTTGTGAGCCGAGAGTTACAAGAAAGACAGTTTCCTCCACGGCAGCTTTCTCTTGTACTTTCACCGACGGCGTTTCAGCTTCAGGGTCGATGACCGAAGTTGTGTTTAAAAATTCCCCTTTAGAACAAAATGAGGAAAGGCGCTGGGAGCTGCGGAGGGAGAGTGGGTGGGGGGAGCTCTGTTTTAATGCGAGTTTTATTTTCAGACTCCATTGCACCTGGCGGTTATCACAAGGCAAACCGAAGTGGTGGAGCTGTTGCTGAAGGCCGGCGCTGACATGGGCCTCCTGGATTGCCACAGTAACTCAGTGTTGCACCAGGCAGCGGAGCAAGGAGACGTAAAGACTCTGAATGTATTGCTGAACAGGAAGAGCAAAGCATTGACTGACCTCCTCGCATTGCCAAATAACGCAGGTGGGTACCACAGGAATAGAGGGGCAGGAGCAAGGCCACAGTGTCAAAGCGCTGATCAGCTCTCGTTTCTTGGGAAAAGGGCGTTTACGTACCAGTGAGCTGATAATATTCTACACTGACGGAGGAGAATTTAGGAAGGGAGGGAGGCTGTGACTACAAAAATACATTGGACAGTCCTGATCCCTGTCAGCCTGCCCCACCCTCCGTTCAGCAGACTCAGGCCTGCTCCGCGTAAAGGTCCCGTGACACTATTCAAAAGAGAAAGGAACTTCTTCTGGGATCCAGGCCAACAGTGCCCCGGATACAATTGGTCACAGACTTTATGGCTGTTTGTGACATTGCTGTGTGCAAATTGACCTCCACATTTGCCTACAAATATCTTCATCACAGGCTACAATAAATCCTGTCAGGCTACAGTGAAGCAGTTTTGATGACACGGGCTATGAAAATGTCAGGGTCCCGACCTGACTGTCCAGCGCCTTGGGACGTGAAAGGCCCTCGAGAAGCGTAATGTTGTTGTTGTTGTTAAGCTATTATCGCTGTTGTTTTCAGGCCGTTACGCCATTCACCTGGCAGTCCTGGCCAACAGTTTGCCGAGCTTGAGGCAGCTGATTGCTGCGGGAGCAGATGTGGATGCTCAAGAGCAGCGTTCAGGCCGAACCGCGCTGCACCTGGCAGTCGAGCAGGAAAACATCTCCTTGGCTGGCAGCCTTCTTCTTGAGGTTAGTACAGATGGAAGTAACTCCCGGTCCAGTGGACATGGGTATGGTTTTGTTTTCATTATGTGCATTTGAACGAACTGGTCCAAACCTGTTACCTGGTGTACTGAGTAAAGCTGTGATTGCACTATGGCAGTGGTTTCCAAACTGGGGGGGTGCGGGTACCGTTGGCCGGGGGGGGGGTGGGTGGGGGGCACAACCGTTATTGTTCTTATTACCGGTAAACCCCACTTAATGTTGCAACGTTTGCTAATACATTGTTTGCCGGCGGGTGGAAAGGGGGTGCGATGGCGCTAGGACCTGGGAGTGAGCTCACACATCACACTAACAAATTCTAAATGTTGTAAATTGTAAACGTAAGTACAGTAAATGCCCGTTTATCCGGCACCCTCCGGGGGGGGTCGACTAACTGACTGTGTCGGATAATCAGGCGGCGAGTTGCCGAAAGCCCAACACAAAAAATTTACTTATTTTAAAACATACCATATTAATAATATACTAAATAGTAACAGAATATTGTATGGATAGTTACCAATAAAGATTCCAGCACACTCGGTAAAATAATCAGTAAAAACAAAACATTTTTTACCAATCGGTAAAAACCCAGAGTTCATAAGTTTAATAAGTGCGCATGTGCAAAGTGAGCATACTCGCGATTGCTGGAATGGGGAATTGCCTTGAGAGGGGGTCGCGCAATCTGGTTGAGCGGGTCATGGACAAATGGGCTTTTACTGTAATTAGTTTCACAATTTTAATAATTGTTTTCATTTAATTAAAAATTTTAACAATTTAATATGTTTTGTTAATACGTTAAAAAAAAACTGATTAAAAGCAGGTAAAGAAAATATTGTATTTGCTGTTATCATTTGCAAAAATTATTCAATGTGAAGCGCGGTGGGGGGGGGAAGCCATTGCACTATGATCTCCTCGCTATGTGTTTAGAGCAAGTTTATTTTTGTAATGTTGAAGCAATTAGCCAGACTGTTGCCCTGTGTACTTATGAACGCAGTGTCTGCTCAAGGCGTCAGACTGGCACAGCTGGAAGCACTCGCTCACATTTTACTGAGAAGGTTGTGAGTTGAAACCAATAAAGTTGAGATTTCACACTCATACAGTCCAGGTTGATGCTGTGATTCAGCTTCTTGCAAATTGGCTGCCACATTTCCCTACAAAATACAGTTAGTCAATTTACTGTGAAGCAGCTTGAGATATCGTGCTTGCACACTAGCCTCACAGGCGACATCATGAGCAAGTTTACTCACTCTGCACACATACCTCTGTTTACCCTGTCGTAAGTTGGAATCTAGTGGTTAGGATGGATCGCTTTCCTGGAGCAATAATCCCTTGAAAAACATTGGTCACCCATTCCATGACTGTTTGTGGGACACTGCTGTGCATAATTGACTGCCTTGTTTTCCCCATAAAATACAGTCAGTTCACTTTACAATATATTCGGTGAAGGACTTTGAGGCATCTCAACAACATAACAAGGCCTACATCAAATGCACAAATTATCGTTGTTATTATAATAATAATACTTGCATTTGATACTTGATACAGTAAAAAAAAGTCTAAATCAAAGTGATCCCAAGTTACAATTGAATTTAACTCACGTTAAAAATAGTGCTCCAAAGTGTTTTCCCCATGATTTCCCTTAAGAGCAGCACATGTATGAATGAACATCAGAATGTTAGTTGAGTATCGGTTTATTCAGGGTGGTTTATTTCTAAACTTGGCAATTTTGGGACTTCCCTGTTCCCTCCCCCAACCCGTAAAATAATAAAACATATCACATTATTCTGCGGTGCTCCTGTAGCTCAGTGGTTAGAGCATTTGCCTTATAAGCATGAGACCTGTGTTCGAATCCAGGCAGATCAGGGCAAAACCTTGGGCAAGTTTTCTTACTCCACACCTAATAATACCAAAAAAAATACCGCAATAATAAAAATTGGTCATTTTCAATGCATAACCGTTTGTGGGACACTGCTGTGCACAATTATCTGCCGCCTTTCTCCCACAAATATACAATCAATTCACTTTACAGTATATTCTGTGAAGCGCTTTGAGACGTCGATATATGCAAGGATTATTATTATTATCACGTGATGCACTCGGCAATTTAAACAGCCTTCCTTCAGGGGCCGACAAATCCCCACTTCATTCTCGATTCAACTCCCAGTCTCATTCCTCATTCCTGCAGAAAAATTAGAACTATTTCTTGTGGGGGTTTCACCCGTCAAACCTGAACCTGGTCCTCCTGATGTGAAAGGCACTTTTACTAATATAATTTGTCGTTGGACTTACCGAGTGACTGCAGTGAAGCATTTCTGAATTATCCTCCAGATGTGAAAGATGTTACATCAAATGCAAGGATTATTATCACAATTTAGCCTCATCCAATTTGCAATGAGATTTTAAAGTAAAATGTTTCACCCCAAATTTTTACTGAATAAAATAAAATTAGCCTTTGCTGGTGGAAATATTTTCAGTGTTGGGCGCCCTCCGATGGTGTAGATATGAACGTCTGGATGAATCAGAACACCATCAGACAGAGACAAAGCCATTCACCTTATCAAGTCTGTGTTGGTGTGTTTTCTCCCAAATTAGCTACCTATTTCTAATCACACTTTCCTACTCAATATCCATAACATTTAATATTATTCTTTCAAAAATAACTACTGAATTCCCTTTTGAAAAAATCTTTGAAATCTACTTTGCATCTTTCATCCTGTGGGAAACAGACCTCAGCTCACACATACAAACAGAGTAGGTCTCTGTTATGACTTGTTTGTTCGTACTTCTTCATTTCAGTTCATTGCCGTTTTGCAGTATAGTATCGGGTCTTGTTATGGGTTGGCAGCAAGAGTTCAAAACAACACGTTTATTATTCGCTAAGGTGCTGCTGTGATTATAGATGAAAGGCTAACTTTAACAGAGTCTGTGATGCCACTTAGTCTCTGGTTTGCTTGAAACTCACAGGGCAATGCTGAGGTTGATGCCATCACATTTGACGGCTCTACTCCACTTCACGTGGCAGCAGGAAGAGGGTCAGCAAAGTTATCAGCCCTACTAATGGCAGCAGGTATACAGTGTGATGTCTGTGTGTACAGTGTGATGTCTGTGTGTACAGTGTGAGTATCTGTGTGTACAGTGTGAGTATCTGTGTGTACAGTGTGAGTATCTGTGTGTACAGTGTGATGTGTCTGTGTGTGCAGTGTAATGTTCTTCAAAGGTCTTCCAGTTCCTAAGTAGATGTTCTATGCAGTTGGTGAAGTACACTTCGAACCTGTCTCCCAATCCTCTGTCACCACCATATCCACTATGAAGCTCACCACCTGATCCCTGGATCCCATGCCCACCCCACTCCTTCCCACCTAGCTCCACCTCCTTGCCCCACTACTCACCGACACCCATCAACCTGTCCTTTTCATCCGGCATCGTTCCCACCCCCTCAAAACAGCCTTTGTCACCTCTACTCTGAAGAAACCTTCCCTTGACGCATCTAAGCTCTCCCAACTACTGGCCCACCTCCAACCTCTCTTTTCTATCGAAAAGTTCTTGAAAGAGTTGTTGACTCGATGAGTCCTCATCCCATTCCCTCCATGAGCCCCTCCAATCGGGCTTCCGTGCTGTGACACCGTGGACCATTCAATCCTCTTTCACCTCCTTTCCTCCCACCTCAACCTCAGGGATTTGTACTTGACTGGTTCAAGTCCTATCTTTCATACCGTCTCCAAATGCTTTTGGGGGGCTGGAGAGACAGGAACACTGTCTCGTGTGGTGTTCCTAAGGTCTCTGTCCTTGGTCCCCCTCCTCTTCACTCTCTACATGGACGAGGGACCCTCCATCTCATGAAGCCAGTCAGCTTCATGACTGCACCAAACTCTGTGACCACATCACTCCCATCCTCATCCGGCTCCATTGGCTCCCCATCCCCCAAGGATCGAATTCAAGATCCTAGTCCTCACTTTCAAGATAATTGCCCCCTCCTATCTCTCTGACCTGCTGACTCCATACCAGCCTGTCCACCACCTCCGTTCAGCAGGCTTTTGTCTGCTCCATGTCCCCCGCCCAACTTGCCCTACCATCGGTGGACGGGCTTTCGGTCTCTTTTCCCCCACACTCTGGAACTCCATCCCACAGTCCCTTCGCCTCACTCCCTCCCTCGCTTCCTTCAAGGCTGATCTCAAGAACCCTCCTTTTTGATCATACCTTCAGTCGACCTCTCCCTCCCTGCTCCCTTGCCCCTCCCCTCCACCCTGCCCCTCTCCCTTGTTCGGGTCCTGACCCCTGACTTTTCAGCACCTTGGGAGTGATGTCCCAATGTGAAAGGCGCTCTATAAATGTAATTTTGTTGTTGTTGTTGTGCACTTGACAGTGAGTATGACAGTCATGTCAGGCGACATCACCCAACTGAGGCCAAAGCTCAGATCAACAAACATAGAACAGACCAGAAGTCAAACCTACTGGAGTGTAGGGCTATAGCCCACAGCAGCCGCACCGAGTTGTTCCTTTTTTCCTTCTCTGATGAGTTATTTTGATTCTTGAAATTCATTTACACGTTGTGTTGTGATTGCTCAGGTGCAGACCCACATATAGAGAATTACGAGCCATTAGACGATAAAACAGAAGAGTCTCTGGAAGATGGTGCTGATGAAGGTATCTTTTACGGGACCAAACCTTTAGATATAGCAGCCACTCAGGAGGTAAGAGAATCTTGTTAGAACAGCTTGTTACGTATTGCATTCTGCTTTTAAAGGGACAGCTGTTTGTTTGTTTGTTTGTTCAAATGCGTTCATTTGAAAAAAGCAATTCAATGGAGGTTTAGTGAGTGTGTCAAATAGAGCAAGTAAATTAGAATGATCCTGTACTCAGGTGAGCAGTGTAGGCTCAACTGGACCTGGCTCTTTACAGCCCAGTATTGTGGATCGAGAACAGAGATCACCGGTTAGCTCAGGGACCTAGAGGATCCGATGTAGAAAGGTTCTTGGGGCATTTTTAGGGTTTGTTCAAGGCATTGAGAATACTGGCAGCAAAAGAGACCACACGGGGATAGTCGTGGAGAAGGCAGAGGAGGAGGCCACAGAGCAAAATTGAGGGGAACCTCACAAAAATACCGCCTCAGGTTAACAGTTGGGAAAGGCACCAGCGATGACTGGCTCTGCTCCTAAATTAAGAGCTGAACCGTTCCCGCATTTAAATAACGGCGCAGACTAACCGCAAAACAGCTTCTCCCTGGCGTTGGGGGTAAGAGCAGGAATGTATTTGAGTTAACAAACACAGAGAAGGAGTTCAAATAATGCCGCAGCAGGTTTAGCGTGGTCCTGCGAGGGGACCTGGAGCTGAACTCAGGAGAGAGGGAAAGTCAGCAGAAAGTGTTTGTTTTAATCGCTCCACACATAATGCGGGGGAATCGGTGGCATGGATATGGTAGCAAATTCGAGACAGAGATTTAGCGATTAACTTGATTGAGAGCGTGAGTGAGAGACTAACGTGAGGCTTTAAGGACCAACCAGCCATTAAATTACAGTGGCCTTTTCCAGTCCGGTGTTTCAGCTGCTCTGAATGCAGAACTCACTGTAGAGGTTGGGGACCTTTAACTGAAGGAGTTGAATATCAGTGGAGTTGATGTGATTGTTTGTTAATAGCAGCCAAGCTCCTAGTATTCGGGCTGTGTTTGTTACACCCAGAGACCATCTTCTTGGCGTTATTACAAGTGGCTGAGCTGCCCTGTCGTTGAGCGTCAACTCCTCAAAGTTGTTCCTTCGAGCCCCCTCCGCGAGTTGGTTATAACCAGGCTGACGTTGCAATGTCTGATCCTTTTGCAGGTTTATGAAACACTGAATGGTAAACCCTACCAATCCTACACTGGACCTGCTCCAACTTTCCCACAAGGTGCAATTTGAGATTTTACATCTTTCGAAACATAATAAGAGTTTGAGTGAGAGCTGGGGGTGTAATCTGTGCCAAGTGCAAACCATGTGGTTACACCCCACATAATGTATCATGTGCCACCTGAGCAGCTGGAATTACAGAGACACTTATTTATGTAATTAATTAATGGAAAAGATCAGTTGTTAATACACAATCCAGAATCTCTGTATTTCTCCCTGCACACATAATACACCTTTGCTTACACACAATTTATATTATGTGTAAGATGGCCTCGCAAGAGAGAGACCTGGGTTTGATTCCCAGCAGGGCAGAACGTTGGGCAAGTTTCCTTACTCTCCTCGCCTCTGTTTACCTGGCGGTGAGTAGGAACCCAGTTGTTAGTCGATTAGCGGATTGCTTTTCTAGGGGCAATAATCCCTTCAAAATAAATAAAGAAATAATAATTTGTTCACTCAATCCACGACTGTTTGTAGGACTCTGCTGTGTGTGATTGGCTGCAGCGTTTGGTGGATGGATGTTGCCGTATTGGATGTCATGGCCATATGATTGTTGATGATTTCTTGAATACATAAATGAGAGCTCTTTGCCGTCGCAGATAGTGAGACAATAAGAATAATAACAACCCTTGCATTTGATATCGCGATTTTCACATCTTCTAGACGTCTCAAAGCGCTTCACAGAATAAACTGTAGAGTGAATTGACTGTATATTGGTGGGCGAAACGCGGCAGCCAATTCCTCACAGCAGTGTCCCACAAACAGTCCCATTTAGAGGTCCTTTAATATGTTATAAAGATGAACCAGTTGATGAAATCACAATATGGGGTGGAAGCTTTGTGGTTTCAGATGATTTCAAAGTGATGTTTAACTGTTGCTTTCAATTATATGTGTGTATTTTACCAGGAGATTTAGGACAACTGGATGTGGAAGCTAAGCTAGAGCTGTGTAAACTGTTAGAGGTGCCTGATCCAAGCTTGAACTGGATGACTCTTGCGCAGAAATTGGGCCTGGGGATTCTTATCAATGCTTTCAATCTCAGCCCTTCCCCAGCAAAGACACTGCTGGATAACTATGAGGTCAGTTGACTTTTTTTTTCTCTCAAAAGAGGTAATCAAACTGAATGTCTGTCTGTATGCTGAAAATGGGACATCATAGCATCAAGAAAATACCTTGTAATAATGTTTTTGATTATTCAGTGTAATCTGTTGGTGGATCATAGAATGAATGAATGTACCCTGAGAATCTGTTCAGCGGTATTTCTGATCTGCTAAAGGACCATGATATTGATTTCTGTGTTGTCTTAATATTTTTACTCAATAAGATTATCTTCTCGCCTGAGTCCACATTCAGTGTTTGCACCAATAATTGCAATTTGTGCTCATCTGTGGAGTTCTGTGGGGGCAGTAGTTAGAACATGCGCCTGGCAAGCCAGAGGACCTGGGTTCAATTCCCAGACAGGACAAAACCTTAGGCAAGTTTCTTTACTCCACATGCCTGTTTACTGAGGAGTAAATAGGAACCCAGTCGTTTGTCAATCGGACGATTGCCTTTCAGGGTAAAAATTCCTAAAAAAAAAAATGGGTTTGTGGGACACTGATGTGGGGAATTGGCTGCTGTGTTTCACCAACAAAATCAATCCAGTTTAAACTATATTATGCGAATTGTTTCGAGATGTCTGAACGACATGATAAGGCACTATATCAAATGCAAGGACGATTATTATCCAGTCCACTTGCATCTTTACAGTGATTCCGGTCACTAAAGTGGGAGCCTTAGGCAACTTTATCTTGTAAAGAGCTGTAGCCTTGCCAAGTCACCTGCTTATTTTTCTATCATAACTTGATAGAAAATTAAGTTTTGCTGGAATGGGGGAATTGCCCTGGGAGGGGGTCGCGCAATCCGGTTGATCGGGTCCCGGACAAACGGGCTTTTACTGTATTGTGTGCATTCATCATCTGTGATGCTAGGACTTGTACGCAAAAAATAATCTATTTTAGCTACAGTGGAATCCGCGTTAGCTGGACTCCGGTTAACTCCGGTCCATAGAATAATAATTCTTGCATTTGATATACGGCTTTTCATGTCATCTAGACATCTCAAAGCTCTTCATAGAATATGCTGTAAAGTGAGTTGACCGTGTCTATATGTGGGCGAAACTCAGCAGCCAATTGCGCCCAGCAGTGTCCCAGTCGTGGATTGAAATGACCAATTTATTATTGCTTTTTTTGAGGGATTATAATAATAATAATCCTTGCATTTGATATCACGTTTTTCACATCTTCCAGACGTCTCAAAGCATTTCACAGAATATTCTGTAAATGGAATTGACTGTATATTTGTGGGCGATTATTGTCAGGCATGTGGAGTAAGGAAACGTGCCTGAAATTGAGGTTAGAGAGGGAGGGGAGGGGGGATAGAGAGGAGGGGGTGATAGAGAGATAGGGGGGATAGAGAGGAGGGGGGATAGAGAGACGGGGAATAGAGAAGGAGGGGGGATAGAGAGGGAGGGGAGGGGGATTAGGGAGAAAGAGAGGAGTGGGGGATAGAGAGGGAGGGGATGGAGAGATAGAGTTGAAGGGGGGGATAGAAAGATAGAGAGGAGGGCGTAGAGAGTGGGGGGGGGTAGAGAGAAAGGGAGTGGGGGTAGAGAGAAAGGGAGCTGGTGGAGGGGGGATAGAGAGAAAGAGAGGAGGGGGAGGAAGAAAGAAGCGCGTCACGTGTCCTGAAATGCCTGTGCCCAGGTTGTGATATCTCAGTGGTGACTGTGCAGACCTGGCCTGGAGCAGGTAGGATTGGCGTTTTTATTCCTGCAATTTTTGTCACATTTCGGATTCCGGAACTCCGGACTTTTGGCTGCTCAACCTGTACACCCAAAATGTTAGCGCCAGGAACCGCTGGGAACTAAACTGATGTTAGTGGGGAGGCTCGGGTCGAGGCGGTGTTTTGGCTGCTGCCAAATACAGTAATACAGTTAAACTCTCGCTTAATGAAATTTTTGCTGAACGAAGCGATTTAAAGTCCCGAGCCCCTTCGGTAAGCGGGGTCTACCTGTATATTATTTTATTCTGCTTTGCAATATTGCAAAATATAAGTTTATCCTAACTTTTGATCCATAATGAAATAAGTATTCTAACTGCTGTATAACTATATTGTGTTTGCTTAAGAACGCTCTCTTGAATTAATATTGCTTTTACTTTGGATTCTTTCGTTTTTCTGTAAACCAGAATTAAGCAATTATCCATCAAAGTCCTGAAACCTAAACTTGATGTTTGACTGGTCCCTGCTCTCTCTGACTCTTCTCAAGTTTTGGTGGCGTTTTGCACTCAATATAAAGAATATTCCCCCCCAAAGTGTAGTTATTTTGTACTTTCTTTCCCTCTCTATGATTAATATAAAATATATTTTCTTCTGTCATTTTATACAGGTGTCCGGTGGTACTACTACAGAGCTTGTGGAAACTTTGAAGACCATGGGCTACAATAAAGCACTTGATGTAATCCTTAAGGCACTGACCAACTCAGAAGACACAATATCAGAGGAAACGGAAACTGTTAACCCTGAAGAGAGTAGTAAGAACCATTCTCCGTATTCATTCATAGCTACAATCATTTACATTGATATAGTGCTATGTCAGGATTACTTGCACTCTACGTATATATATATATTTACTAGCACTATATACATTTATATAATGCTACGTCTCCAAGTGCTTAACACAACTGACTGGGAGCCGACACCTCCGGGGTGGGGTGGTGGAGGGTAAGACCATGTTAGAGACCAAAAGTGCAGTTATAAAGATAGGGCTTTTGTTTTGAGGGGGGGGGGGGGGGGAGGTTAATTCAAGAAGTGATTTTGAAATAGTATAAAATAACAACAGATTACATTACATTTGTATAATAGCGTCTTTCATGTCAGGAGGACACCCCAAGGCGCTGGATAAGGCATGAATAGAAAATATACAACTAGTTTTTTTTTGCTAAAAGGGTAATCAGATTGCGGACGTGTGGTGAATCTCTTTAGGATCACATTGACGCTAGTATTACATACCAGGCAGTGGCAGTTTAGGATCCATAAGATCATACGAATCAGGAGGAGTAGGTCATTCAGTATGTAGAAGAGATCTACATATGCATGTCACCTACCCATGGACATTTCTGAGTATCCAGAATGGAATGTGCAGTGTCTCTGGGCTTAAACCACAGTTTGCCATTGAAAGCATCGTCTTGTGAGCTTCCCATTGCTTGTCCAACGGGGAGCAACATAAACTTTGGCTTTCAAGGTTAACAGGAGACACGTTGGATGAATCCCTGCCCTGGGCTGGTCCTTCAGAACCTTGCTCGGTGGCTGTCATCAGCAGTGCCCTGGAGTCCTACAGACCTCCCTGGTCAGGAACCAAAACGCAGTTTGATTTGCACAAAAACATGGGAGTCAGATCAACCCCAGAGACTTGGCTGTGCTTTCCTCCAGCGAGTGCACATTTACAGAAACATTTAAGTGGCATACATTTGTGGAACTCTTGTTTTAGATCCTCTTAAACATGGTGATGGGGTTCCACATTTGTCAAAATAACCATTAGCCTCTGAAAACATCAGTGACCTCTCGATCAAACAAATCTGGCAGTTCAGAGGTGATATGTGTAGGATTTGGTAAGACCAAAAATTCCTTGTCTCTGATTAGCTAGATAATTGTAATATACAATGTATTTATATGACTTTTTTTTCCAACAGATGTTCAAATTCAAACCAAACCCCAGCAGTGTGATAGTGTGTGTGACAGTGGAGTAGAAACATCCTTCAAGAGGCTGAGTCTTTCATCTGAATCATTCAGCAACAACTAGGCTTCCCTTGGTCTGCAAGATCCACACGGCTCTGCCAACCCCCAGTGAAAGCTAAACAAACAATGTTGCCTTTGTGTGAATTCACACTAGAAAATATCAACCTGGTTGTAAAGTTATAGAAATGATCAACATAGCAAGCTCAATTATGAACCTATTTTAGAATACCGTCGTCAGATTTAATATTTATTTGAAATATTTGGCTGGTCAGTTCATCGGACTATCCTGATGGGTGTTCAAATCTGGTCAAACGGTAAATTGGCCAACCAACTTTAGTTCTACTTTTTGTTTTTAAAAAAGTTTTTTTTAAAAAACGCAAAGAAAATTCATAACTGTGAAGTATCCAGCAACAATAAAAACTATTCATAATATCTCAATAAACATATTTTTCATGAACAAAGCAAGCTCCATTCTGAGGCTACTTGTATTTGCAGCATTTTCCCACTTAAAAGTTTTATTTGCAGACAAATTTAATAATGTTAATGCAGTTGAGATTTTTTTTAAATGCTGAAAAAAATCTAAATCATGAGTTCCTTCAACCATAAACTCTTTCTAAATGCATATTTGTAAATAATAGTGGCGGCTGATTGTTACCAAATAGTCAGGAATGTTTATTTTTGCTTCAAAGTTGTACTTAAAGATTCTTAGCTTTTTTTTACACAATAAATGACCACCTACTTTCTTCCTGGTTGTGTTGTTTTCCTTTTATTTGGGAAATTGAAGCAGGAATAGTAAAATCACAAGAAATCTTCAGATGAAGGGTGACTATACAGACGGCCCTCCGACTCATTTAATTTTTACTGTAGAATACCTACCATTACAGCATTGAGATGCTTCTTCATTGTAAATTATGCTTCATGCAAAGAAATACGTTTAGTATATGTTCTGAAATTACTCGTTTCAAGATCTGAACTTGTGCCTATTTGTCCCAGATCCTCTTCAACAATAATCACCTCATTCATCCTATTTCCCACCCACTCCTCCATAATGCTTCCCTACCTCAAGTGAAAAATAAAGTAAAAATTTGGAGATTAAACTGCTATCCAGATCTTGTCTGGTGTACTCCCATTTAATGTGCCTTTAGTCAGAGTATAACTACAATTTTTAAAACTTTATTTGCTCACAAAATGACCCAAACGTCTACATCTAAAAATATCAGATTTTTGCACATTTCATTTATTTCTGTAAACATCTCATAGTTTATGTATGATATTTAGTTACATCACTTGTTGAGGCTAGACAATAAATTCATTCACAGTATTTTTATTTAAGTTCAATTATTGCAGTTTCAACAACACTTTATGGCTTCAGTTAGAACAGTTTTGGAATGCATCAACACACATTTAATAGATAATGAACATAAAATTTATATCCTCACACAATGTACTTGTAGCTTGACATCTTTCTGACATGAAAGGCACTCGTACAAATGTAATTTTGTATTGTATATTAATTATCCAGAGTCAAAGGTTATTTTTAAAAATACATTTTCACAGTGAGAATATACTGTACTAACAATAAAGTGACTTTATTATGAGTCAGACTCATTTGTTAGGTATTTGGCAAAGTTAATTTAAAAAGCCACCCTTTGGTCACTTTCTTTTAAACCATTTTAACTCCACCCCTGCTGCAAATTGTTGGCTTTTGCCACTGGAGCTGGGAAAGATGAGGTGCTGCGGGACACATTGGGTCATCTCCAGGCCAAAAACATCTTGGTTAAAACTGAAATGTGCTGGTAAGAGTGGCCATGAATTCTACACACATTGCCCCAGCGCAGCACATCAGGTGCCATGTATATTCACCCCTGCAGCAGCTGTGAGCGAGGATTCTGATTGATTGGTGCTGAATTGGGAAGGTTTGGGGTTGTGGATTTGCACCCATGACAAGCTCAGTGCAAACGGATTAATTAATATTATTTCACTTACATTCAGCGGAGAAAAGGATACTTTCATCCAATCGCTCTGGGTTGGATTCAAACCCAGATACCAGAGGTGAATCCAGCTTTGAGCGACTGACTGAACCAATGAAAATTTGCACGTTTTGAGATTGTAGTTCTGTGGTTATCACAGTACAAAGACATTTAATAAAAGTAAATTTGATCTGTTATACAGAAATACCTGTATTTTGGGGCACAGAATTAAAGGAACCATTTTATTAAGATGGTTGCAACATTATATCCTTGGATGATATTGAAAGGTATTACAAATTATTTGAATCCACAGGATATGTTTTGATAAAATGGTTAAAAAAATGGATCAATCAGAGCCCTGAACAGGTGACTGAATTGGTATGGCTTGTCCTTCCAACAAGTTATTGCTGAGATTTGACTTACAGAGAGGTTACAGTAATATTTCACTGCAGACTTGAATGCTCATCAAACTTACAATACTTCTCACAAAACAAAAGTCACTTTGAGTGGCTCGGTGGAACGGGAAACAATTTTGTATAAAAAATATAGTCTCTGAATATTTAAAACATTTACATTAAAACACATTGATCTAATATATTTGATGATCTAAAAAAATGTGGGATGAGTGGAAGATAACAACACATCTATAAGAACTGTAAAACTATAAGACTTTGCCATGATGAAAACTATATGCCTCATTTGATATTCATTGATATAATTTTACACATTCAATTCTTGAATGAAGTTTAAGAAAATAATACTGAAATGGAAGGAAACACACATATTGGTTAAGAGGACATTAGTAAACTTGTTTCACAAAGCCTCAATTTTTTCTAATTCTGACTCGACAATTTTTGATTTGGGTTATAATTCTATCGAGGCTTGATGTAAATTCACAAGCTTATTTTCTTTTAATATGTCCCTTCCTTTTAATCCAAGTAATGACTTAGATGTTAGCGTAATGGATGTTTACTTCTTGTAAATATCAATAAGCGATCGCACACGGAGGGCCTTGGTCAGCTCAGAGATGCTGGTCGGGCGCCAAGGATAAAAGGTCACAAGCTTTGTTTTTTCAAGCATGAGAAATCCATTGTCATCAAATCTTCCTGTGACGTCCCCGACATCCAGCCAGACATAGGGGGCAATACTTGTACTGTGCAGGGTAACCGTATACCTTTCACCGTGCTGACTGATGGTAGCCTAAATAATGGGGGGAAAGAGGACATGGCTGTAAAATCTCTTTAGAATCTAATCAAAGGCAACACTTACTAAAGCAGAGCTGCCAACCTTCGAGGAAGATTTTCAGGAAGATTATAGTAATTTTTCAGGAAGGTTTGTTACATTTTCAGGAAGGAATTTTGTTATTTTGCCTCTACCACTTCAGTATCAGCCAATAGCTAAGCCAGGGCTCGACATTAACAGGCATCCAGGCACCCTGGACACCTGAATTTTAGCGTTGGGCGCAAAATAAAGTTATGATCTACAACACACTTGGGCACCTTGAAAAAAATCTGAGGGTCCAGCTGGGCCCCCGAAAATAAAGCTTTAGTGTGGAGCACTGGGTAAGCTGACCTTGTATTACTCTCTTTGGAGCTCCCATGCACCTGCGTGTACTACAGTACAGCAGTGCAGCAGACACACACACACACACACACACAGACAGACAGACACACACACACACACAGACAGACACACACAGACACACACACACACACACACCACTCCAGGAGGCTGAGCACCATAGTGTCACTGCACTATGGCAGACATCAGTGTGGCAGTTTGGCAGACATCAGTGTGTGGGGAGGGGGCGGCTGACGCGATGACGTTTACCAGTGGCTGGCGGGGGTGACGCTGACGCCGGTCGGGACGCGCTGACGAGTGAACGCCGCCGGCGAGGGAGCGGGAAGACAAGACGTCGAGTGACAAAACACAAAATACTACAGAGGCTGGGAATCTGAAAACAAAAACTGCTGGGGAAACTCAGCAGGTCAGGCAGCATCCATGGAGAAAGGAAAAAGAGTCAATGTTTCGGGTCTACAACCCTTCGTCAGGACTCAACTCTGACCAAGGGTTGTAGACCCAAAACGTTGACTCTTTTTCCTTTCTCCATGGATGCTGCCTGACCTGCTGAGTTTCCCCAGCAACTTTTGAAGATGTCGAGTGGTTTCTACCTGCGGTACATGTAGTAACTATACGGGTGGTACAGGGGGGATTTAGCTTAAATTATGAAATGGCAACAAATCTGAAGTTATTTATCTGGGATCGGGAGGGGGGGGGGAAGGGAGCGTGTAAAAGCGTAAGGCTTCCGCAAAAATCGGGAGGGTTGGCAGCTCTGCTAATGACATAGTTTTCAAAAGAAAGTGTAAGCTTCTGGTCTCTGCTGGGCACCTCGCAGATATATTCACATAACTGAACATCCTTTATTTGTAATTCCACATATGAATATGTATCCAAGCACTTAACAGAAGAGCTTCAAAATTCTGCAGCAGCCATCAGCAGCCCCTTGTGTCTCCTTTACCAAGTTTTTGCTCATTTCTTAACAAAATATATTTATTACCTTGTCCACACACTCAGATACTAATATGAAAGTAAGCATCTTAGTAAACTGATAGGTGTTAACCAGTGCCGTAAGATAATCAGGTAATGTGACTTGTGAACTTGTGAATTCATTTAGGTGAACTGTCAGAATTGTTTGGATCTACTTGGAAATGAGGAGGTTCAAAGTAGACCCATGTTTTAAGCGAACGTACACTCTAGTGAGAAGCTGAATAATGATTCATCCTGTACAATAAATTTAGAATAGATCCTGAAATTGAGAAGTGATTCACTTGAAGTGGATCTCAGTGGGCCATGTTGCAGAATGTGTGTTGCCCAAGCTGAATGGCATTAAGAAATTTCAAACTTTAAAAAGACTTAATTTTTTTTAAAATAACCTCAGGACTGTTACAAGATAAAATGCAGACTATTCCACGACTGAAGAATGCCAGGTTTTATCATGTGTGTAGATAAAGATTAGCACACAAACAGAAATAAGAGAACTGAGTACGTGATACAAAACAAAGTATTACACAATTAATAGAACAATATTGGATTCTGTCCTTCCCCCTTGGATGTTGGATAATGTTAGCAGACTGTATTGAAAGTAAGATTGACAGTAGTTTATATGATAATGTAGTACAGTTATTCAGACTTGTATGAGTATCACCCTGACATTGTAAAGTACCCCCACAATTTACATGATGATTAACTAAATGTAAAATGGGATACCAACCAGTAGAGGGCTCTATGTAATACTGTCTATTAAATTCAGTACATTCAATAATTGTTTAACTCATTCAGTGGTCCTCATTTTGGCACATTACAATTAAATACTGTGAAGACTTTATAGTAGCAATGATGGATGAGATAATACATGTACTCACATTAATCTTGGGGGGTTTCAAAGTTGAAACGTGCTTTAATGAAGAAAGAAAGTAGTGATTGATTGGTCCATATTTCTGGCCATTAACGTCAAAGTAAAACGTTACTACACAGCTCAACCGACTGCAACCACATTGAATCATCAGATCATCAGTGACTTTCTTGTAGATAGGGGAAGCGCTTCCTGCCTTAAGGGTAAAGGACTCAGTTGTGTGAACACATGCTGGGGCCATTTCACTCCACTGGTAGATTTTAATCTGCAACAGAAAAAGGGATAGTAGTCTGTCACAAACACTTGTACAATGTGTTGTACAACACAGATATCGTGGCTCACAATTAAAATGAATAACCAAACACACATGGAAATATATAGAGTAAGATATCCCTCCCCAACCGCGGGGATACGTTCCTCTAAACCTTAGTATTACATTCTGTGAAGATGCTACAGTAATATTTCTTACACTGTATTTTCAATTATTTACATTAAAAAAAACATGCATTTACACATGTACTGAAGTGCACTGTGCACCTCGAACAAACTTCCATAAGTGGGAATTTAGTACAACATTTAGGATGCCAACAAAGTATTTGCAGTACATCAGCTCAGCAGGCTCTGGCCTACTCCACATCCCCCGACCCACCCGCCTCATCATTGGCGGGCGAGCCTTTAGTCACTCTGCCCCCAACCTCGGGAACTCCGTCCTGCAGTCCCACCGCCTCGTCCCTTCCCTAACCTCCTTCAAGTCCCGCCTCAAAATTCTCCTCTTCGATGATCCCATTGGCAACTGCTAATCCCTCCCTTCTCAGCCCACTCCGTCCCCAGCTCGGGTTTGACATAGTGATAGTGACTGTCCAGCGCCTTGGGACGTTCTCCTGACGTGAAAGGTGCTATACAAGTGTCATTTTATTGTTGTTGTAATGAACTTTATAGTCACTGCACACATTGTCACAGTCCAACAGCAGCAAAAACAGACAAAACAACTGTTTTACTATGATCACAAACTGCAACAATACTGAATTGAAATCTATACACTTATTTATAGAAATTGAAATCTTTCCAGTTTGGTTAATCAGATGCATTAAATAACCATTAATAACCATTGAAAAAAACGTATTCAGTATGTACCCTCCCCTGATTATTGCCAATTATTAACATAGGCCTCGGTATTGAAGCATCACTCAGTTATTTTACTCTTCTGGTTGACAACAAAACAGGAAGACATCTCTACAGTTTACAGTCCTTGCAAACTTTTAAAAAATCTTTTCATAAACTATTTATAAAAAAATCTTTTCATATACTTTTTTCTTGTCTTTCTGTTATAATAATCCTTGCATTTGATATAACACCTTATCAGGTCCCTGAGACATATCAAAGCACAGAATACAACACTAACAAAATGACATTTGTATAGCGCCTTTCACCTCAGGAGCACGCCCCAAGGCGCTGGTTAGTTACTGCTTCAGACCTGAGCTGAGGATGGGGGCGTGTGGGATGGGGTTAAAGAGTTACCAATGCGTCCATCGAAGAGGAGAATCTTGAGGCGAGACTTGAACGAGGCCAGGGAGGGGGCGAGGCGGAGGGACCTCAGGATTGAGTTCCGGAGGTTGGGGGCAGAGTGACCGAAGGCTCGCCCGCCAATGGTTGGGCGGGTGCGTTGGGTGACGTGGAGCAGAGCCTGAACGGAGGGGGAGGGCAGGGGATAGGAGATAAGGGGATAGGAGGTCGTGTATGTAGGGTGGGACGAGGTTGTGAAGGTCTTTCAATGTGAGAAAATTGTGAAATATACTTTAAAGTGAATTGACTATATATTTTGTGGGCGAAATGTGGCAGCTAATTGCAAACAGCGGTGTCCCAAAAACAGCTGTGAATTGAGTGACCAATTTTTTTTGTTGAAAATTTATTACCCCAGGAAACGCAATCCGCCAATCGAATAACAACCGGATTCCTACTTACTGTGAGGTAAACAGAGGTGTGTGGAGTAAGAAAACGTGCCCAACATTTCGCCCTGCCGGGAATCCAAACCAGGTCACCCACTTGCGAGGCGAGTGCTCTAACCATTGAGATACAGTACTCCATTGACAATTTGTATAAAATTTCAACTTTGTACAGCTTCCTGTCAAAACTTCACACGGGTCAACCCAACCTCAACGTCAGTAACGTCAGCACCTGATTTCAAGGAAGGTCTTGCGGTAATCGACACCAATTGGAAGAGTTTATGTTCCTTGTTTCAAGGATTGCACACTTGATGTTAACCTCATCATCATGAATCACTGTCAGTATTGAATTAATTGGGAAGAAATCGAGTTACAACTCCAGCTTCATGGAGTGAGGTGGGAGTCAAGATCCACAGACCCATATAGTGCAATATTGCATTCAGATCATATTTCCTTTTAAACCAGGTGTGGAAGGTTCTGTCGTCTCCTAGAACTTTCACAACATCTTCCAACTCACATTATGTGGCAATTTAACTTCAGGCCTCTATTCCATTGCTATGCCGACCTATGAAAACTAGTTTCCCGCCACTGTAATATTCTGTGTTGCTTGTAGCTTAACATTCCAAATTACATCTGTTCTTTATTGGTTGTATGCTACATCTCTTGGATATCTCATGGGATCCTGTAGCTCAGTGGTTTGAGCACATGACGTGCAAGCGAGAGACGTAGGTTTGATTCTAGGCAGGACAAAATCTTGGGCAAGTTTCCTTACTCCACGTGCCTGATAATAATTTAAGCAATTGGCTGCTGCGTTTCACTCACAAAATATGCAGTCAATTCTCTTTACAGTATATTCTGTGAAGCTCTTTTGAGACGTCTAGAAGATGTGAAAAGCGCTATATCAAATGCAAGGATTATTATTAGTTACACCCACATTATCTATTTACAATTTTTTTTCTTTGAAACTGAGGCTTACCTTGCGCTAGTTCTTTCCAATACTTTGGTTAAAGAAGGAGGATGTCCATACATACAAACCTTGTATGTCCATACAAACATGCTCTTTTTATTGATCAAACACTGGCAAAATGTATTCAAAATCATTACAATCACTAGTAGTGTATTAGCATTTAGAAAAATGCTCACAGACAACACTCCCAAAACTACAGGGCTTTCCCTCTGACATCTGAATGATTTCTTCTTAGAGTGCAACATGACACCTAACAAGTCATTTTTGTAACTATGGTTAGGATTCATATCACAAAACTTCCACGTTATCCTAATGACACAGTTGAACAATTTGACCTGAGAGATTCTCTATTACTTGGAAGAATGTTTTAACAAATTGATTATATAGATTCCAAGAGTAGACCATCAAAATTGGAGACCATACTATAGAATCCTGTCTAATTTCTGTCCTTACATTTCCTTGGTCCCAATCCAATCTTACCTTTCACACAGTCTCTATAAACGGCTTCTCCTGCAGACCACGTACTGTCTGTCTGGTGTGATATTCCTCAGGGCTGTGTTCTTGGTCCTCTCCTCAATATCTGTAAACTCCCACTTGGTAACATCATCCACAGATATACAGTCAACTTCCATATGTATGCGAATGATATCCAATTCTATCTCTCTGCCTCCACCCTTGACTCCAAGAGCACTACCGTCTTGACAGAATGTCTGTCAGAGATCAAGTCTTGGATGAGAGCTAATTTTCTACTTGAACATCAACAAGAATGAGGCCTTCCTGATCAGCATCTTGGATACACGCTCCACCTCCCTGAGCCAGTCCAGAACTTTCGCGTCTTGTTTGACTCCCAATGTTGCTCCTTCCTAGTTCTGTGACCTACTGATTCCAGTTCGACCTCCCTCCAGTCAGCAGTCTGTTCCACATCCCTGCTCAGTCCATCTCACCATCAGTGGTCGGCCCTTCAGCCTCTCTACCCCCAGCTTTTGGAACTCCATCCGACAGTCCATTTGCCTCGCTCCCTCCCTTGCCTCCCTCAAGGCACTTCTCAAGACCCTCCTTTTCAACCACGCATTTGGTCACTCTCCTATCCCTACCCTCCATGCCCCCCAGATCCCAACTCACTGCTCAGGTCCAAATCCTTGATTGTCCAGCACCTTGGGACATCCTCCCAACTTGAAAGTTGCTATACAAATGTAATTTGTATTTGATTATATCACATGTCACTCTCAGGGCTGAAACTGCTGGCAGCACAAAGCATCATTGAAATTGAACTACTACACTAATAAGTGATGATGCAGCCTGATCTAATTTAGCTAAGTCACTACAACAACAACTAACATTTATATAGCACGCTTCATGCAGGATTAATATCTCAGAGGTGTTTGGGTAGGATTTAATCAGAGCAAGGTGGAGGGACTGAGGCAGTGTCTTCCAGAGGTTAGGGTTGCAGTGGCTGAAGATATGTCCACCTATAGCAGCACAAAGGGATGTGCAGTCGGCCTGCGTTTTCAGAGTGAATGGGGTGGGCAAAGGAGTGAGGTACGAGCAGTAGAGCAGACAGTAGAGAGGTGCAAGCACGCGAAAAGATTTGCATGTGAGGGTGTGAGTTATGTCCTTTAGAAGAGACGTTAAACCTCTAGGGCCCATCTGCCTATTTCAGTTAACGTTAAAAATCCTATGACACTATTCGAAAAGAGAATGGAGTTTCTCCTGGTGTCCTGGACAATAAATCCCCCAAATAAATTTGGTCACTCACTCCATGACTGTTTGTGGGGCATGGCTGTGAGCTCCTGGCTGCCGCGTTCCACCCAAAACATACACCGTCAATCCACTTTACAGTACAACGTGTGAAGCTCTTTGAGATGTTACAACATCATCAAATGCAAGGATTATTATTGAAATCGATCCTTTCAGAAACAGAGCCAATGGAGCCGGATAAGGATTGAAGGTGGACATGGATGAAGATACACAAGTCGTTACAAAAGCAATTGTAGCAATATTTACCTGAAGTACAAGTTGAAGGTCTTCATGCAAATCCGATATTGCATAGATTAATATTGTCCCACTGTCTTCAAAAGCTACTGGCAAAACTGGAGCAAAGAAATTCTGTGCAAAGTAATGTAACATCTTCCACTTGCCACCGTACTCTGGGAAAAGAAAAACAGCAGAGAATTCTTACCTTCTTTGCTAAATTTACCAGTTACAATGAATAGTAAATGAAATGTACACACATGTATGCAATTATAATACCATTATTGAAACCAATTTTTTAAAAATCGAACTTTAGCTTCCATTTCAATTAAGAAATACATTTGGCATAGTACCATACCACACTGAACTATCTCAATCACTTCACAAACGATTTTCACGTTACTTTTACGTGCAGTGATTTAAGGAGGCAAGCAGATTAAAAATTCTCGCATTTCCCTTATCATGTTATTGAGCAGCCTCAAGTCACTTCGCAGGAGTTATTGTAGAGTAGTGACTGCATATTTGTGGATGAATGTGGCAGCAAATCATAAATATGAAGTGAATGACCAGTTTTATGGGGGCAGTGATGACATTGGGAGAAACACTCTTCTCAAATTGTGCAAACAGATCCTCAGTTTAAACATTGCATTCGAAGGACGACACCTCACCTCTCCTCTCCCCCCCAACGTCATCATTTTAAAATGTTATGTTGAGGGCAACAGTGCCTCATAGTAAATTGCTCAAGTATATCAGCACATCACAAAGTGCAATACAGCAGAATTGCGTTATTGATATCCTGTCCTTGCACAGTCACTGATGCAACAATCTGCTTCAGTTTTTCAGAGTGTAGTTCACGAGCTAGAACAAATACTAGATGTCACGCTGCTCTGATTGCATAGATCAATGTCAAGTTAAAATTAGCTCTCAGCAAAAGTGTTGTAAAGTCCAAGGCTGGAGAAGGTTAAATAATACTAACTGCAGTTCAGCACGCTCTTCTATTGATTATGCAACACATAAATCAAAGTGAGATATTTCTGATTGCCTTTTAAATATTTAATAAACTGTAAATGATTCTCAAATCTTCAGAAATAAACACTTCTATTCTACATACAGTACTCTAATAAGTTTTCCCTAGAAAGGTATCTTGGGACAGATCTTCACAGTAAGATTCACCCATCTGTTCTATCAAAATAAAATCTGTTCTCATCAAAACATCAACTACTGCACTGTAAGCCTTCTGGTTCCACTAACAATTACCGTATATCTCCGCGTATAAGGCGCACTTTTTTTCAGGTCGGAAGATCTCGAAAGTTGGGGGTGCGCCCTATACGCAGGTACAAGCAATTTTGAGCCTCGGAAATACAGTAAACAGGGGGGGCGGCCGGCGCACTGTCAGCCGGGGTTTGGTCAGTGTCCGGCGGGGGTTGGGAGGAGCAGGTGACGGGGCTTCGGCCTCGGCCGCCCGGGCAGCGGCAGCAGCAGCGGACTTCAGTGCTGTGCTTACCTTCTGCCGAACCCAGTCTGCCTGCCTCACTCCCTGCCGCTCTCCCTCCCTCCCTCCCTGCCTGCCTCTGTGCCTGCCTGCCTCTCTCTCTCTCTCTCTCCCAGGCTGCCGGCCTGCCTCTCTCCCTCTCTCTCTCCCCCAGGCTGCCGGCCTGCCTCTCTCCCTCTCTCTCTCCCAGGCTGCCGGCCTGCCTCTCTCCCTCTCTCTCTCCCCCAGGCTGCCGGCCTGCCTCTCTCCCTCTCTCTCTCTCCCTCTCTCCCTCCCAGGCTGCCGGCCTGCCGCTCTCCTTCTCTCTCTCTCCCTCCCTGCCTGCCTGCCTCTCTCCCTCTCTCTCTCCCAGGCTGCCGGCCTGCCTCTCTCCCTCTCTCCCTCTCTCTCTCCCGGGCTGCCTGCCTGCCTCTCTCCCTCTCTCCCTCTCTCTCTCCCAGGCTGCCGGCCTGCCTCTCTCCCTCTTTCCCTCCCAGGCTGCCGGCCTGCCTCTCTCCCTCTCTCCCTCCCAGGCTGCCGGCCTGCCTCTCTCCCTCTCTCCCTCTCTCTCTCCCGGGCTGCCGGCCTCCCTCTCTCCCTCTCTCTCTCCCAGGCTGCCTGCCTGCCTCTCTCCCTCTCTCCCTCCCAGGCTGCCGGCCTGCCTCTCTCCCTCTCTCCCTCCCAGGCTGCCGGCCTGCCTCTCTCCCTCTCTCTCTCCCACGCTGCCGGCCTGCCTCTCTCCCTCTCTCTCTCCCTGCCTCCCTCCCTGCCTGCCTGCCTCTCTCTCTCCCTACCTACCTGTCTCTCCTGTCTCTCCTCCCTTCTGCCGGCAATATCATTGAAAATGCTTCCGTTTTTTTTCACCAAGAAAAGGTCAAAAACGGGGGGTGCGCCTTATACGCGGGTGCGCCTTATATGCGGAGATATACGGTATTTATATTCAAACAGAGGCTTTATTACTCAATGTCAGTAAGTTAATCAGGCACACTATTCTATCTAGATATGAAGAAAACAGTTTACGTGCTAACAAAAATAAATTCCATTAACCTTTACTGTGCTCTATTAAAGACAGAGGGTACAAAAATATGATTTAAATTAAGAATTTTTCACCCAGCCTTCCTACAAATCCCTCCACCATCTTTTTCTGCCCATGTAAAAAGCTTTCGCCCGCGTCCTTCACAAATGCCCTCTCATCCTTGGATCTTCTCTTCTTCTGGCCTTCCACCCGCAGTGATCCTGATGTAGCCGTCAAGCTGCTAAACAATCACCTCTCCTCCGACTTCAAATCCCTTGTCCCCCTGAAACCTGGACCATCTCCAAACTTACCCACTTCCCGTGGCATCTCCGCTCCCTCAATTTCCAAACCTGGTGGTACAAAAAGGACAAAACCGACCTCACAGTTCACCACCAGCTGTGGCTTGAGCATCTTCACACCTACCACTGCTCCCTCTAACAAGCCAAAACTGCATTCTACTCACAGGTAATTCTGAAGGCCAAAAACAACTCTAAAATCCTATTCTCTACCATCCACCATCTGTTCTGTAAGCCCATCAAGTAGCATCAATCCTAACATCTAATGTCAAGTGGGACGAGTTCTCGGATTTCTTTATCTCCTTCTCCTGCCCCATGTCCCACACCACCACCCCTATTCCCTCACCAACACCCACTCTTTGACCCGACCCCCCAATACTACGCAGTTGCTGGTCACTCCTCTGCTGGCAGCCATCATAAATCAGTGTCTCTCCTCAGGCTCAGTTCCACTGCCCCTTGAACAGCTATCATCACTCCCCACTTTAAAAACCTACTTTCAATGCCTTCGACCTCGCACATTACCATCCCATCTCAAACCTGCCCTTAAATAATAATAATAATCCTTGCATTTGATATAGCACTCTTCATGACTTCTAGACGTCTCAAAGCGCTACATAGAATATACTGTAAAGTGAATTGACTGTTTATTTGTGGGCGAAATGCAGCAGCCAATTGCACAGAGCTGTGTCCCACAAACAATCATGGATTGAAATGACCATTTTTTCACCAAAAGCCTGGAAAGAACTGTTGCAAATCAACTTCAATCAACTTCAACTTTGCAAGAACTGTTGCAAATCAACTTCTCGCCCTCCACTCCCTCTTTGAAACCCTTCAGTCCGGTTTCCGCCCAGCGAAGAGACAGCATTCATCAAAGTAATAAATGACGTCCTCTCTCACAGGGCTCCCTCTAATTCTACGATTCTATGAAACTACTTCAGTGAGTGAGTAGTGAATGTATGGAACAGACTCCCTTAGGAGACAGTGGAAGTAGAAAGTGCTAATTCAAGATCAAATTACAGAAAAAGCCTGTTTATCCATACCCCGATCAACCGTAACTTCCATATAACTGGCACCTAAAAAAAAGGTCCCCATTCTATTAACCGGAATTTATCCAGCACAATGTACAATTATTTTTTCTTAAATGTTGGTGTGTTTTCGGCCGAATTTCCAGCACGCGCTTTAACCGGCATTGGTCAGGTCCTGAGGGTGCCAGATAAATGAATAGATTTCTGTAAGGAAATATACCTCGGGATACAATACATAGTTTGGGAAATGACATATGCAGCTATTCCAAGGTGGTGGAAGGCAACCTGGATAGTCTTCTTTTGCCTGGAAAATTCTTACGTTCTTAACACCTTACAGAACATTTGGGCTTTTGTGTAGAATGGGTTTTCAGTTACTGGAAAAGAGAAGAAACACATAGGCATGCTTTTCTTTATGCTTACCAATGGAAGCCCAGGAGGGAGCCTGCCAGATATCATTAAGCTGCCAGTATAATGCCCCCATTGTGCGACCTTGCCCATTTATGATCTCACTTTGACTGCGACGGTAGAATTCAGTTTGTATCTTTATGCATTCCGCTTGCGTCACCTGTTGATAAAAATGTAACACAGGGGGCACTCTTTATAACTTTTACGCATCACATCAACATTGTTATTTAAAATCAACTCCAACTCTGCAATTACGCAGATTAAAGCTGCAATGTGGTCATTTTATCTACAGTGTATCCTATATATTGCACCAAAATTATTTACTTTGATTACTTCCACACTTTAACTGGTCCAATAAAATTACAATGGATACATAATTAGCTGACTGATCGATCCAAATAGTGGAGAAATCCTCAATGTTTTCAGGTTGGGAGAATGTTGCTAGCGGAGTTCCACAGGGTCTGTTTTGGGACCTCAAAATGATCTGGGGCTAGGAGTCACAAGCACAGTGGCTAAATCTGTAGATAACGCAAAGCTAATGAAGGTGGTAGACTGCAAAAATTAACAGGATAGGTTACAGGGGGAATTGAACATACTTGGGAATTAGGCAGATTGATGGCAGATGAAATTCAATGTGGAGAAATGCGAATGCTTCACATGGGGACAAAAAATCCAGGGACAATCCTAAACAGAAAATGAAAAGGCCAAAATGATTGAGGGGATGGAGGGACTGAACGACAAGGAGCGATTAGAAAAACTGGACTTGTTCACACTGGAGAAGAGTAGGTTGATGGGCAATATGATTATGGCCTTTAAGATTCTGAACAGACAAGATAACGTAGATCATGATGAGCTGTTTTATACAGCCTGCAATTGAAGGGGGATAAATTCAGAACAAATCTGCAGAAACACTGCTTCAGAGAAAGAGTAAATGGTACAAGCTCCCTAGAAAAAGTTGTTTGTTTCAACAACAAATTAGATAAATGTCTGCTAGAAAATAGTATCTTGGGATACACTATATAGTTTGGGACAACATATATCAAGAGATTGCCAAGTGGTGGAAGGCAAACTAGATGGACCTTGGTCTTCTTCCGTCATCAAATTCTTATATTCTTATGTTGTTAACCATTCATCCAGCAGCTTGATTGAGGATAGACAGCATTCACTGCCAACTGTAAGTAATAATAATAATAATCCTTGTATTTGATATAGCGCTATTCACATCTTCCAGAAGTCTCAAAGCGCTTCACAGAATAAACTGTAAAGTGAATTGATTGTATATTTGTGGGCGAAATGCAGCAATGTGCAACAGCACACAGCAGTGTCCCACAAACAATCATGGATTTAATTTTTTTTTAGGGATTATTATTAAGTGCGTGGAGTAGGGTCCATCGATATGGAAATTTTCCGATATCGATGTATCGATGGACTCATATTGATATATATCAATATTGCCTGGTTTCTTTATCCTGTGTAAGTGCACGCATTCCAATGTGCGCGCATTCCGATATGCGCGCGCATTCCATGCTCTCGACCTAGGAGGTTTGCAATGCCGGCGACAAGGTAAGTTAAAAAAGTTCACATTATACTGATATGACTGATATATCGATATATCGCCGGACACGATATACCGATATTTGCGATATACCAATTTTTTTTATACCAAATTTTTCGATATACCGATATATTTAAATTTCCAATATCGGCATATCGATATGAAACATTATACCGATATAACCGATATATCGATATATTGCTGGACACTAGCATGGAGTAAAGAAATTTGTCCAAGGTTTTGACCTGCTTGGGAATCGAACACTGGTCTCACACTTGTAAGGCGAGTGCTCTAACCACTGAGCTACAGGACTAAGTATTTCAAAGTGACAGAAAACTCTAGTAATCAAATACATAACTAGGAGCAGTTGAATTATGACATTGCAATTTTGTAGATAATTACCTGAGTGAGATAAAGTGTATCTTTGAATTTCTGTAGTGGATCATTTGCCTGAGGAAGGTTAAAGTGGATCTGAGCTTGGTTCAGCATTTCATTGTTGCCATCCTTATGGTGCTGTCGATGATCCATAAAGGAGCTATTGTAAAACCAGTCCTCAGGTGAAGAAACCTTGTTAATAAAGAAAAAAACTGACAAAATGCCTCATTTTACAAGCAATGGAGAAAACAAGCAGCATTCCTTTAAAACAGTGGTTCCCAAACTTGTTTTGCTGCGACCCTAAATTGGCTACCAACAGGTCTTCCCCACTGCGGGACTGAAGCGAAGCTCAGCCAAACAATATCTCCTCTTTTGTGGACTCAGCGCAACTCGCTAGTACAGTCTTTCATACAAATTGGTTGGCGGTGTCGCCTCAGGCACTTTTCAGCATTAAATAAGAATAAAAACTTGAGATGACCCTTTGCGATCCTACTGAGGACCCCCGCGACCCTGATTTGGGTCAGGACCCGACGTTGGGAACTACTGCTCTAAAATGTTCTATCATCTAAATTCAATTGACTGACTTAGACTCAGGGAAAGAGCAGCCATTTTATAAACAGGTTTTATATTATTAGGCCATTACTAATTTAACAAGAAATTAATTTAATTATTCAATATAGTTAAAATCATATGTTAAATATTATAATAAAATTATCAGTTAACATCATGTAGAATTTACATGACAAGATTTTCGAAGTTGTTGCCTGGAATTCCAAAGAATAATTTCAAGACTCATTGTTATCGAAATAAAAATACTGGTCAGTTAGCTTAGGATCATACAGCAGTCTATTTAGTCCATCATATCTACCACAAAAACAACTACAAAATTACATTTATAGAGCGCCTTTCATGTCGGGAGGACGTCCCAAGGCGCTGAACTATATCAAATCTATACCAAATGAAAGAACTGTCCATTTAGTCCCACTCTCCTGCCCTACACTGTATCCTTTAATATTTTCCATTTTCAAATATTTGCTTAATTCTGCTTCAAAAGCTTGCACTGCATCATTGCGTACCTTTTCTAAAGTTGAAAAAGATGGCCAAGATTGGAAGCCATATTCAGAAGAAAATCTAGTCTTTGGAAATCGTGTCCAGTCCCAGCAATCGCTATCGTAATTATAATAATGGGAGTCACCGTAGTGAGTATCATAGGGGTTATGAGCAACCCAGTTCTCCAGAATAGATTCATCACCATTAGTGGGACTTGAGGTAATATAAGGACGACTTGTATCCTCCTTGGAACAGAATTAAAAAAAGTTAAGAAGTTAATTGAGGTAAATTTGTATCATTAAGAATTAAGAATTAAGAATAATGATTAAAGTTAGATTTTCCATGATGTGTTTTTATAGTTTTACGAGCAGTCGCCAGTTCTTTATCACCGAAGGGAGAGCTGATCACCACATGTTCTATCTCTTCCGATATTATTTATTCCCAGTAGATTCAGTAAAAAAATTGAAAACTCTGTTCTCAAAAATATCTTCTTTGAAAAAGAAAGTTTGAAAAACCTTTCTACCATCCAATGGTTTAATTCTTCTTTCCTCAATAACCATTTGTAGCAATATATTCCATACCATAATAACCATTTGATAGAAAAACTTCTACCCTATTTTTCTGCCAGGAAGGAAATCGTTTTTCCATTTGTACTATCAGGTCCTTTCAGTATCTTAAAACATTTTTTTCATGTTCCTTATTCAAACAATCCTGAGATTAACAAGGATTTTGCACAGACTGTCTTAAATACATTACTCTTACATGGTTAACTGGTTTATCTGTAGATCCAGACCCCAACAAATTTCTATTTTTAAAATCACTGTGCTTATCTCAAGTGACCATCCAAAGCACAAACATTTGCATCATAGCTTTTCCTTTTTAACTCTTTTTTTAGCGGTGGCTGAAACAGGATCTGAGACTATTTTTGCAACATTTCACAACTCTCACGAAACTGAATCAAAACAACTAAGTACTGTATAATAAAAACTAAACTTTGTACACATCTCAACTCACACAACATGAAATTGCATGAAATGCACAAATTCCAGCTACCTGTATACTGAAATATTATAGTTCTAATTGTACTTCCAATATGTGCTCATATAGTTAACTTTGCAAAGCAACACCTTGTTTGCCTTTCCATAAGAATAGTTATTGCTCTATGGTTATACTATCTACTCAACAGGTGTTCAATGTTAATGCAGTGTTTGTCCCATATCAAATTACAGAGCCAGCAAACATGATATGAATTCAAACATACCCTGATAGACCAACTTGGGAATTATAAACAGCATTTTTCTTAGTAGGGCCCTGATATTGAATTAGCAACTGTAAACACGAGAGCATCTAAAATTAACTATCTTCTTGGACCATTTCACATGTATATGAAATTATGTTATACAACTTGTATTATTTTGCAATCTTCACAAGGAATAATATCTCAAGGAGCTGTACAATGGCAGATTTGGATTCTGAGCAAGGGCGATGGGGGAAATTGGTGCAGTTGAAGTGATTGTTTTTAAATCCCATCTTAAATCCTGATAGGGGCAGGGAGTTCCTAATGTTAGGGACATAATGACTGAAGGCTCAGTCCACCATTGCCTCAACCCTCAGTCTGATAAAACCCTCATAACACACATTTGTTACCTCAAGGCCACACTGTTATGGATTCTCCCTCATCAGCCTCCCCAACTCTTCCCTCCACAAGCTGCAGATCACACCAGTATCCGTGAACCCCATTCTCTCCCAGCTTCACTGACTACCCATCTCTCAGAGGATAGAATTCAAAATCCTCGTCATCACTTTCAAAGCCCTCCACGTCCTTGTTCCCTGCTACATGGTCTGCTCTGACCTGCTGACCCCCTATCTACCTGCCCATTCCCTCCATTCAGCTGGCTCCGACTTGCTCCATGTCTCTTACCCGACCCAACCTATCATCGGCAGCCGGGCTTTCGGCTGATGAAAGCCGGTCCCCTTTCTTCGGAACTCCATCCCACAAACCCTTTTGCCTTGCTCCCTCTCACCTCCTTCAACAACAACAACAAAATTGCACTTATATAGCGCCTTTCATGGAAGGGGGACGTCCCAAAGCGCTGAACAGTCTGGTCGGGACCCGAGCGGAGGTGGGGGGGGGGGGGTTGGTGGGGGGGAGAGGAGGGTCGAAGTTGGGGGAAGGGGAAGGAGAGTGGCAGAGGGGGAAGAGTTAGTAGGGCAGCCGAAGGCACGATCGAAGAGAAAGGTCTTGAGACGAGCCTTGAAGGAGGAAAGGGAGGAAGCAAGGCGAAGGGGCTACGGGATGAAGTTCCACAGTGTGGGAACAGAGAGGCTGAAAGCACGACTTAAGACCCTTTTTGACAGTGCCTTCAGCTGCCCTCCTACCCCCTCAGCCATCCTTTATTCTAACACTGCCCACCCACCGCCCAATGCTTGGGTCCTGATCTCCGTCTGTTCAGCGCCTTGAACATGAGAGGCGCTTTACAAATATAATGTTATTTTTGTTGTATAAGTGAGAAATAATAATCAGAATGGTCAAAGTAATACGTTTGCACTCCACCACATTCAAATAGTGTGCAATTTTTTTTTAAATGCTGAAAAAAATCTAAATCATGAGTTCCTTCAACCATAAACTCTTTCTAAATGCATATTTGTAAATAATAGTGGCGGCTGATTGTTACCACATAGTCAAGAATGTTTATTTTTGCTTCAAAGTTGTACTTAACAGTTAGTTAGTTAGTTAGTTAGTTAGTTAGTTAGTTAGTTAGTTAGTTAGTTAGTTAGTTAGTTAGTTAGTTAGTTAGTTAGTTAGTTAGTTAGTTAGTTAGTTAGTTAGTTAGTTAGTTAGTAACTGTCACTAACTGGTAACAGTTAGTGACAGTTTGCTTTCTGGGTACCTACCTCAAGGACTATTTTTCTAATATTATGAACATAGAGAAATATGTAGTCATCTAAATACTGGTCCATATTGACTAAAGGGATGCTGAACCAGTTATCAGCAAGTGCAGCTTCATTTTCATTGTTTCCACTCCAGATTACAATGCTTGGGTGAGATTTCAGTCGCTGTACCTGAAAGGTAACATGAAAACATGAAAAGTCAAAACTGATGCACCACCAATCACAGTTTAAATAAACATTTGACAGTTATACAAGCTCAACGTTGTAAAGTTAAAGTTGGCAGCATTTTACATGCATGCTCTGTAATGAGTTATTGTAATTTTATACAAATATTTTAGTATAGTGTAATTTAATAGTATCTTAAAATGAAGAACAAGCAAAATAATAGAAAGGCGTTGAGATGAGGTTCATTAAATAACTGCCTCCCTTATTCCTCTGCCAACGGTGGTAGGAGTTTAAGTTATCTATTACATTTTTATTCAATCTGGGATTGGATCACAAAAATTAAATTTTTGCCTTTCTCAACAACCAAACACTAAATCACAAATGGAAACCCAGGTTAATTCTCTGAAATTAATTAATCCATCTATAAACATAGAGCAATTGGTAAAATAATAGCTTTTCCTACATTTAACACAAGAATGACATGATCCAATACATTCTGCACCATTAAGTGTTCGAATGCATTTCAAAACCTAAGCAGATTAGTCCTTCCAAAGATTTTGTTCACTTTGGGATTAGAATTCCCAGTATATTAAGGCCCTTTTCCCACGTGGTTGACAGAGCACATTATCATCATTCTGCCAAATGCAGAATCTTCTTGGCAACATGCAGGCTTGAAACATACTCAGAGCCACTCTGCACATAGAAAATTGATATTGCAAATTGCAAGGTCTTTTCTGAATATCCTTAAAGAATTAATCTACAGCAGAAGGTATTTTTCATTATACAATAGCCAGTCCTGGTCCTCTGTGAGTTCAGCGTCACTGTGAATAAATTGGCTGCACTACAGTTAATCTGTAAAATAATTTCCAGCCGTTAGTCACATACAAATGAGTATCTTGGGACAGCCTCCCTGAAAGACGTTGTATAAATGTCAATTTATATTGTATTGTACGCGCAAGTAACATATAATAATTTTTTATCTGGAAATCATAACCCAGGGTTGCTAATTAGCAATATTTTGTTTAGAACCAGCCCTGTTATTAATAATTCACCCAATAATATAAATGCTCCATAATATAAAACCAATTATAATTTAAGAACATAAGAAATAGGAGAAATACGAGAAACTTTTGCCATTTCAGGTTACAGACTACAGTGAGCGAGTGAAGCTTCTGTAATGTTTAAACCTTAATGAAACTAGGTGGTTGAAGTCTCCCTTTGCAAATGAATTATTTACTATTTTTAAATACCGTAAATACCCGAGTATAAGGCGCACATTTTTTCACGTCGGAAGATCTCGAAAGTTGGGGGTGCGCCCTATACGCAGGTACAATAAATTTTGAGCCTCGGACATACAGTAAACAGGGGGGGCGGCCGGCGCGCTGTCAGCCGGGGTTTGGTCAGTGTCCGGCGTGGGTTGGGGGGAGCGGGTGATGGGGCTTCGGCCTCGGCCGCCCGGGCAGCGGCAGCAGCAGCGGACTTCAGTGCTGTGCCTGCTGCCTGCCTTCAGCCTAACCCAGTCTGCCTGCCTCACTCCCTCTCCTGCCTCCCTCCCTGCCTCTCCTGCCTCCCTCCCTCCCTTCCTCTCCTGCCTCCCTCTCCTGCCTCCCTCCCTCCCTGCCTGCCTGCCACCCTCTCTCTCTCTCTCTCCCTGCCTGCCTCCCTCTCTCTCTCTCTCCCTCTCTCTCTCCCTCTCTCCCTCCCTGCTTCCATCCATCTCTCCCTCCCTCCCTGCCTGCCTCCCTTCCTGCCTGCCTGCCTGCCTGCCCTGCCTGCGTGCCTGCCTCCCTCTCTCCCTCCCTACCTGTCTCTCCTGCCTCCCTCCCTTCTGCCGGCAATATCATCGAAAATGCTTCCGTTTTTTTTCACCAAGAAAAGGTCAAAAGTGGGGGGTGCACCTTATACGCGAGTATTTACGGTAATACTTGGATAATGTTGAAAACATTTGTACACACTTGATAAAACTTGTACTGCCGTGTGCAAAAACATTGTTTAGCGTACATCAACAATTTATGGATGTGATTTCCATGTGTATGTGCATGCAATTGTGGAGCTCACAGTTTAGTTTGAATACTCTTAAGATGGTGATGGATTTCTGCAGAAAACTGACCAAAACAAAACAGCTTTTAGAAATGGAACACGCAGATAATAGTGCAGTGATACTATACAGTGACTGGTTGTTTTGCAGCTAAATAATTTAAATTACACTGAATTCAAAACCAATTCTGGGACAACCTGGGAAGATACATCAGTTAATTTGCTGTTAAGACGATGCTATTCTCACAAACCTAATCATTTGTATGATTATAAATTATAATGTAATAAAATGAAATATTGATTGACTAAATAACCAAACTGAAAATGAAGTGGATTATTTGCCTTCCTTGCTTGACTATTAAATATTTAAAATAAAAAAGTGGCCAAGGCTGAATTGTCTTTTTCTAGAATCCTGATGTACTTATACTGTTTGTACCTACAAGAACAGCAGTGAATGATCATGCATGATCTTCCCTTTTGATGATAAACCAATTAATTTAACTACAGGGACTTTTTAAATTCTATGAAATGATTAGACAATTCTACTTCTCAGAACTACTGCACAATTTAATTCTGATAGCAAGAGCCTCAGTAGCTGATTTTATAAATGCAAGTTACTGATTTTATAAATAAGAGTAATTTATGGGATATATACTTTTAAATAAAATACATAAATAGCAGCAGCAACAACAAAATTACATTTGTACACTGCCTTTCACATTGGGAGAATGCCGCAAGACGCAAAACAAGGAGTGGCATAAACATGTAATACACTAAAATTCTGGAACCAATTCACTATCTGTCTTGATAATCTAATATCTTCTTGATAACTGTGAGAGCACTAAAAACATAATTTTTTGCAGCGATTTCCAATTTTGATTACAAAGTTCACATTTACTAATTGCCTCCTTGTTAAACAATTTGTAGTTCTTTTTATACTAATAAACCTTTAAAAGTAACAGTACAGAAAAAATTGGCAAATGATGTGACATCAATACATGAAAGCTCTTAGGAGGATTGAGATTTACCGAACAACATATCTCTGTTATAAAATGTATCTCACATTGGCTTTCATATCCTCTAAGCATAATGGATTCATTTACACACGATGAAAATTTTAATCCAGATTGTGGCATTATGGAATTAATAGCACCATTAAAATAACAGAAAAAGGAATTTAAATGGAGCTGAACAACTGTAAATTGTTCATCTGAATTCAGATTATAAATACAATTCACCTAAGCTTTACCCCTCTGATTTGTTTTCTCTCGTCACCCATATTCCTTCCTCCTGATTACCTGTTCTTTAGGTATCACATGTAAATCATGACCTTGGTCCAGGCAATTTATTTGGTCTTCTTTGCTGCACTCCATGAGTTTATTGTTTACCTATATTAGTAAAACCATTATTTTTAATGAACTGAGAAAATAAAATGCATTTCTGATCTGAAGCTCAGGTGTACTCACCTGATAAGTGATCTCTGCCTTTACTGAATCAACAAGGCTTTTGTCAGTTGGATAAAGAGCACAGGCAAACATGAAATCTTGCCAAATCTGCAAAGTGAATAAACCAGGTGGTATTTCAGGAAGTAAAAGCACTTTTTTTCATAGCCTTGCAAGGCAGTAATATTATAATTCCATCATTCAGTCAGCAAATTGTTAATAGAACCTATTATTTAGAATAATAATAATAATGAACCTTGCATTTGAAATAGCGTTTTTCACGTCTTCTAGACGTATCAAAAGTGCATCACAGAATATACTGTAAAGTGAATTGATTGTATATTTGTGGGCGAAAAGCGGCAGCTAATTGCATTGAAATGACCAATTTATAATTGCATTTTTTTTCTTGAGGGATTATTATCAAGCGTGTCGAGTAAGGAAACCTGCCCATGTTTTCGCCCTGACCTGCCTGGAATCGAACCCAGGTCTCTCGCTTGTAGGCGAATGCTCTAACCACTGAGCTACAGGACTCCACCAGATAGAGAATGAGATACTGCTACTGTTTATAGAACGGAGTTTCTAGCAGTCTGCTCTTGTACCACTTCAAAAAATTGGTAGACTTTTCCTAAAACCCTTAATCCTGAATTCACAAAATGTTCACTTTTTAATTTCTTACCATAATTCCCAATTCATCACACAGATTATAGAATTCATCTTGTTCATACACTCCTCCTCCCCAAACTCTCAGTGCATTCATATTGGCATCCACTGCTGACTGCAGCAAGTTTTGTAAACTGTGAATCACACAAACAAATATAGAATGTTATAAATAATGAACCAAAGATAGAACATCCAAGAAAAAATAAAACTGTAATCGCAATACTCAGAACAATAACATCAGCTGTTATGAATTGTTCTTCATGTTTAAAAGTCCTTCTGAGCTGACGTTACTGACAGTTCATTAAACGTTTAATCAACCAAAATGTCCCTCAAACAACTTCACCATCAATTTAAAAATAGTTAAGCAAACAAAATCAAACAAAGAGTAAAAAGCATAATTCATTTTGTAACTATTTTTAGCATATAGTACTAAATCCCTTTTAAGGTTGTTTAATTTCCCAAAAAAGGTTTGAAACAGGAACATTATTAAACTGCATTTGTAATTACTTCATTTTAGCATTCTATTGAAACCTAATACAAATAGTTATACTCTTATGGACTATATGGATTAACAAAGGTGATGCAAAAGTAGTATTTTTACAGCAAATTATCTTTCATGTGTTGAATATTGCTTGTCGTAGTTTGGAAAATTAAAAATGTAAATGTGCAGGATCAGTCATTGTTAGACAACAAAATTACACTTGTATAACGCCTTTCACATCAGGAGGATGTCCCAACATAGCATTTAAATTTTAAGATTTGGATCTTTGCATAAAGCTTTCCAACAACACAACTTGGATTTAACGCCAAACAGCGTCTCGGAGCACTTCACAATAATGGATCCCGGGGCCGAGCCAGGGGAAGGGGGGAAAAGGTGACCAAAAGCACGGTTGAAAAGAAAAGTCGTTAGGCGCGACCTGAAAATAAGAATGGAGGGGGCGAGGTGAAGGGAGTGAGGAAGGGAGTTCTAAAGCCCCAGGGGGTATTGGCTGAACGCATGGCCACCAACGGGGGAATGAAGGATTCGGGGGACAAGGAGGAGGCCAGACCTGGTAGAGCAAAGGCAACGGGTACTGTTGTGAGGAAAAAGGAGGTCAGAGAGGTAAGGGGATGCAGAGAAGTGGAGGGATTTGAAAACAAGAACGAGGATCGTGAAATTGATACGCTCTGAGACAGGGAGCCAGTGCAGTCTGGTAAGGACTTGGGTAATCGGGGAGCAGAGTTTGGATACAGTGAGAATGCGGGCGGCGGAATTTTGGATAACCTGGATTTTATTTCCAATAAAAGAGTAAACATTTTGAAAATGACTGGAAATTACCTTGAACCTCTCTAAATTGTCTGAAATTAAATTTTATACTAGTTCAATTAAAATTATGATTGGCTAAACTGGCATCAGCCTTGCCATAGAAACCAGAAAATTAGACATGGTCCCTCACTGGCGCCATGACAGGCAGGCTGACAGAACATCAGGGGACTGGGGGTCGCAAAGTGAAGTGGAGAAATAGAATTGGGTGTCATCTGCATACATGTGGAAGTGTACCCCATATCTGCGGATGACGTCACCAAGAGCTAGATGGCTATTATGGCTAGATGTCATTCAAATATATTTAAAGCTAGAAGCACAATCTGGGTTTGATTGCAATTCATTAAATCAGAAGAATCCTCCTCATATTGCTGGATTTAGGTCTACATCAGCACTGAGGGAAGGAATGACTGAATAACATTTCTTCACAATGTTATGGGCATAATTATTTTAAGACACATTTCTGATATAATTCTCACATCCTCGCATGACACACATATATATCTTTGAAGCTCTTCATTTCATTGTTCCCCAAATTAATATTTCCATATGCTCTTTTCAGTAGTCTCTGAGCCTATTTGTCAGTCTGTGCATGGAGGCTGCCTCTGATAACAAGAATGAAGAGCATACAAAGCAGGTATTCTTCCATTTTTCTTTATTCTAAATATCTTCTACACGCTACTGAAGACTGACCAAGTTTGTCAATAATTTGATGTATATCAGATTTACGTTTATAAAAACACATAACAATAGCAAGTTAGTAGATCTGTGATTGTATTGGGGGTAGGAAGACAAACAGGATATCAGGCAGACAGTGTCCTTGCAGAGAATGACCTCATAACTATGAAATATGTAAAACATTTGCAAAAGTCGAACAGTACATGTGGCAGGCCAAACCCTTCAGCTAGTTTTATTAAAAGGTAATCTTAACTATTTTATTTACTGATGTTGATGAATCCATTCATTGCAATTTTCTGAACCAAAAACCTACATGTCAGATGTCACTCTGTCCTGGAAGGCATCCGCAGGGATCCAGTTTGAACCCTTCATGAATATTGGAACTCCATTGATTTTAAAATAAAAGCTTAGTCCAGGAGATCCTATGATAGGCTCTTGTACCAACTCCACAGTCCTAAAATAGACCTGTTGAAATCATAAGAAATTCCTTAGTCAGGCAAGCGGGTTATAAAGATTACACATTATTGAAGGTTATACCATTATTAGGATACATAAAATAACTTACATTTTCATTTCAGGCACAAGGTAGGAG
This sequence comes from Hydrolagus colliei, assembly GCA_035084275.1. Taxonomy (NCBI): domain Eukaryota; kingdom Metazoa; phylum Chordata; class Chondrichthyes; order Chimaeriformes; family Chimaeridae; genus Hydrolagus; species Hydrolagus colliei. Next base: position 4,791,532 of record CM068742.1, on the reverse strand, counting down.
GAAGCGAGTCAGAGATATTCTGGACTAGAATTCCAGAGGAGTAGCAGAATTACTAAAAACTCATCTGCTGATAGTGGGCTGGATATGGTAGGGGACATGAAGGAGGCTACATCCAAGCGAGCAATCAAATCAGTTGGGTTGAAGGTTGGAGAGACTGGATGCGGGTGAGACCATGGAGGGGATGGAAGGTGAAAACGAACATCTTGAGCCAGTAAAGTCGAGTATTATTATTATGAGGGTCTTGTCATCTCGGTGGACAGTATCTTATCATCATCTCTATGGACCTGGGGTGGTGTGGTGGGCTGAGGTAGGGAAAGGAGTATGCAATGTACAATTGAAGTGAGGAAAAGCCAAGTGGATAAACACGGATTTAAAATTTTACAGTTGGGAGTCAAACCAGATGTGCAGGTACATTAAATCCTAGCCGTTAAGCAATAAAATATGGTTATTCTTCATGCATGCTTTTCAATCAGTCACAATTATAATAAAAAAAAGATCCTTGCATTCAAATATAGCGCTTTTCACATCTTTCAGATATCCTCAAAGTGCTTCACAGAATCTACTGTAAAGTGAATTGATTGTATATTTGTGGGTGAAACACAGCAGCCGATTGTGCCCAGCAGTGTACCACAAACAAGTCATGGATTGAGTGACCAAATTATTATTTTTAAAGGATTTTAAAGGATTTTTTTAAAGGATTATTTTCCCTGGAAAACCAATCTGCCAATTAATGAACAACTGAGCTCCTAGGTAAACAGCATCGTGTGGAGTAAGGAAACTTGCCCACCATACTCCATTGAATCAGTTTGAAATTTAGGTATCTTGTTCGAACCTCAACTGTCCTTTAAACCCCACATCCATCACTTGACCTGTTCAGCCTCAATTCTCCCCACTCTCTGTCTGCTCTCTCTTGTTTCTCTCTCAATCAATCTCGCTGTATCCCTCTCTTTGCCTTCCTGACAGACTGCAGCGACAGCTAGTATTATTCTCACTCCCCGCACTGTGGCACGCCCCCCTCCGCCAGCTGAGGCTGTTGTCACGAGAGAACATTCAACAGGGAGGCGGCAGAAGTTGGAATCTTGGAAACGGTCTTGGGATAGATAAAATCTCCCGCCGGATGCCATCCGGCCCATGGGCCGACAATTAGGCCATGCTTCTTTACAGTAAAATGCTGTGAAGCAATTTGAGACATCTCGATAATGTAAAAGGTACTGTATAAAATGTAAGGACTATTATTGTTTAAGTACAGAAATTATTTCAGTAAAAACTACTGACCTTAATGAACTTTTCAACATGAAAATTTCCTTTGATTGTGAAAGTGACACTCATGTTGTAGCCAGTCTGATTGCCATGACCATTGGGCCACCAAAGATCAATAGGAGTACTCTGAAAAACAAAGTGAAAAACATAAAATAAATCTTGAGTGACGAATATATTGTTCTTGCACATGCTTTTGTACAGATGAGTGCATAATAGAATAGACTTTTTCAATTATGATTTAATTACAAGTGTAAATATTGTACAGAGATTTTCTACCTTTGTCCATGGAAATGTCAGTATCATCCATAATCATCCATTTCACTGGAAAACATTTTTGATTGCCGATGGGGTAGGTGAGGGGGAGAAAAATTTAATTACCACCTTCTGTTAAAATTAATAGCCCTTTCATTTATTTTCATTTAATTGCTATGCACAAATTGGGTGCCACATTCGCCCACAATAACAGACATCGCACGCTACAGTATATTCAGTCAAACACTTTGGGAGATCCTCCTGACATGAAAGGCGATACAAAATGAAAGTTTTTTTAAAATTATTTATTCTGGCATACTGCAATTTTTTTCCTATCCCAACCTGCAATCATAACCTTGTTCAGAATTTACAGTAAAATCCTGTGACATGTTTGTGAGGCATCCTCCCAACGTAATAAGGCACTGTATCAAATGCAAGGAATATTTTATAATTATTCATTTGGGGGAATTGATGACCAGAGCAATAGGAATAAACAAAAATGGGTCACCAATTTGGGAGAATTTCCTGAGGATCGGCCGATCATAAATTGCCCAATCATATCGATTGGGCTGACATGATAAATGCTTAATCTCATCAACACTATGCCAAGAATCAATTCTCTAATTGAGAAACTTAAAAGCCATAATAACCTCAGAAGGAAGATCAAGAAACCAAGGGGTGTTTCCTGCAGAAGACAGGAGTTATGAAAAGTACAAATTACAAGATTTCATAACCGAGGCTGAAACTCTAGTCCAATCAAATAAATCAATACTTTCATTTATATAGCGCCTTTCATGTCGAGAGAACGTCCCAAGGCGCTGTACAGTCAAGTAGGGACAAGAGCAGGGGAGGGATGGGGTCGGGGCAGGATGAAGGAGACTAGGAAAATTGACTGTGTATTTGTGGTTGAAACGCGGCAGTCAAATTGCGCACAGCAGTGTCCCACAAACAGTCATGGAAATGGGATTAGGGGGGGAAAGATAGCAAGGGGAGGGATCCATTAGTATATTAGTCCAATACTGAAGGAGTGATGCATTGTTAAGTGTTACAGTCCTTTGGTCCATTGAATTTAGATCCTGCCTTCAATTCTTGTGAGTCAGATGTCTTTTAAAAAAAGATTCCATGCTGTTATTTGAAAGAATATTTTTTCAGTGTTCTCGTCAATAATCTTTAGTAACTTTTCGAACACAAAATAAATAATTCACTTTACAGTATATTCTGTAAAGCTCTTTGAAACGTCTCGAAGACGAGACAAGGCTCTATACCAAATGCAAGGATTTATTCTATTTAGCATTGGTCATTCAACTAATTACATACGTAGGATGCTGGTGACACAGATCAGATGCCATTTTTACCCACATAACTATCAATACAGTTCAAAAAGTAATTCATTCTGTGAGGATTCAAATGCTTTTTATGCAGTTAGAAGCTATATCAAACACAAATGCGTTTTAAAAATCTGAAGAAACAGACGTCTCACCTTGTTTATGTTCAGCTGCACTTTACTACGGCTCTCTCCGGGCTGAAGAATTATTTTGTAAGTATCTTGTATGTGTAAGGAGAGACTGCTAACAGTCAAATCACCTGTGATCGTCTTTGAATAACAAACGTCAAAAAAGGTCTCTACCTCCACTGACCACTTCTGGGTTTCCTGATCTACAAATTAAGAGAGACACCCAACTGTTACATTATAACACTGCCGGTCTATCACTGCTTTATTTCTCATCCATTTTTCAAATGCTTTGCTTGTGCTTGAAAACAGAAGGATGAAAATCTGTTACATCAACAAAGCAGGAATAAAATGGGTCCATGTGTTGGTGAGAATATTCCAGTTTACAAGTGCTAGACGTCGGACAAACAGGAGATCAGATCAAAGTTCTTGGATTGGTTTAACACAGTTTAACAGTTAAAGTATCACAAGATAATCAGTGCTGCCTGAATGTAACTAGCAATATAACTGTTGCTTTCATCAACAAGTAAAGGTGCTAGAAAGATGTTGGGAGAGAGATTAAGTAGCAGGTGCATCCAGAAGGAGGCCAAGAATTTGTCATTTGGCACAGATTACCCTGGATTGTCATTCTTAAACTGAATGAGAATCTGAGGAGCACCAGCAGTATTGTGGGGGGGAGGACTGCAAGTATGAAGCCAAATGTAGGTCACAATAACAGTTCTGGTCAATGCTGCAAACCCTATTCAAATAACCTCCCTGGAGTTGAGGAACGTGTTTGAATACCTCAGTAATAATGCAAAGGTAAAATCAAGAATATGTGGCTAAGTAATAATAATAATATGGCACAAAATTAAAAGATCCATGACATGAATGCATCTCTCAAAAATATGGGCTGCCATGATACAGAAATTTACGACTGTACATTGTTTATTCTCAGAGGAATATTTGCCACAACAGGATGGAGGGCAATTCAATAATTAGAATTTCAAGGCAGTGGAGGAGATGATAATTTCCTTATATTCTCAGCCACCGTTCAGTGAAGGATCGACTCACAAGATCCTCAAATTCGTGTTCAAATCCATTCACTCGCTGGCACCTCCCTACCTCCTCACTCCCCAAACCCTCACCCAGTGCCTCCACTCCAGTGGTACCAGCCTCCGTCAGAGGCCATGCTTTCAACCACAACACCCAAAAACTCTGGAACACTCTCCCTCAATTCCTCTGCCTTGCCCTTCCCCTTTTTCAAGCCCCACCTTTTAAACTGTGTTTACGGCTCGGAGCCAGGCTCCGCCACTGTTAAACGCCACCCTGCATGAAGGTCGCTATATAAGTGCAAATTGTTATTGTTGTTATATTCGAGGATTAGAGATTATTAGGATGATATTCAATGGAAGAATGCGACATAAACTTGTGATTTATAAAATGGTTACCTCAAGATCATTAAAGGGGAAATTATTTTAAATCATTCCCTGAGATACTGAAGGGCAGAGGAAGGAATATTTTTACCCATTTACCCTTAGGAATAAGGAATATTCGCCAATGATAAATTATCCCTCATAAATCTGCTGGAGTTCTGTGAGTCAATTCAATTTCACCTACTTTAGGATTTATTTAAACATATCAAACATAAGACATACATTCAATGACTATGCCTAAATGAAGCAATAATATTGTATTACCAACACACACCATAAATAGAAGTTGCAGTGAGATGTGTCAGGTGGCAGACATTAAACGTTTCGATTCTTATGTCTTTCCAGATGCCTTGTGTAGGAAAGGATGGTCCCCAGTCCCAGCTGAAAGAAGACTGCTCCTACAAATTAATGTACAGAAATGAACCACATTATTATTTTACATTAAATGCTAAATTATCAAAATTATCAAAAAAAAGTGGAATATATAATTTAATAATATAATCCTTGAATTTGATATAGCGCTTTTCACATCTTCTAGACGTCTCAAAGCGCTTCACAGAATATACTGTGAAGTGAATTGTTTGTATATTTGTGGGCGAAACGCAGCAGCCAATTGTGCACAGCAATGTCCCACAAACAGTCGTGGATTGAAATGCCAAATTTTATTGTCGTTTTTTTTGGAGGGATTATTATTAGGTGTATGGAGTAAGCAAACTTGCCCAAGGTTTCGCCCTGACCTGCCTGGATTCGAACACAGGTCTCACACTTGCAAGGCGAGTTCTCTAACCACTGAGCTACAGGATTCTTTATCTGTGAAGAAAATTATATTACATCCACTATTACTAACCATTGGAATTGTTGAAAAGGGAGTTGCCAGCAAAGCAATGGCTCTGCTTTGTGTTCTTTATCCTGTCCATTCTCCACATGTGCCCTTCCTATTAGCCCTCTTTCCAGCACTATCTGATTGTATTCCCAGCCTCACCCAAAATATAGGAAATGTATTTCTACTTGCAAAGTTTCATTTTTTTAAAAAAACTGTGCAGGTGCTTTCAATCTGTATTGATGCCAATTGTTCTGGTATGAAAAATTACAGCAGCATTTGGTGGGCAGGGTCCAAGTAGTTGAAGCCTGCATCTATTGTAACGCTTTAAAAATAAAGCCACTTTGAAGTTAAAACATCCTGGTCCAAAGGGTTCAGATAACTGCAGGCCACTGCAGTTTGCCAAAAGTACCTCACTCAACATAAATATCTGCCTATTATCAGCTTCTGTTTCAATTGCTAGTTACATTGTCAATTTAATTTATAAATTTCTTGGTATTAAATTTTGTGTCGTCCTTTGGCTCAGTGGTTAGAGCACTCGCCCTGCAAGTGACAGACTTGGGTTCGATTCCAGGCAGGGCAAAACCTTAGGCAAGTTTCCTTATGCTTGATAATCACTCAAGAAAAAAAAAATTAGTCACTTAATTCCACGACTTATTTGTGGGATACTGATGTGCGCAATTGGCTGCATGCGTCTCACCCACAAATATAGTCAATTAACTTTGCAGTATATTCTGTGAAGTGCTTTGAAATGTCTAAAAGACGTGAAAAAGCACTACATCAAATGCAAGGATTATTATTAATCAGTCAATTCATCCAAGTTTCCACTCAATAATGTAATTATTGTCAAAAAAAATTCTAATAGATTTATGAGGGATAAACTATTGTAACTTCTGTTATAATTTCTCTATTAGATTTGGGCTAACCAGTCTACAGACTCGACAGATTGTTGAGTATCAGAACAATAATGTCTATCCTCCCTTTAGGAAATTCTAAAAATACTGCAAAAGCTCCTTTATTTCCTCTTTCATTCCCTTAGGATTTGGGGTCTATGTAACCTGTTTCATGTACTTTGCCTTGATTTGCCGACAAAAAATCTGAAAGCAGAAGCAAGTTAATTATCAGAGTTAATATGCGGTTCTTTAATGTCTACATCAGACTTTGAATGCATTTTTTTTAATTACTCTCATAATCTGCTGCAAACATTCAATGTACACAACTAATTCTCTCTGAATCACAAAGCAATCAACAAGGACAGTTAAGTCTTTGAGGTGAGCTATTAAACCAAGTTCAGGTAGATATTAAACACTCACGGCACTATTCGGGAGAAGGGAGTTTCTCCCGGTTTCCAGGCCAACAAATCCCCCAGATAAAATGAGTTATTCATTTCTTGGCTGTGTGCAACATTGCTGTGTACAAATTGACTACTGCGTACAAATAGACTTACTTACAGTAAGTCCTCTGAAGCACTTCCAGATATTTCAATGACAAATTGTACTCTGTTAAATGCCAGCATTGATAGTATTCATTCTAATAATTGATAGTAATATTCTCAATTTATTGCAAATGTATCCATCTTGTGTAGCGAGTGATCAGTATTTACCAGTGTTGCAAAACAACTTTAACAACATAAGTGGTAATTAAGTATGGCGTGTAGCATATTAGATTTAACAACATAAGTGGAAATTAAGTATGGGATAAGTACATAAGGATTCTGGGAAGAATGACTTGAGGGAGTTGGCGAGAGAGAGAAAGAGGGGATTGTAAAATTGCAATAAAGATTGGATTGAGTCAAAATTGTGTTTTGTGGATTAAAGAACATTACAACCAGCTGCTGATCATCAGTAACCATGATTGTAATAGTCAGAAATTAATACTGTATAGCTGTAGCTTATTACAAATTTAGATACAGTATCTAAGGTCATTTTGTATTGGCAACTAGTTTTGTAAGCAAGTTTCTCTGCTTTAACCATGAATTAGTCGCAAATAGAGTCTATTTCAAGATAACAATCATTAGTTAGCCAGTTGAATTCACATATATTGAGCATTGACAAGGGGTAAAGGAACAAATATCACATTTATTTATAACAACATCTGGTTTCTATTAATTGCCACTAAGATTTGGTAAGGCCTGCTATCAATTTCAATAAGCTGTTTTTAAATAAATGTGGATGATTAAAAGTAAAATCTACAGCTTGATATTTTACTCAAGGTTGCCAAATGAGGTTGACTGGGGAGTCGCTGTTACAATTTGTTTAAACAATGCTTTGATTATCTTTTAAAGATTTGAGATTTGCACATTCATCACTTACATGAGTCTTATAGCTCAGTGGTCAGAGCACTCACCTCACAAATGAGGGACCTGGGTTTAATTCCAGGTAGGCGAAACCTTGGGCAGGTTTCCAGACGCCAAATAATAATCCCTCAAAAATAAATTGGTCATTTCAATCCACAACTGTTTGTGGGACACTGCTGTGTGCAATTGGCTGCTGCACTTTGCCCACAAATATACAATCAATTCACTTTACAGTATATTCTGGTGAAGCACTTTGAGACGTCTAGAAGTCATGAAAAGCACTATATCAAATGCAAGGATTATTATTACTATTATTATTAGTGCGTAAAAGAGCAGACTTATAAATACAATGCCAGGAAAGTTTACATTATTCATATAATTCACAGCTGGATTATGCCTTTTTTTTTCCCACTGATGATATAAAATTCACTATCATTCCACACTGCTCAAGTTTACTAGCCTGCTGCCAAGATGGTTAGAAGCAGGACCAAATTAAAAGAGCTTTTGATAGCAGGTATTTAAACGATAAGCATTCAAGTGGTTAATCATAGTACTCCCAAAATTAATTGTAAAACCTGTGCTAATAATTTCTTAATCCTGCAATTCTTATTTATTACCAATTTATTTTTGCCATTTTAAATCTGCAACAGAAACAATTTATATACAATTGAGGTTATACTGCAGAAACTAAACTATACGAGTACAACACAGTACAGACAACTATTTTAAAATCTGAATCAAGTCATTTATGAATCTGACATTGAGATTGTGGTGGCAAACAGTTTTCAGCCAATATAATCTATAATTTTACTTCGCATACTGGAGATATAAACTGGATCGGCGTTGCTGAAGGGAGAGGTCAAGTGTATGCATATGACATCGCATACTGGAGATAAATTTGTTTAGGTAGCATACCTACAAGAAGAGACTTTTACAGAAAACAAGGCTTTTTACATAATACTGTAACTTTCTTCCTTATTCACTTCAATTGGCAAATACAATCAACACTTTGCATTCATCTGATAAGAGAGGTGAAAAGTGCAGACCAGTTTCAGGGCCCAAGGCTGCAATAACAATTTAAGTAAATAATTACAAAATGCTTTAATCACAGAAATGTGAATCAGCAAGCAAATAAAAGGGAAGTTAATCATAAAGGAGAAATGGATCTTGAATGAGTTAAGAGAAATAACTCAAGCGACCATACCACAAACACAAAGCCTGGTCTGAAGTAGTAATAGTCGGCCCATGGAAGCACAGCTGACATTCCCACTTCCTCTATGGAACAGCGTTCATTTGGCTACATTGTTATGCAGATATGCTCCAGTACCGAGAGACCAGAGAAGGAAAATGGAAAACAATTAAAATATGGGTATGACCTGAGAGCTTCAAATCAAACCACGGGGCCGGGTGCAGCAGCTGAGTCCAAGATCTAGTCACTAATGTTTAATGTGCACTTGGGCTTTCGGGAGAAAAGTGTTTCAAAAGTGTTAATTGAAGCCAAATATAATACAGTCCTCCATTCTTTATACTCTACATTTTGAATAATAAATCAGGCACTTTAATCACAAATGTTTGTGGTATTGCTGCGCACAATTGGCTGCCACGTTTCGCTCACAATATATACAGTCAATTTACTTTGCAGTATGTTCTGTGAAGTGCTTTGAAATATTTCAAATACATGATAAGGTGCTAAGATTATTATTTTGACTCCAACTATAAGTTTAATTTTCAGCCTTCACATATAGCTGGTAATGTTCACGAGTTTAGAGGAAAGGAAACAAATAGCGAAGGACACTGCACCTTCCACAAATTGTTATACTTGTGCTGCCATTTTGGTCAAGTGATCTTCCTCCTTTCCATTGTACAGTAAAACTCACAAGTCGTATCAGTTAGGATCATAACATTTCTTATGACTTTTGCAAAGTACGAGTTATGGCAAACTTGCATAAGTTGTATCATATATGACTTATGTAATGTTATGTATAAATTGGATTTTATGTGACTAATAAATACATAACAAATGCTATTCCAAGTATTGTACTGGCTGGTGAAATTCAGGCAACATTTCTATACCATGTTTAACTAATTCAATTAAAGTTATGTAGCCCAATCTTTCCATATAGAGTAACACACAGTATTGTACCTCATGAGCAGACAATATGTACTGTAGTACAATGAATGGCACAACCAAACAGATTTCAAAAACAGAACTATTTTAATACAATATAATCTTAGTTTGTATTTAGTTGGGGTATCTGCATTGCCTGATGTCCTGCTCTCCTTCCCCCTACTCCCCTACCCCGACCCCTCCCCTTGCCATCTTTCCCACCCTTTTCCCTTAATCCCACTTCCATGCCTGTTTGTGGGACACTGCTGTGCGCAATTTGGCTGCCACATTTTGCCCACAAATATACAGTCAATTTTCCTACTCTTCTTCATCCTGCCCCGATCCCTCCCCTCCTGCTCTTGTCCCCGCCTAACTGTGCGGCGCCTTGGGACGTCCTCTCGACGTGAAAGGCGCTATATAAATGTAAGTGTTGGTCGGTCGATTGTGCCTGGTCAATATCTACTAGTTCACTGTTCTGTATTGTGCATGATGTGCTTCAGCACTGCAGCCAGTAAGTGCACATACAGTGATGGGTAAGGAATTAATTCCCTCAACTGTTTCGCATGGAGCATGCTATTTTAAGGCAGTAAGTGACGGTTCCGCCTCACCCACTAAGTGATCGGGGGACAGTCTTTCCTCTCTCAACCCCCCACCCCGCAGTCGTGTGCGATGACATTGATGTTATGCCTCTGGGAGGGGGAGTGAACAGAGTGCCGGGGTGAGCATGTGAGGTGTTCCAGTTGAAGCAAGCACAGGAAACAACATTTTGACAATGCAACAAAAAGATTAACCCTAATCACTTCAAACAGCACCTAGTTTGAAAGAGAACAATGAGGCAAATATGGACAGCACCTCTGAAGGTTGATCTTGAACTGAAACGAGAAGAAAACAACTCCAAAAATGGTAATCCAACATTTACCTTGTCACCCTCACCCGGCTCCACTGGTTCCCCAGCCCTCAAAGAATAGGATTCAGAATACTCATTCTCGCTTTCAAGGCCCTCCATGGCCTTGCCCCCCTCCTACCTTTCTGACCTGCTGACCCCCTATCAACCTGTCCACTCCCTCCGTTCAGCAGGCTCCGGCGTGTTCCTCGTCTCCACAGCCTTGCCCCCCTCCTTTCTCTCTGACCTGCTGGATCTCTATCATCCTATCCCCTCCGTCCAGCAGTCAACCACCCAACCTGCCCTACCATCAGTGGCCAGGCTTTCAGCCTCTCTGCCCCTATGCTTTGGAACTCCATCCCACAATCCCTTTACCTTGCTGCCTCCATTGCCTCCTTCAAGACAGGTCCCAAAACCCTTTCATCAACCGTGCCTTCAGTCACCATCTAACCTCTCTGCCCTCCCTCATCCCAACCCACTCCCTTCGGGTCCTGTCCCCTGATGGCTCGTTGCCTTGGCGTGACGTGAAAGGTGCTCTACAAATGTAATTTTGTTGTTGCTGTTGTACTAGTCAATTAAATAATCTCACGTTAACAAAGCTTTAGCTATGCTTTTGTTCCCATACAAAGCAAACAATACTCTGAGTTGAAAATGCCTCTTACTTCAAAAGTTCTATGCAACAGAACCAACCAGTGATATTTTCTTTCAGTGGAAAGAGCTTAGCATAGCAATTTTTTCAGTCAAGTAAAAAGGAAACAATTTTCAGCAAAAGTGATGAAGTGATCAAATAATTCCCCTATTCTCATGCAAAAAAAATACTGTTCAAAGTGTCCATTATTGCAGTTTACAATCCCCTCTTGCAAAAATGAACTACTAGTTTTAAGGTCTATGTATTCAGCTGCATTCTAATAGTTGTGAATTGAACAACTATTGTTGAACTAGACTTTCACTTTGAAATTCAAAGCCTTGAAGATGAGGATATCCTAGATTCTCAAGGTTGGTATTTCACTTATTAGAAAATGTACTTGATACTGGCAGCACATTTGAAATTTCCATTGTCAGCATATGCTGCTTAGATTAGTTAAAATGACTACAAAACAGAATAATAATATTTCTTGTTTTTGATATAGCGCCTTATTACATAAAAAGATAAGAACAAAAGAATTAGGAGCAGGAGTAGGTCATTCGGCCCTTCGAGCCTGCCGCGCCATTCAATAAGATCATGGCTGATTTTCTAATCCATCTCCACCTACCCGCTTTATCCCCATATCTCTTAATCCCTTTATCCACAAGAAATCTATCAATCTCAGTCTTGAATATGTTCAAGGACTGAGCATCTGCAGCTTTTTGGAATAGAGAATTCCATAAATTCACTACCCTCTGAGTGAAGAAGTTTTTCCTCAACTCAGTGCGAAAGGGCTGACCCCTAATTTTAAGACTGTGATCCCTGGTTATAGTTTCTCCAACCAGGGGAAAACAGTCTCCCACTATCTGCTCTGTCGTGCCCCTTAATAATCTTATAGGTTTCTACTATATTCTAGAGTTTATAGGCCTAGATTACTCAACCTATCCTGATAGCTCATTCTCGTCATCCCAGGTACCAACCTACTGAATCTACGTTGTACCTCCTCGAAGGCGAGTATATCCTTTCTTAAATAAGGAGACCAAAACTGTACACAATATGCTAGGTGCCATCTCACCAAGGTCCTGTACAGTTGCAGCAAGACTTCCCTACTCTTATATTCTAACCCTTTTGTAACGAACGCCAACATACCGTTAGCCTTCCTAGTTGCTTGCTGTACCTGCAAACTAACATTTTGTGACTGGTGTACAAGGTCACCCAAGTCCCTCTGAACGCTAATACTATTCTCTCCCCTTCTAAAAAATAATCTGCTCTACTGTTTTTACCACCTAGATGGATGACTTCATACTTCCCTACATTATACTTCATCCACCACCTACTTGCTCACTCACCTAGCCTATTTATATTACGTCATTGAGATGTCTGACGTATTTTGTGGGCAGAACCTAGCAGTCAATTTGCACAAAATATCTCCAGACAGTCATCTAGATATAAAAAACTGTCAATCTAATGCATTATCCTATTATCTAACGACAAAGAACTTTACATCTCACAATAGATTATATATTTTTAAGTTCATTAACAGATTTGTTAAATCCATAATCAATCAAAAGTACATTTCAATTTTAGATATCATCTAAGGCCTATTCTGTAAACCCATCTTTAGTCACTAGCAGACAAAATTCTCAATTTTTGAAAATTAAACTCTAAGAAACTAGCTCAAGGGAAGATGCAATAAATTTCTTAGTCTAATATGTGCATGGCAGTTGTGGTCATGTGTTAGCTCTGACAGCAAATATTAAGTAACATTAAACTAGACTTGGAATGACAATCATTTTAGACTTGTCCTTAGGGATCATATCACTTTCTATACATAAACACTGCTGAAATTTTCCAGGAAACCGTAGAACTTATATGCATAACACCGTACAAATCCCTAAAAGCACAGGATGCACTTTCAGTTGTGCAACTATAAATAAATTGAGAATCATCAGCACTGCTTTCCTAAATAGTTAGATAGTTATGCTGGTAAACCTTAATTAAGAACAACAATTAATGATGAGCTCATAAACATCAAGTAGAAAATGAATGACGTATAGTATGCAACGTCGTCTCTCTCTGTGATCAAGGTTCCCTCTGCCTCTTTTGTTCTCTGGTGCTCGCTACTGCATTTGATAGTTGATCATGCCCCTCCTTCCTCAACCACCTCAAACAGACCACACTTGCATGGTTCGAGTCCTACTTAACCAACCGTCATCACTTCATTCCCACAAACATTTTTTCCACCCTCCTCCAACTACCCTAAGTCTCCATCCATGGCCCACTTCTTTTCCTTACCGTATATCTCCGCGTATAAGGCGCACTTTTTTTCAGGTCGGAAGATCTCGAAAGTTGGGGGTGCGCCCTATACGCAGATACAAGCAATTTTGAGCCTCGGAGATACAGTAAACAGGGGGCGGCTGGCGCGCTGTCAGCCGGGGTTTGGTCAGTGTCCGGCGGGGGTTGGGAGGAGCGGGTGACGAGGCTTCGGCCTCGGCCGCCCGGACAGCGGCAGCGGCAGCGGACTTCAGTGCTGTGCTTACCTTCTGCCGAACCCAGTCTGCCTGCCTCACTCCCTGCCGCTCTCCCTCCCTCCCTCCCTGCCTGCGTGCCGGCCTGCCTCTCTCCCTCTCTCTCTCCCAGGCTGCCGGCCTGCCTCTCTCCCTCTCTCTCTCCCCCACGCTGCCGGCCTGCCTCTCACCCTCTCTCTCTCCCTGCCTCCCTCTCTCCCTCCCTGGCTGCCTGGCTCTCTCTCTCTCCCTACCTACCTGTCTCTCCTCGCTTCTGCCGGCAATATCATTGAAAATGCTTCCGTTTTTTTTCACCAAGAAAAGGTCAAAAACGGGGGGTGCGCCTTATACGCGGGTGCACCTTATACGTGGAGATATACGGTATTTATGTTATCCCTTTCGCCAATGTCATCCGCAGACAAGGGGTCAACTTCCATATGTGTGCAGATGACACCCAAATCTGCTTCTCCTGGAGCTGCAACTCCAGGTCTGCTGATGTTCTGTCAGCTTGTTCGTTGGACATCAAGACCTGAATGAGTACAAACTTCCTGCAGCTGAACATCAACAAGACAGAAGCCACAATGTCTTCGGTTCCGGTCCCTTCAACTTCCTCGACTTACAATATCAAAGTCCGCTTAAATTGTGCCCCCACACTGGGTGGTATCTCATAGCGCTTAACAGTGGCGGAGCCTGCCTCCGAGTCGGGGGGGTAGGGGGTGTAGATTGGGTGGAGGTGTTCATAAGCACAGTTGAAGAGGAAAGCTTTCAGGGGGGATTTGAAAAGGGCGAGAGAGGGCAAAGCAGAGAGACTGAGGGAGAGTGTTCAGGAGTTTGGGGGCATAGTGGTTGAAAGCACAACCTCTGATGGTGAGGCGGACGGTGCAAGGGATGAGCAGTAGGCTAGTGCCAGTCAAGTGGAGGCGCCGGGCAGTAGATTGGAGAGTGAGGAGGTCGGAGAGGTAGGGAGCAGCCAGGGAGTGAGTGGATTTGAACACAAGTGTGAGGATCTTGAAATCGATCTGATCGATGGAGCCTGGCAGAACTGGCGAAATGTGGGTACAGAGTTTGGTCCAGGTAAATATGCCGGCGGCAGAGTTCTGAATCAGCTGGATCTTTTGAATAGTGGGGCTGGAGAGACCACTGAGGACTGCGGTGGAATAATCCAAACGAGAGGTGATACCATCCTCCCCAGCTTTACTATCCACAAAAGCCAACTAATTCAGAACACTTCTGCCAGCTCTAAACTCCAACAACAATAACAACTTCTATTTATATAGCACCCTCCACGCCAGACGACGTCTCAGAGCGCTTAAACTCCATAACCCAATCACACCAATCCTCGCCAGACTCTGATTGGATCGACCTCATGATACATCTCACATTCATCTACAAATTGCTTCACACTCTGGCACCTCCCTACCTCGCTGACCTGCTTATCAGGTCCCTACTTTGCTGACCTGGCCACTCCATTGCCCACTATTTCCGCTAGGTTGACTCCAGTCTCCTGCTTGTCCCTCGTCCCTTCCACTCCACCATCGGTGGCCGTGTTTTCTTTTTCCCTCAATCCCTCTGCCTTGCCCCCTTCCTTCCCCTTTTCAGATCATGCCTGAAGATCTTTCACTTCGATCGAGCTTACAGTCACCTACTCCCTCCCCTGCTCGGCATCAGGCTCCATCACCCCAAGGGGACGTGAAGGATGCTATATAAATACAAATTGTTGTTGATGCTTTATGCGGAATTTATACCTGGACTATTCGATCTGCATGATAAATATAGCACACAATAATTTCAGGAATGCATACGAAGTGGAATTATAGCCTAAAGATCTAGTGAAGGAGCAGAGGGATCTGCGTACAATTAATGTCAGTAAAAGTGGCAAGTACAAAAAGCTGTCAAGAAGGCAAATGGGATTTGGGAATTTATAAACCACAGTATTCAATGAATTAGGGAAGTTTTAATGGAATTATTTAGGACATTGTTTGGAGGATTGTGTTCTATTTTGGGCTCCTCATTAAATATAAAATTTTGTGTTTGGGAACGAAATGTGTGCACTTTCTTTCTGGAGGGGTGCACCATTCTTAACTAATTCAGAAATTGGATTAAGCAAAGGTTAGGGGGATTTAGTCTCTGCTCCCAATGACTGCACTGTGGCCCCAACTCCAGTCCCCTGATGGGCCATCAGCAGTGCCCTGCAGGACTGGTTCGGGAGACTGCCACAGGGGATTGGCTGGATTCTGACATTTTTGCTAGTCTTAGAGCCAGCTCAGCTCCAGAGACCATGTGTACCAAAGAGGATAATAGAAGACTCTCAAAGGAGTTTCAGAAAAAGAGAATTGGAAGAAAAGTAATTGAGTAAAAAACAACATTTAACATATTAGTACGTACATCACAATTTTGAATGCAAAACTAACTTTTTACATTACCTTTCTGATGAAGTTCACATGGCATTCTCCTTTTTGCTGAGGTGGAGGGCATTCAGGGGGCACTGTATAATTGCTATACAAAGCATTCTGTTGTGCTGCATAGAAGATGGCAGATACAAATCTGATTTCAATAAAGTTCTCCTCTTTGATCACTTCAGTGATATCAAATGTCTATAATAAAAGAACAAAATAAAAAAATTATAATAATGCCTGAAAGTTAGCATATCTGTTAATTCTATGCGGACAAACCATCTGTAACAAAAAAGCTCCAAAATGGAATTATGATATTAAAAAATATTTCATTCTTCTATAGCTTCATATTCACTGTTGGTATTGGTCCTACTTTTGTCTGGTTGTTTTTTTACACACCTGGGCAGATCAATAAACAGTATTTCTGGACTTCAATGCACTCATCCCCCCAGCTACCCCCCCACACACTTACAATATTTTCCTAAAGACTTCTCCTTCTCCATAACTGCTAGAAAAAGTCCACATTTTATTTATAGCAAACGCCTTTGTCACCTCACCTCACAGCTGGACTATTCAAATGCCCTCCTTGCCGGTCTCCCCTCCACCACAATCCATAAAATCCAACTCATCTAAAACTCTACCACCCGCATACTCACCCGCACCAAACCTCGCTCCCCCATTACCCCAGTTCTTGCGAGACTTCACTGGCTCCCTATCCCAGAGAGATCAACTTCAAGATCCTCACCCTTGTTTTCAAATCCCTCCACTCCCCTGTATCCCCCTACCTCTCTGACCTCCTCTCTCCTCAAACCAGCTCCCGTTGCCTTCGCTCCACTGGGTCTGGCCTCCTCCATGTCCCCCGAATCCTCTGTTCCACCCTCGGCGGCTGGGCCTTCAGCCACGATGCCCCGAGGCTCTGGAACTCCCTTCCTCACTCCCTTCGTCTTGCCCCCTCCTTTCTCAGTTTCAGGTCCCAGCTGAAGACCTTTCTCTTCGACCCCGCCTTTGGTCATCTTTCTACCCCTGTCCCTTGCTCGGTCCCGGGATCCGCTATTGTGAAGCGCTCTGAGAAGCCGTCCGGCATGGAGGGCGCTATATAAATCAAAGTTGTTGTTGTTGTTGGTACTTCATCATTGTTGCAGAGGATTTGCAACAATGATGTCACCATGATGAGCACTATATCAAATGCAAATATCATTATTATATATTCACAAGAGAAGAGAAACTTGATAAATTAAAGCAAAATATCAGAGCCTTTGATTTCAATCTAGAGGGCTCAAAAATCTTCAGGTTTCCAAAACCCTGAGCCTATAAATTAAACATGTGAATGTGATCATAAATCCAAAGATAAACATTCAAGCTATTGGGGATATCTTTAATACAAGTTATGCTGCCGATTAGGAAATGAAGGCAATTTGGTCAAGAAGCCCATTTAGTGGTCATGAATAGTCAATGCTATTGATGGGACTCCACCAAAAATAACAGCCTCATGTGGAAAAACATGGATACATTTCTCAGTTGGCATTCAGGCCAAAGTAAAAAAGATAAACTTTTAAAATAGCTTTATTGTTATATGGGAAATACTATTATAACAGCAACAAGTTTTTGTAGATCTGCCAATTGTTACTGTTATGAGCTTTTAGTGAGGTTGGCAAGACTTGTTGGAATAATAAGATCCTGCAATTATTTCACACATATACAATTACAACTGAGAAACAAGTTTGTATCTGCTTTAAATAGTACCCTAACTATTTTTTATACAAGAGATTACTCACATATTTGATGAACATGTTGTTTGTAGTCCCGACGGTGATATTATTAACAAGCACTGTTGCAACGGTATCCATCCCCTCACAAACTAGATTTATTTTCTTCCATTTGCTGTTAAAGAATACATTGATCCAAATATCAAACTATATTATAATAGTATTTCTTGTATTTGATAGTGTGCCTTATCTCATTGAAAGGTTTTGAAACGTCAGAACAGTTTTCTGTAAAGTTTCTGTATTTGTACACAAACAAATGTAAGTGTAGTCAGGGGCAGCCCTGAAGGATAGCCCTGCTGTTTTACAGACCAGGAGATTGCTGATTTGAACCCACACTGTGTTTACTGGTCTCAGCCAGAGCTGCATATCAAGGCTAAATTATTCCAGGTCTTTCCAGGGTTAAGAGAGCTCCCACTCCTGATTGCTATCAGGGCACTCCTGCTAGTAAATGAGTATGTGGCAAAATAGTTTCAGGCATGCTTGTGATGCTTCCATGGTTAAATAGCCTGCCAACATTTACAGTCAATGATCTCAGTACAGTATTATGTATTGTATGCATGTGATAACTTCATATCTGACTTGTTTTCTTACCCAAAAGTTGACCAATCCCAAATAGCAAGCATATGAGCCTCTCTATTCTGCAGCCATAATTCAACAAATATAGATTCAACAAGTTTATTAGTTGTATGACATTAGTGGAGAGTATTTACTTGAACAGGGAAGAATAAATTGTTTCACTCATGTCACTTCCTCCCCTTTCCCCCAAACTCAAAGGCATTTGAGGTATCAGCCTGGCCTCAGTTGGTAGCCCCACCAATGGTGGTACTTTAACTCACAGTCAAAACTGACACCCTAATCCAGTATTGGGGGAGTGCTGCATTGTTTGAGGTGTCGTCCTTGAATGTTAAGACAAGGTCCCATCTGCCTGTTCAGGTGGATACTAAAGATCTAAAATTAGCACTAATCAAAAGAACATTGTTTCTCTCAATGTCTTGGCCACTCCATCCCACCACCATGATAAAATTGCTAATTCACTTCATGACTGTTTACGATTGCTATGCTGGCATGTTATTAAATGCAATATCAAATTCAAGCATTATTATTGTTATCCACCATTACCATTTATCTACTGTACTACACCTGTGTTCGAATCCAGGCAGATTTGGGCGAAACCTTGGGCAAGTTTCCTTACTCCACACGCTTAATAATAATCCCTCAAATAAAACAATAATAAAATTGGTCATTTCAATCCATGACATTGGTGGGACACTGCTGTGCGCAACTGGCTGCTGTGTTTTTGCCCACAAATATACAGTCAATTCACTTTACAGTATATTCTGTGAAGTGCTTTGAGACGTCTAGAAGATGTGAAAAGTGCCATATCAAATGCAAGGATTATTATTATTATTACTAGTCTAATGTAATAAATACACCCACTTCCAATCAGCCCAGTCTCTATCTAAACCATTAAAAACATTATATACTGGTAGATATTACCTGACATCAAGGGGAAGATTAAATGTCCTGCTGTACGTCCAGTTGTCCAGTGCAATCCATCTGTAGGTGTCATCATTAAATCTATAATAAGGATCCTAAAAGTAAACAGAAATGTTTTATTTACACCATAGCATGTTTTATTTACACCTTAGGATGTTATTCTATGACAATTTTTCTCAAACGTTCTGGTTAAACACATACAGTACTGTATCATGGCAAATTAAGTATAATGTAGGGAAGTGTGTAGTTATTCACCTTGGTAGTAAAAACAGAAAAGCAGATTATTTTCTAAAAGGGGAAAGAGTAGATAGTGTCAGCGTTCAGAGTGACTTGGGTGTCCTTGTCCACCAGTCATAGAAAGTTAGTTTGCAGGTGCAGCAAGCAACTAGGAAGACTAATGGTATGTCGGCGTTCCTTACAAAAGGGTTAGAATATAAGAATAGAGTCTAAGAGTCTTGCTGCAGCTGTATAGGGCACTGGCCCTAGAATATTGTGTGCAGTTTTGGTCTCCTTATTTAACAAAGGATGTACTCGCGTAGATTCACTAGGTTGGTTCCTGGGATGAGGGGGGTTGAGCTATGAGTATAGGTTGAGTAATCTAGCCTTATATTCTCTAGAATATAGAAGAAATAGAGGTGATCTTATAGAAACCTATAAGAGTATTAAGGGGCATGACAGAGTAGACAGTCGGAGACCATATCTCCTGGTTGGAGAAACTATAACTAGAGATTAGGGTTTAGCCTTTTCACACTGAGTTGAGGAAACACTTCTTTCCTCAATAAATTCCTCAATTTATGGAATCCTCCACCGCAAAAGGCTGTGGATGCTCAGTCCTTGAACATATTCAAGACTGAGATTGATAGATTTCTTATCGATAAGAGTTTCTTAAGGGATATGGGGATAAGACGGGTAGGTGGAGTTAAATTAGATCAGCCATGATCTTACTGATTGGCGGGGCAGGCTCGAGGGGCCGAATGGCCTATTCCTGCTCCTAATTCTTTCGTTCTTATTATGTAAATAAATAAATAACAATGAATACTTTCAATTTATACAACAACAAAATTATACTTGTATAGCGCGACAGTATGTAGGAGCAAAAACAGTAATACCATACCTTCCTAAAAACACAAACCTTCAATTATCTTCAATCAACTTACATTATTTGTGATCATACCACATTTATATATTTTTTTAATTGTTCCTGTTAAATATATTAAATATATATATTTATAGTAAAATATATAATGGTATTGAGAGATGGCTCCTGAAAACTAAAAGCCCTGGCTGATCTGAGATAACCCCCATTTGTAGATTATGCATATCACTTCTATGAAGGATCTGCATGTGGGGCTTCATCCTACCAAAATCTCTGATGGGAATAAATAACTCACTGCCCATTCTTTCCAATAGGTTATGTACAGTCAACTCTATTAATGGACTCCACCTACAACAATCAGCCTCACATGGAAAAAACATGTGTACTGTAAATACACTCAGTTGCATTCAGGCCAAAAGATCACTTTTGGCTAGGTCACTCACTATGGTCAAATGTCTTCCAAACTCAAATAACAATGATCAATAAACGTAAATGTACTACTCTTGCCGCTGAAGTCAGGTAATGTTTATACCATGTTTTTAATGACTTAGATAGACCAGGTTGATTAGAAGTTAGTGTACTTAGACAGTGGTAGTACATACTATAGAATATTTTTATGTAATAATCAATAAAACCTTGTTCTGTATCTTATCAAAAAGTCTCAAGGAGCTTCACATTAATAAAAATTATATGATATATATATATAACTCATTGAAAATTTTGATACGGAAGTGTCTACACACAGCCAAGATATGATACACCATTTTAGTGGGAGGATTGTTGACAAGGACATCTAACGTTCTCTTTGCAAACAGTGTCATGGATTCTTCAACATCCATGTGAAGATCCATATATACTTAATTATTGTTATCAAAATATTTCTTGCATTTGATTAAGGGCCTATAAACCAAACTATCTCAAACGTTTCACAGGGAATTACAGTCAGTTGTAGTGAGAGTCACCTCCCCACTCCGTTTGGCTCGTTGTCAAACTCTGCGACTGTGAAGCACTCTGGAACGCTACCCTGCATGAAGAGCGCTATATAAATGCAAGTTGTTATTACATGCATTTGTAGAATGTGGCAGCTAATTTTTGCACAATGTCCCACAAATATCCATGTATATAGTGAATGACCAATTTTATCTGAAATATTGTTGGCCAGGAGAAACTCCCTGCTATTTCGCGCAGTGTCATTGTTCAGTCTAGATGTATCTTTGAAGCAGAATACAATATCAGTGTTGTATGTAGAGAGCTAGTACATGTCATGTTTCCACAGATCAGTCCTAAAAGTCAGGGAGAAAAGCTTTTCACAAAGCATTTAGGTTTATAGCTAGAAACATAGTAATTTATACAACATTGCCATTTGGCCAATCATGTTTGTGCTGGCCCTTTTAAAGAGCAACCCTTTCAGTTCCATTTACCTGCCCTTTCCCCATCTGCCTGTCATTTACTCCTTTATATCTGTGACGCTCCCTTCTAAAAAGTAATATGGATTCTGACTCAATCACCACTCTTGGCAGGTCAATCCATATGCAAACAACTCTTGTACTTGAAAAAAATTCCCTTAATCTCCCCATGACTAACTTTCTTAAATTGATGCCCTCTAGTTACTGATTCACAGACTAATGAAAATTATTTCTTATTGACTTAAAAACCCTTATAATTGAAAAGATTTCTATCAAACCCCTCAATCTTCTTTGTTCCAGTGGAACACTTCCTCCACACTCTGCTCATAGGCCAAACCATTAATCCCCATATCACCATAGTAACTTTCCTGCAAACCTCATCGACGGCTTTGGCGCTTCAACATCTTTCCGAAAGTGAGGTACAGTAAAAGCCTGTTTATCTGTGACCCGATCAACCGTAACTTCCGTATAACCAGCACCTCAAAAAAAATGTCTGCATTTGACTAACCAGAATTTATCCGGAAAAATGCATTTTTTTTGTGTTTTTTTAACCGGCATTGACCAGGTCCTGAGGGTGCCAGATAAACGGGCTTTTACTGTAATTAAAACTGGATAGAATATAATTATAAAACCTTTCAAAAGGGAACTAGATAGCTAAAAGGGAATACATTTCCATAGACTTAATGATGATGATGCCTAGAGATAGACTGTAAGGCGAAAGCTTGGGCAAGTTTCTTTAATCCACACACAGGCCTGATAATAATCCTGCACCAATCAAAACTATAATAACTTGGTCACTCAAATATCAAATGGAAGGATTATATTATTATTATTATTATTATTATTTGTGGGTGAATGTAGCAGTCAATTTGTATACAGGAATGACACACAAACAATTATGAAGTGAATAACCTTTTTATTGCTGGTCAAGAAGAAACTGCCTTCTCTTTTCAAATAATACCATGGGATCTTTACCATCTGTGATCAGGGCTTTCTCTGTATCCTTGACCTCTCTGCTGTCTTCGACACTATCGACCACTCCATCTTCCTACACCGTCTCTCCTCCCTGCTCAATCTTCATGGACCTGCCGTCGCCTAGTTTGACTCTTATCTTTCTCACTGTCTCCACTTTGTCACCACCACCTCCAGACCACGCACTGTCACCTGTGGCATCCCCCAAGCACTATCCTTGGCCCCCTACTTTTCAATATCTACATGCTCCCACTTGGCGACATCATCTGCAGACATGGGGTCAACTTCTACATGTATGCAGATGACACCCAACTCTATCTTTCTGCCTCTACCCTCGATTCCAGGACCATTGCTGTCCTGACAGGCTGCCTGTCAGAGATCAAGTCCTGGATGAGAGCTAACTTTCTACAGTTGAATGTAAACGAGACTGATCACTCGTGCCAGCGATTTCACATCATGCACTGGCAGCATCAACCTCCCTGGTTGCACAATCCACTCACCAAGCCAGACAGGAACTTACAATAATAATAATACTTTAGGTGTCTTGTTCGATCCTCAACTGTCTTTCCTTCCCCACATCCAAGCCATGACCTGCTTTGTCTTTCGTCACTCCATAACATAGTCCAACTCCGCAAATACCACACCCCTCAGGCTGCTGAAACTTTCATTCATGCCTTCATCACACCCGGCAGGCGAGCCTTCAGCCACTCTGCCCCCAATCTCTGGAACTCCATCCCGCAGTCCCTCTGCCTCACCCCGAACTAGCCTCCTTCAAGTCCCACCTCAAGATCCTCCTCTTCGACAATCCTATCAGTCACCTCAAATTCCCTCCTTTCTCTCCACCCTCCTCAATCCCGACCCCAGCTTGGGTCTGAAACATTAGCTGTCCAGAGCCTTGGAATATCCTCCCGATGTGAATATAAAGGCGTTATATAAATGTAATTTTGTTATTGTTTAACATCAATCTGGACAGGCAAATGAAATCTTGGTTTAAACACTCACCCAACACAACAGACCTCCAGACTTTTGAGTGTTCCCTGAAAACTGCATTGAACTACATTTTGATCCTCTCAAAAATGGCAATTCATTATATGTCAGCTTGGACATTGAATGTAAATGGTTATGTAAAGTGGAGAGTCTCACAGTCAAGTCCAATTCTTTTTGTTGTATTAACATATACTTTTTACACTTCCAACCGAGATCATTGAAGGAACATTAAGGAGAAAGAGGTTGGTTTGGTTTTCAACTTCCCTACCTCGGAAAGCAGAGGTCAAATATAACAATCTTACTGAGATTAGCTACATCAGACAACCTAGAGATCAACTTTTCATTTTTAATGTTTCTTACGTAACATCATTAAGCTAAGCTTTACAAGTCCTGTAGCTTAGTGGTTCGAGCATTCGCGTGGCAAGCAAGAGGACTTCGGTTTGATTCCCCGGCAGTGAAACTAATTGGGCAAAATTCCTAACTGCACAAGGTTCTGTTCATCCAGCAGCGAGTAGGATCGCTGTTAGTCGATTGGCAGATCACTTTTCAGAGGGTAATAATTCCTTCAAAATAGTAAATAAATAATAAGTTGGTCATTCAATCCATGACTGTCTGTGGGACACCGCTGTGCGCAAATGGCTGCCTTGTTTCGCCCACAACATACTGCCAATTCACTCTATAGTACATTCTTGTGAGACACATTGAGACGCCTCGAAGACGTGATTACATCAAATGCATGGAATATTACTATTATTACCCCAGGTTTTATCCAGACTTAGAACAGTAACATGTCATGGAATTTTGAAAACACACAGAAGATGTGTCCCGACTCAAATTAACCTCAGTGGAAAAGAAATGCAGCCTTTCTACCACGGCACGAAAATGTAATTTTAATTCTAATACTTTCACAGACCTGCAAGTTTGTACTGTTCGTGGTAGAAACACCCATTTGTGATTTGAACTGTAGGGTGCCAGTCCCACATTAATGACGGCTCTGCCCAGCCAGGTGATAGCCCTGCCTGCCCTGCCCTGCCCTGCGGGGGTACACTGCCTGCCCTGCCCCGCCCGGTGGGGGTACACTGCCTGCCCTGCCCTGCCCTGTGGGGGTACACTGCCTGCCCTGCCCTGTGGGGGTACACTGCCTGCCCTGCCCCGCCCGGTGGGGGTACACTGCCTGCCCTGCCCTGCCCTGTGGGGGTACACTGCCTGCCCTGCCCGGTGGGGGTACACTGCCTGCCCTGCCCGGTGGGGGTACACTGCCTGCCCTGCCCCGCCCGGTGGGGGTACACTGCCTGCCCTGCCCCGCCCGGTGGGGGTACACTGCCTGCCCTGCCCGGTGGGGGTACACTGCCTGCCCTGCCCGGTGGGGGTACACTGCCTGCCCTGCCCGGTGGGGGTACACTGCCTGCCCTGCCCGGTGGGGGTACACTGCCTGCCCTGCCCGGTGGGGGTACACTGCCTGCCCTGCCCGGTGGGGGTACACTGCCTGCCCTGCCCGGTGGGGGTACACTGCCCTGCCCTGCCCGGTGCCACTCAGCGCCGCGCTCACGCACCTGGATGAGCCGCTGTTGGAGCAGGGCGCTGTGCACATTGCCGGGTACCGTGGCGCCGCTCAGGCCCAGGCTGCCATTGCCATTGCGGATGTGCCAGCCCTGCCCCCGCAGGCTGTACCCGCACAGCCCGAGGCCGGGCGACGCCGACATGAACAGCGCGAGAAACCACAACCGAGCGACCATACTCAATTCCCCGCCGCGCCTGCGCACAGCCTCCAGTCCGCAACCGCCACTGTGCGTGCCAGCGGCCGGCAGAATCGCGCTTGCGCACAGCAACCACCCCCCCACCCCCAACCGCCACTGCGCGTGACAACGGCCGGTCAGACCACGCCTGCGCACAGCCCCCACCAACCAGATGGGGTTGACGCCCCATTGGGCGGGTTTGTGCTGTTAGTGCCTAAAAATAACTTTGGGCGGGTTTACAACAACAACAACAAAACTTACATTTATATAGCGCCTTTCACGTCGAGAGGACATCCCAAGGCGCTGTACAGTCAGGTAGGACAAGAGCAGGGTGGGAAGGATCAGGGCAGGATGAAGAATAGTAGGAAAAGTAACTGTATTAATGGGCGAAACGCCAACAATATATACGGTACTGTATATTCTTTTAATGTAAACCTGTAAAACTTTGTTTGTTTGTTTGTTTCCCTCCCCCCCCCACCCCTTTGAAAGCCCCGAGCCACCTCAGCCACCCTGCAGCCGACACGGTGTATTGGGCAAAAGCAGAAATGACTGGGAGCACTCAGCAGGTCAGGCAGCATCTATGGAGAGACGTTATATTGGGCTACTTTTGGGGCTGGTGTTTGGTTGGACATTGGGCTATTTATACACCTCTCTGTCTGTGTCTCCTCTGGACGGCAGAAGGGTGTCTGTCGCTCTGCGACGGGAGGCGCTCTGAGACGCTGTCCGGCGTGGAGGGAGCAATATTGCTTCCATTTGCCGTCAAACCTCTCCTGCAGACGGGGGTCCCCACTGAGAGGCGGGGGAGGAGCGAGTGAGCAAACGCACAGCAGATCAACATCAGAGACATGGAGAGGGAGGGGGCACAAACAGGGGAACAAAATAACACTGCAATAAATTACACCAGGAAGGGGCAAAACACAACTACAAGGGTCTCTTACAGCAAGCCACTGGGAGGACGAGCTAATGTAGGTTAGTGAGAATGGAAATAATGAGGAACAATATACAGTAAAAGCCCGTTTATCCAGCACGCTCGGGACCGGACCAAAGCCGGTTAAGGCACTTGCCGATATTCGGCCGAAAATGCAAAAAAATATATTTAAATGCATTTTTCCAGATAAATTCTGGTTAATTGAATGTGGACCTTTTCTTTGCGATGCCGGTTATACAGAAGTTACGGTTGATCGGGTGCCAGATAAACGGGCTTTTACTGTACCCTGTGAAATACTTTGAAACATAAGTTACTATATCAAATGCAAGGATTATTATTATTATATTAGAGACTAGAGAAATTGGTTTTGGGAGTTTGGAGCTTTTGAAGGCATTCAACTGGAGCAGAGATTGAATCTAACATATCAAGGTATCCATCTCTTGTTTTTGAGTTATTTTCCATACATCAAAAGAATTCCTAGATTGTTTTGACCCTTTCCATAAGATTGGATCCAGATTTCATTCACTCACTGGTGGATCAATGAATTGTTTTCAGAGTGGGAGCTTCACATTTTTAAATGTTTGTTGGAATTATAATTTCTTGCAACAACATGGTGATAAAAGAATACATAAATCAGCTTGCATATCCTGCTATACCCACTGAGGAATACTTTTCAAAGAGCAGCTTTGAATGTTTTTTTGTTCCACAATTTGAAAAGTTATCAACACTTTCATACAGGTTACAAATTAAGTGCCATTCGTCTTCATTGTTACATTTTCCAAGCACATTTTTCAATTCATGAAAAGTTCTAAATTTATATTTTAGATAGTTATCAAGAGCAAAACGTGGCTCTAAAGGTTCTGTGCTATTATGGTTCTAGAGAAAGAATGAACATTAAATAGAAATAATTTCTCTGCCCCTAGATGAATTATATGTCTTGTTCCACATTGCTAGTTGTTGACTGGTCAATTGATCAATCAGCAGTGTCAGATTTGGAGCAGATCAATAAAAGCCAGGAAATATTTCCTTCAAGGAATATTTTTATATCAGACTATTAGTAGTCCTCACTGTGCTTTAATGCAGAGTAAATTAGCCATGCATTTGGGGAAAAATAGTGGTAGTACAATAAGAGAATCAGTGATCCTCACTAATTAGAACCAATCACTTTATGAATACCAAAATAGAATGCGACTGTCCTGAATCTAGGATAGAAAACTTACCTTGTTGTGATTCGTACTCACCGTGGTACACAACTCA
The DNA here is from genome assembly GCA_035084275.1 of Hydrolagus colliei. Classification (NCBI taxonomy): domain Eukaryota; kingdom Metazoa; phylum Chordata; class Chondrichthyes; order Chimaeriformes; family Chimaeridae; genus Hydrolagus; species Hydrolagus colliei. Next base: position 4,763,879 of record CM068742.1, on the reverse strand, counting down.
CCTCCGTTCCCTCAAAAGCCAAGTGAGAGCAGTTGAACGCACCTGGCTCAAATCTGGCCTCACCGTCCACCGGCAAATCTGGCTGGACCGCATCATATTTTACCGCTCCGCCCTAGCCACCGCCAAATCAGCCTTCTACTCCAGGATAATCCTGGAAGCGAAGGACAACCACCGCCTCCTCTTCGCCACCACCAACCAGCTCCTCCGACCCCCCCGCCTCACTTCGCAGATCCTCTCCTCAAACGATCGTTGTGAGGAGATGCTGGACTTCCTCGAGTCCAAAATTGAGAGAATCCGCTCTGCGATTTCCTCCCCCCACCACTCCTCCACCTCCGCGCCCTCATCAGTTACCTCAACCCCCACTCACCCCCCATTTCACACTTTCAACCCCACCACCCCGTTTTCAGTCACAAAAATAATTACCTCCATGAAACCCACCACGTGCTCATTGGACCCCAACCCCACCCCCCTCCTCCGCACCCAGCTCCATTTGGTAGCCCCGCTCATTTCTGACACCATCAACCTTTCCCTCTCCTCAGGCACCTACCTCCCTTAAAACAGCCACCATCACCCCTATCCTGAAGAAACCCTCCCTTGATGCGTCGCAACCATCAAGTTACCGACCCATCTCCAACCTCCCATTTTTATCCAAGGGTCTCCCAGCTCCGCTCTTTCCTTTCAACTCACTCACTTTTTGAACCCCTCCAATCAGGTTTCCGCCCGATTCATAGCACAGAAACTGCCCTGGTTAAGGTTACAAATGACATCCTAACCGCCTGTGACCAGGGCTCCCTCTGCCTCCTCGTCCTCCTTGACCTGTCTGCTGCGGTCGACGGTTGATCACACCATCCTCCTTCAACGTCTTTCCTCCCACCTCAACCTTCAAGGCACAGTCCTTGACTGGTTCCATTCCTATCTGACCCACCGTTTACATTTTGTTTCTTCCAACGGTTTTTCTTCAAACCCCCGCACAGTTTCTCACGGCGTCCCTCAGGGCTCTGTTTTAGGCCCCCTCCTTTACACCCTTTACACGCTCCCTCTGGGCGATGTCATCCACAAACATGGGGTAAATTTCCACATGTATGCGGACGACACCCAGCTGTACCTTTCTGCCTCATCCCTCAACCATCAGACCATCGATGTTCTGACAGCATGTCTGTCCGACATCGAGTCCTGGACGAGGGACAACTTTTTGCAATTGAACGTGAGTAAGACCGAGGCCCTCCTGATTGGCTCAAGCCAGCGCCTCCGCACATCGGGCGCTGCCAGCCTCAACATCCAAGGCTGCACTCTCCACCTCACAAAGCCAATCAGGAACCTCGGCAACATGTTTGATCAAAAACTTTCCTTCCTCCCCCACATCCGCGCCTTGACTGGCACCGCTTATTTCCACCTGCGCAACATTGCCAGGTTCCGCAACTATCTTACCCCCCGCGCTGCCGAAACACTCGTGCACACATACATCACCTCACGGCTGGACTACGGAAACTCTCTCCTCGTCGGCCTCCCCAGTTCCTCCATTCACAGGCTGCAGGTCATCCAAAACTCTGCAGCCCATGTACTATCCCGCACCCGCCTCCACGACCACATAACCCCCACCCTCGCCCGTCTCCACTGGCTCCCCATTCTCCAGAGGATCGAGTTCAAGATGCTCGTCCTCACCTACAAGGCCTTACACGGCCTTGCCCCGCCCTATTTAGCCGATCTACTTTCCCCCTACAAGCCCATCCGGACCCTCCGTTCAACAGGACTTGGCCTGCTCCAAGCCCCCCGCCCGAACCGCCCCACCATCGGAGGCCGGGCCTTCAGTTTCTCCGCTCCCACCCTATGGAATGCCATCCCTCAATCCCTCCGTTTCGTTTCTTCCCTTTCCTCTTTCAAGGCCGGTTTGAAGACTTTCCTCTTCGACCGTGCCTTTTGTTCCACCCCGAACTCTTCGACCTCCCCTTCGTGTTTCACCCCTTCCCAAACACTCCTCTCTCAGCTCGGGTCACACGCCTCCTGTGCAGCGCCTTGGGACGTCCTCCCGACGTGAAAGGCGCTCTATAAATGTAATTTGTTGTTGTTGTTGTTGTTGTTGTTGTTGTACTCGCGTACAATGACTCCATGGCCTGGCATCTCCATACCTAATCTGATCACATCCCTTCTCCCCATCCTGCTTCATTAAGCTGGATCCGGCCTCCTGCATATCTGTCAACCTCTCCGCTCCACTGTCGGCAGCTATGCCTTCAGCCATTACTCCCAAATAAATGGAACTCTGCCTCAATCTCTCCTAAGGAAGTTGGGCATAATTCCTGGACAGAATGTAAATTGGTTACTCAGTCCACTATTGTTTGTGGGACACTGTTGTGTGCTGCCGCATTTTGACCACAAAACATAGTCAGTTTCACTTTACAGTATGTTCTGTAAAACGCATTAAGACATCTTGATGTGATAAGGCTATACATCAACTGCAAGGACTATTATTGTTAACATGGTTACACTTGCTGTACCTTTGATGTAATACTACACAACTTGCATATTTCTATGGGCATTCCAAATATTTTATAACTTTGAAAATAACTTTGGCTCATCACAGATGCCTCACTTAACCTCTTTACAAAAAACTAGTCCTATGGCAAAGTTCAATAGAAAGATTTAAAGGTGGTGCATCACATTTAAAATGTACTCAAATTAGCATGTCATGCTTTAAAAAATACATTTATAACTGCAATTTGGACTTGTGGAGTCCTGTAGCTCAGTGGTTAGAGCACCCGCCTTACAAGCAAGAAATCTGGGTTCATTTCCCAGCCAGGGCGAAACATTGGGCAAGTTTCCTTACTTCACACAGCTGATAATAATCCCTCAAAAAAAATTGGTCATTTCAATCCACAGCTGTTTGTGGGACACTGCTGTGTGTATTTGGCTGCTGCATTTCGCCCACATAATCAATTCACTTTGCAGTATATTCTGTGAAGCGCTTTGAGACATTGATAAGATGTGAAAAGCGCTATATCAAATCCAAGGATTATTATTATTATTATTTAAAGTGTGAATATACAAAGAGCGCAATATCAAATGCAAATATTATTATTTCCCCACTCATCCATTTTAAATAAGTGGGGTTTCCTTGGAGGTAAACTGACATGCCTGAATATTAATTAATTGTCCTCTCTCCATGGATGCTGCCTGACCTGCTGTGTGTTTCCAATGGCTTGTGTTTATACCAGATTTTCAGCATGTGCAATACTGTACCTTTTGTTTAAAATGTATAGACAAGTCATTTTACAGTATATTTCATGAAGTGCTTTGAGATATCTTGAAGATATGATAAGGCTCTATTTCAATGTGGGGATTATTATTACATAGCAGCTAATTTGCAGAAAAAGTTAAAAAATTGAATTGGATCATCGGCTCCGGAAAGCAGAAAAACGTCCTCCGCTTTTCAAATAGTACACAAAATATATAGTGAGCCAGAGTACAGATTTCACTAACTTAATAAATATTTTTAGAGTGTCATTTTTCTGATACAAAGGTATGCTATTGAAGTAAAGTTGTATATGGTGAACAGCAAGCATAAGTCAAATTATTCCACTTAAAAGTAATCACTTCACTATTTAGAGAATTCCTGGTGTAAACCTACATCAAAACCAGTCATCACGCTTTTCTAAAAACAGGAAGCTTGAATATAATGAAAATTAAAGAACAATTTTGCTTATCATTTCTAGAACCAGAATTTTGGAAGTTTTTTAAAATTAGTTTAAATTATTTCCTTAACTGAAAAGTGGGAAAGGTTTAAACTGAGGAAGAAAAGTCAAAGAGCAAATTCATAATTTTGTGGTTAATAGTAAAACTATTACAAATGTAGTTCCTAAATCAGAACTGTAATTTTCAAAGTTAAAAGTATTTGTAATGCCCAGTTACACTGATACTACTGCTTTGTGCCAATAGAAATGATTATCTAATTCTATAATTTAGCCAATATTTATGTGCTAATTAACCAGAAGTTTGTTTCACAGCACTAATATTCAGATATAATTGGACATCATTCCAAGTCTCCAGTTTCAATTAGATGGCTAGTTGGCATTATAAATAACACAACCATTCAAATGTTACATCATAAAAAGAGCAATCTATCCAAGGACTACTTTACTACATATATGTTCCTCTAAACTTCAATACAGTTATACTGTACCCTGTAAGGTATTTAAGAGTAATCTTCAAATCCAGGCAAATATTGCTAATTATATTCATAAGAGATGGCCTTTCAGAGCATCATTCATCAGTTTATGTGTAGTTTGCAAAACTCAACCACCCTTTCAGGTGACATTAATACATCTAAATGGTCTGACTTTCTCGCCTTGCTGTCTATATCTGAAAGCACCAATTGGTGTCAGATTTCTCATTAAACATCTCAACTTTTTTTTCGAAGAGGCACAGCTTATCTAATCATTATTAAGTCCTCTGAGCACATTGGGAGATTAGACTACTTCCTTCCCTATGTACTGCTGCTAAGATCACAACAGCTTTGATGACAAACCATTCAGTCTTCCATTTCCAGCATACCAACTTTTTCTCCTGCATTACATCCTCCGGGTTTGAAGGCCTGGGTGCCTCATAATTTTATGCAGTACTCCAGGTGCATCCTGATCAATTTAATAAGGGCCTCCAAGACTTTGGGCAGAGGTACGAATTCAGAGTACAATTCTGCAGTAAGTGTAGTCCAGAATTCTAATCACCACTTTTTCCACCTCACGTGGACTTGGTCAGAAAGTAACACCTGTAACATTTTCAATTCTTTGAAAATTTCTATCCTACCCATGTATGGCCACTACTGAAATAATCATCACTTGCATTTACATAACTCAGATCAGAAAGGATAGAGACTTGCAGTGCTCAACAGTGGCTGCACTCATCAGGCAAGAGCGAGAGGTGTCGGTAGGCACTTATACTTTATGCTGAGTAGGTTTATACTGTACAACCATTCCCCATAGCTCATCCCTCAGGATCAATGCAGTCCCTAAATTCTACTGTAAAAATTATGTACACAATGGTTCAGTGCTTTGGATTTAATAATGTGGTCATCAAACCACTTTCCTGTTTTATTATTGCTTTACCGTTTGAACGGTGAATTTGAATGGTGAGCCACTTCCAACGTATTCTTTGGCAAATTCTATCCCACTTTAGAATCAACTTCTCTACAACAACAACTTTGATTTATATAGCGCCCTCCACGCCAGATGGCGTCTCAGAGCGCTTCACGATAGCGGATCCCGGGACCGAGCCAGGGGCAGAAAGGTGACCAAAAGCGAGGTCGAAGAGAAAGATCTTCAACTGTGACCTGAAACTGGGAACAGAGGGAGGGCAAGGCGAAGGGAGTGAGGAAGGCACTTCCAGAGCCTCGGGGAGTAATAGCTGAAGGCACAGCCGCCGAGGGTGAAGAGGAGGATTCAGGGGACATGGAGGAGGCCAGACCCAGAGGAGCGAAGGCAGCGGATGCTGGGTTGGGGGAGAGGAGGTCAGAGAGATAGGGGGTGCAGAGGAGTGGAAGGATTTGAAATCAAGGGTGAGGATCTTGAAGTCGATCCTCTCTGGGATAGGGAGCCAGTGAAGTCTGGCAAGGACTGGGGTGATGGGGGAGCGAAGCTTAGAGCGGGTGAGTATGCGGGCGGCAGAGTTTTGGATTAGCTGGATTTTGTGGATTGTGGTGGAGGGTAGACAAGAGAGGAGGGCATTGCAATAGTCCAGCCTAGAGGTGACCAAGGCATGGACCAAGGTTTCAGCAGCTCTAGTGCCTTAAGGTCGCTTTTCAAAGTCTAGGTACACCACACAAAAAGATCATCTGAAGTTTCCATACAGGAATTCTCTCATTTTGTTCCAAATCCAATTGGACAAATCATTTTTTTAAAATCATCTAAGCCAGGCTAATGGGTCTTTGAATACTAAATCTATAGAAAATGCAAACTCTGCATTACCACAAAAGGGTTGAATCAGAAAGCACATAAGAATGGTTTCTGCAAGGATCAGGACTAATTCATAAATGCCATAAACTGATACAAGCTGAATGGTACTATAAAAAAAGAAAACAGTTGTGTGGTGCACAAGTTCAGGATCCAAGACACTTTCCTCTATATCAGATATCTCTGCCAAAATATTAAGTAAATACTGTGGCATAGTAACAAGGAATACTTTGGTCTGGAAAGTCATAATGCTATATGCTCAAATGCTTTGAAGATAATCAAATTATGTTGCCCTCTCTAAAAGATCATAAAAATATTGAAGTACTAGAAGCTATGAATTCAGTTGATCTGTAAGCCTTCGAGTGAATTGTGGTATTGCCCAAGTTTATATATTGTATTCTCTTCTCTATATCCAACATACAGCTAACAGTTTTTCAACCCCTCAATAAAACTTCTGAGAATTATATAAGGTTTAGAAGTCACGGTTCGCAAATTCTACGTATGAATTGTAAATTTTAATATACCATAGTCTACATGCAAATAGCATACCAAAGTTTGGAATAGTTAATACAAGTATCATGTTCTTTTTTCTATCCATTTAAAAATAAGGGACTTCTTTGGTTAAGAAAATTCAGCTCAACCATATCTTCTGACTTCCAATAACTGAATATTTAAAAGTAGTCGAAAAGAAAGTTATTGTGGAAACCAGTGACAATCACACCAACAATAGCTTAAAGCAGCAATAGCAGTTTGCATCCTACAAATAAATTTAAATATTACAACAAAAATACATTTGTATAGCGCCTTTCATTTTGGGAGCACATCCCAAGGTGCTGGAAGTTCCACTTAAGAACATACATAAGAATATAAGAATTAGGAGCAGGAGTAAGCCATTCGGCCTCTCGAGCCTACTCCACTATTCAATAAGATCATGGCTGATCTTCTATTCTAACTCCATCTACCTGCCTTATCCCCATATCCCTTAATCCATTTATCTACAACAAATCTATCAATCTAAGTTTCGAATATGTTCAAGGATTGAGCATCCACAGCCTTTGGAGTAGAGAATTCCATAAATTCACTACCCTCTGACTGAAGAAGTTTTTCCTCAACTCAGTCCGAAAGGGCTGACCCCTAATTTTAAGACTGTGACCCCTGGTTATAGTTTCTCCAACCAGGGGAAACAATCTCCCACTATCTACTCTGTCGTGCCCCTTAATAGTCATAGGTTTCTATAAGATCACCTCTGATTCTTCTATATTCCAGAGAATATAGGCCTAGATTGCTCAACCTATCCTCATAACTCATCCCATGTACCAACCTAGTGAATCTACATTGTACCCCTGCAAGGCGAGTACATCCTTTCTTAAATAAGGAGACCAAAACTGCACACAATATTCTAGGTGCAGTCTCACCAGGGCCTTATACAGTTGCAACAGGACTTCCCTAATCTTAAATTCTAACCCTTTGTAACGAACGCCAACATACCGTTAGCCTCCTAGTTGCTTGCTGTACCTGCAAACTTAATTTTTTGTGACTGTTGTACATGGACACCCAAGTCCCTTTAAACACTATCTAGTCTCTCCCCTTCTAAAAAAAAATCTGCTCTACTGTTTTTACCACCTAGGTGGATGACTTCACAAGTCCCTACATTATACTTCTGCTTCCAACTGTAATATCTGTAAATTTACATCTGCCACTTATTCATTTCTGGAACTGCATTCTTAATTTCCACTTGTTACTATACAGGCATGATAACTTGATCCAGAACACTATATTTTAAGAAGCAAAATACATCAATAAGGCATTTTGAAACCACTAGGTTTGGCAAAATAATTCATTTTGTACCATTAAACTGTTCTGAATGGCTCTTATCTAATTATTACAATGCTTTAGACTAGATATCAAACATGTAGTTATTTCAATAGTCATTCATTCAAAGAAGGATCAAGTTGTACTATATTCATTCAGGCTGCTCAAAACTGGTTTATGCAACTTTATTAAGGAAAAACACAATGACGATGAGCTATTAGTTGATCAGTCTACCACAAACAGATTTGAATCATAATTCAGTGCCATGTAAAACAGTGCCGTGGAAAACAGATTAACTAATAGTTTTATTTTTTTTTAAAAAGCAGTACTTTAAGTGAAATTTACAAAATTATCTGACCTAGTTTTCTGAGAGAGGAAGGAAGATTGAGACAGTAAGTTCCACTTCCGTTCTGTGTAGAACCAACAAAAACCTTCAGTCATTCCTTTTATTAACATGCATAAAATACAGCATATATTTTAATTAATGCCGATGCTATAACATTCTGCCAATCACCATCAATAACCAAGTTATGAGCATAAAGTAAATCATGGAAACTAAAATGTTATTTATCAAGGGAAAATGAAAGAAGCTGTAGCAACACCACAGCAATCCTTTAAGGATAGAGTTTAACTGCTGCTGCATCCAATTTCAAGTACAAATCAGCACTTTGTTACAGCAATGAGGAATGCATCATAACCAAGTTATTATGAAGGTGCTGGCCACTTAACACATGCTCCATTTATAAAAGGTCAGAATTCCAGATGATTGATGAAACTACATTAAAAATTCAAAAGCTGGTCTTGTCCAAGCAGTAGTACATCGCCTTCTCACGAGAGCATGTGGATTGGGAGTGGAGGGGGTGGGGGGCAAATATGTCTTACATATGGGGGCAGCCAAATAGGAAAACCAGAGAAAATCTGTAATTTAAACTTTATTCCAGCTATAATGTATTTCAAATTCCAAGGTATCACATTGCATACTTCTGAGTCCATTCCCGAGCTATTCTGTTGTACCTGCAACAGAAGATAAAGGGAGTCAATAAAATGTATTCACTTCAATTGAATATTGTCAATAACAGAGATGAACAAAACTCAAAATGAACAAAGGAATGACTACAAAGGAAATAGCTAACTTAAGTGTCAATACATGGTACTAGATGTTCGCAATTACAATTACCCATCTTATCTATACTGCAATAGCAACAGTGGAATACTGCACATAAGCAACAACTAACTGAAGTGCATCATATTTTCCTGGACAAAACAGATAGGGAAAGATCAAGGAAAGATCAGAGGATATAACTTCACCTGAAACAAAACCTCACTGGGGGAGAAGAGGAAATGGAAAATCTCCAACCAAAGAGTAGTTTCAAAGCAAATTTAAAACAATTAAAGCTAACAATCGGTCACACTCAATTACAAGATGCAAAAATCTTTTGTGGAGTCCATCATGAAACAATCATGCAGCTTTCACCACGGAATTAGAGAAAACAAAATCTCAGGAACTGCATACAATACACACAATAGGGTGGATTATCTTGTTCATTAATCTTTGTAATGTCACCGAAGTTTTACAGATGGCTATTCGGCCCACCGAGTCATGTTCTTATATTAATTTCAGAAAAGGGGATTTAAAAAAAAAATATCCAGTGTTGTACACAAAGTTAATTTTGGTAAATACTTCAACTTCTACATATTTAATAGAGCAGGAACAGGCAACTTCACTGCAAGGTAACCGCTGCAGCGTGATCAAATTCTATCATTCAGATTCCAAGGGTTCTAAAGGTCAAAAAGTACATTAAATGGTATGCACTTCAAAAACGTGATTTGGCTTTAAAATCCATTCCACTACACTTCTACTGCGATATAAGTAAAGACACCAACACTACAGCACACAGTTTTATAAATTAGGTGATCAGTGCAACAACCAGGCTATGCTGAGTTAGCTTCCAGATCTGCTGTTATAACTGGAATCACCATCTCTGCGGTGGTGGGCGGAGGGGGAAATATTCTGTTATTATTAAAGCATCCTACCAGAGGGTGCTTATAGTGGAATACCTATAATCGTAGTTTAAGATGATTTAACATTATATTCCACAGATCAAACATTCAGATAGCTAAAACAAAATGACAACGTAAAAGCAACTATAGCAACACAACATGGAAGTTGCTACAGCTACTAGTACAATTGTAGATTCATGTCATTCTATTCAGTGCTAAGCTTCATAAGTTACTAAATTTGTTCAATTCAATGTTTAACTGAACTATATAAACAGAATAGCAAGTATACAAAATAATCTCCAACTATTACTTATGCTGTACCATCAGTTCTAAATGTATAAGCATCTCACTGGAGTTCATTCTATCCTACATTACTTTCCAGATTTTGGAATCTCATTACAAGCTTGAAATAAACTGACTGAAAGAAAAGCTTTAGTTTTGCATCATTCCTGTGTTTCTAATCTGCCTTAAACACACATAATCATTGAGACTACAAAAAAATGAAACAAAATTAAAGGCAGGAGAGGACTTTTTTTTTAAAAAAAAGAATGCGTTAAGAAAAACACATTCTGTACATCAAGCCTGCCTCTTTCAGACCCACAAACTATTCCATTATTCGTTTCACTCCCCGAAATGCTACTCCCAAAATCTCAACGGTAATGAAATTTAAAACCTCCAGTCTATTGTCCAATCACCAATATTCAATTGAGACAACATCTCTCACCACCCCCACCCCAACATAAATCATATTGCTCCTTGAGTTCTCATTTTATTTTGCAACTATCTTTATATTCAATACTCTTCACAATGAGTTAAAAGTGTATCCATTCTTTTTTGTTGAAGTCTTGTGATATATCTTCCTTTATTAGGAACAAGGGGGAGAAGGTAAGAAATGCAAAATAATTTAAATACAATTATTTTAACAATCAGTAAGGCATGCTCTGTCAGTGAGGGGAAATGTGGCAGAAATTAAACAGCATTGCAGAATTCATCAAAAAGGCTCAAACATTCAACTTTATTTTGACAGTGACATGCACATATAAAAGATCCTCACAGCAAAGAAATTAAACTTCCCTTGGCAGAAGGAACATGGCACTATACATATAGCAAGTTAGGATTCCGTACTTTATTTCCTAAAATAGCATACTTACAGAATTTAATTCTTCAATAACAAATTACATTTGTATGGTGCCTATCACACTGGGAGGACATTCCAAAGCTCTGGACAGTCAGGGATTTGGACCAGAGGGTTGCAGATCAGGTGGAGGAGGGTGGCTGAAGAGGAGGGCCAGAGATGCACCTTGAAGGAGGCAAGGGAGGGAACGAGGCGAAGGGACTGCGAGATGGAGTTCCAAAGGGTGAGGGCAAGGAGGCTGAAGACCTGACCACAGGTGGTAGGGCAGGCCAGAGATGTGGAGCAAGCCAGAGCCTACTGAGCGAAGTGTTTGATATGGGATTAGTAGGTCATAGAGGTAGGAAGGAGCAAGACTACGGATGGGGTAAGGCGGTCTTTTGACAGCAAGGATGAGGATTTTGAACTCTATCCTCTGGGATATGGGGAGCCAGTCCAGGGTGGGAGTGAAGTGATGGGTCACAGTGCTTGGTATGGGATAAATTATTCAATCGAATAAAGTTTAAAGAATCAAGATAGCTTAGTATTCTAGTAGTTAATATTTTAATATGCACAGATCAAACATTTTCACCCCCAAAACATCACTCAACAACAAAGAAAAAGCTTGTGACCATTTATTCTCTCCCATCCCCAAGACATGCTCAAACTGGTTAGCTCAAACCAAATTATTTTATACACCGTGCAGCATGGAGTTTAGTTCAAAGTATTGCTTTTGGTGCATTAATCCTCAAGGTGCAAGCACCTTACCCAGGGCCTAGAGCATTGCATACTTCTCTGTCCACTCCCTTGCTAGCCTGTTATACCTATTAAAGTTGACAAGTACAAAGTCAGGCCTACAGGTAAACAAATGCTTCTATAAATCAGTTTTTGCTAGTTCTAAAATAGTTTTCAATCTAATTTGAAGTGTTTCAATGGCAAGTTATGATACAGCAATCTCAAAAATCACTTACACAATGAGCTGTAATCTTTTTATAGATCAATGGGCATTTACTCTACATATATACAGTCAATTCACTTTGCAGTATAATAATAATAATAATCATCCTTGCATTTGATATAGCGCTTTCCACATCTTATCAACGTCCCAAAGCGCTTCACAGAATATACTGTAAAGTGAGTTGACTGTATATATTTGTGGGAGAATCGCGGCAGCCAATTGCGCACAGCAGTGTCCCACACACAGTCGTGGATTGAAACTACCAATTTTATTATTGTGTTTTTTTGGAGGGATTATTATTAGGCGTGTGGAGTAAGGAAACTTGCCCAAGGTTTCGCCCTGACCTGCCTGGATTCGAACACAGGTCTCCCCAGCTTGGTTTCCCCAGCTTGCAAGACAAGTGCTCTAACCACTGAGCCACAGGAGCTCCACAGTATATTCTGTGAAGCGCTTTGGGACGTCGATAAGATGTGGAAAGCGCTATATCAAATGCAAGGATTATTATTATTATACAAGTTTGTTTCTTTTTTAAAAACAAAATTAGATAAAATATTCCAAAACAAATTAAGCAGTACATTTATTCAACAAGTAGCTGAGCCATAAATACCATACGGTTTACATTTATTTAACATGGTTCACGTTGGTAGGATGTCTTAAAGTGTTCAACACTGCTGGTTGGGCATCCGAGCTAAAGGCGAGAGAGCCAAAGAGGATGGGGAGGGTAAAGATGACCCAAAGCCATCAAACAGAAAGGTCAAGAAAAACGGGAAAAGAGTGAGAATGAAAGAGAAAGAGTGGAGTTCCAGAGAACAGGGTCAGAAATGTCTGAAATCCCAGATAGGACAGGGATGATATCAGGCCAGTATGCAATGAACAAAGGGAGTAGCAGAATCAGTTGAATTGAAGGAAGGATCTGAAGGAGAGAACAAAGATCTTGAATTTGATCTGCTGGAGTGTATGGAGCAGTGAAAAAACAAATAGAAGTCTTTAGCACAGAAGGCCCCTCATGTCTGTGTATGTTTTTTTTTACCCTTTTATTCATACAATTTTCCAGCTCTTTCCCCATATCCCTAAATATTTTTTTACAAATAGTCCTAAGTTCGATCTGTACTCAGTCAGCAATGCAAAGTTGCAGTCATTGTTCATTTCTATTATTTTTTCTATCTCTGAAATATTACCCATTCCACAACCACTCCCCACACCCAAGTGATATTCATTGCCTCTAAAAAGTTAATTGATGCTCTGGTCACCAAGGATAATCTCTTTAAAAGGCTCTCTTGTCCAGCTTTGCTAGCTCCAACTCATCTAAACTTGGCAGCCCATGTTCTCTCCTGCACTAGGCTCCACATTATTCTCAACAAGCAATATCAAAAGCCAGCACTTCAGTAGATAAGATCCATGCCCTGATCTTCAAATCACCAGGCTCTCCTCCCTCCCTCTGTGTATGCAATCTCTTCTAGCATTTTCTTGATTCCACCCATAGTGTTCTGCATCTGCTATATTGCTCACCCTTTCCCCAAAATATTAAAACAACCTCATCCATTATTGTCAGTGCTCAGTCTCTATCTCCAAGACCTTGAATTATTTCACTCATTTCTTCTTAGACTTAAAAACATTCTTATAATAAATATATAAATGCAATTTGTTGTTTTATGTGGTCAACATTCTCTTTTCCTGATTGATTAAATCTGTCATGCACTTAAATATAAGCAGAAGTGATCAGTATACTGTATAATACATGCAGTATAATACATGTAATAAGTACAGTAAAACCTTGATAATCCAGCACAATTGGGCCCATTCACCTCCCTGATTTCGGAGTTTGCCGGTGTTTAGAAACCCACCCTAGAAATGGCTGGGGAAGCCCTGGCCCCATACACCACCTGTGCTGTAAACACAGCCCTGAAGTCAAACACTGGCTGAGCTCCACCCACAGCAGGATGACAGAGTGGCCAAATTGGGAGCAGGTGTTCCCAACTTCAAAGGTTTGCCAGAGATAGGAAAAAATCTAATACTGTATGTATTTCAAAACCTTGCCGGTTTTAGGGAGTTGCTGGATTTCTAAATGTCAGATTATCAAGACTTACTATAATCAAATACTTCGGCAAACTATTATCTTGCCTTCACTTTACCTCAAACTTCATTGGGTCAGGTAGACATTCCAATTCTAGGTCTACATTGTAAACTTTACACTAGGGAGTGCAAGATCATAGGTTAATTCTCCTATTAAAACGGTTAAACCTTGGGGCAGATTGCAATTCATTACGTGGGAAATTGCTGAAAATATATCTGTTTTTACAGCAAAACATATGAAGAACTAGCACAACCTGCTTCTGTAAGCAATCACAACAACAGCCATGCCTATTTATGATATTAAGATGACTAAGAAGTTTTGAGAAACCTCAGATTTTTTAGTTGTAATTCTTTCCATCCTTATGCTATGCAAAGTGACTTAATATTAAACCTAATGTATGTCGGTGCCCAGACAGACCTGTATCTGAGCAGCATGGTATGCAGAACGACCAATTATCCTTAAATAATTTAAGAATCTAGATAACGATCATTCTCCAGGTGAGATTAAACTTTACCAACGTCATTGGAGCATTTATGCAAAGACAATCAGAAAACATCATTCTACAACTACAATATATTTCTGAATATGCGGCAACCTCCTCTTCGATCATGCCTTCGGCTACCCTCCCAACTCTCTCCCTCCCCTCCTCCCTAGCCTGCCTCTCTTCCTTGCTCGGGTCCTGACCTGACTGTTCAGCGCTTCGGAACATCCTCCCAACTTGAAAGGCACTATACAAATGTAATTTTCTTTTCTTCTTAAAGTAGGGTTCAAAATTGTTATGCACTCGATATGTAGACTATCCAAATCAGCATAATGTCGTAGGTCTACAAGATACTAGCAAAAATCCAATTGTACACAATGCACAATAATTGCAAAATTGCACCAAAGTTTACTAATTTCCCTGCACACGATGTGCCTAGTAATGCTGTCTGCATTTGCCAATTCTTGTGTATGCACCTATTTTTAGGTGCCAACAGTGCAAAGAAAAGTTTCTGTTAACGACCAACAGTTAGCATAAGGGAGAAGACAGGGGAAAAGTGCGATGTCGTAGCAGCATGAAGGATCTCTAACCTTCATCTTAACATGCAGATGGGACCTCACTTGGATGTCTCATCAGAAGTATGGCGCTTTCAAAAATGCAGCACTCTACCAAGCCTGCATTTGGTGTCAACCAGAGCGGGACAAGAGGTCAAAATTCTGACATAAGGCTTGAAACCACAATCTTTTGGATGCAGAGAAGAGAGCTGCCACGTTAATCAATTTGACATCAGCTAATAAATATTGCGCATTCCAAACCAGGTAGAATTTTTTTTAAAAGACAATGCAGTCGGGATCTATGATAAGAGTTCGAGCCCCATGTCAAGAATTTGAGCTCGTAGTCGAGGCTGATACTCTAATGCTGTGTTGGGGAGCACTGCATTGTTGTGGCAAATTTTGAGAAAAGCGAGTTACACCAAGAATCCTCCAGATAAAATTGGTCATTCACTTCATTGCTGTTTGTGGGATACTGCTGTGTACAAATTGGCTGTGCTTTTACCTAAAAGTATCCACTACTAAAGCAAACTTGACAATGAGCGACAATATATGCAAGGATTATAAATAAATCAATATAATAATCCTTGCATTTGATATAGCGCTTTTCATATCTTCAAGACATCTCAAAGCGTTTCACAGAATATAATGTAGTGAATTAACTGTATATTTGTGGGTGAAATGCAGCAATTGCACACAGCAGTGTCCCACAAACAGTCATGGATTGAAATACCAATTTATTATAATTTTTTTGAGGGATTATTATTAAGCACGTGAAGTAAGGAAACTTGCCCCAGTTCACCCTGCCTGGATTCAAACACAGATCTCATACTTGTAAGGCGAGAGCTACTAACCACTGAGCTACAACAAAATTACACTTGCATTGCGGCTTTCACATCAGGAGGATGTCATTGTTTTAGATCCAAGTTGGGGTCGGTGGAGGGAAAGGGGGGATTTGGGGTGACCAATGGGATCCTCGAAGAGGAGGGTCTTGAGGCAGGAGTTGAAGGAGGCCAGGGAGGGGGCGAGGCGGAGAGACTGCGGAATGGAGTTCTAGAGGTTGGGGGCAGAGTGGCTAAAAGCTCGCCCGCCAATGGTGGGGCAAATGGGTTAGGGTAGAGCATGCTGAGCGGAGAGGGCGGGCAGGTTAGTAGGGGCTTAGGAGGTTGCAGATGTAGGGTTAGGCGAGATTATGGAGGGCTTTGAATGTGAGGACCAGGATCTTGAATTGGATCCCCTGGGTGATGGGGAGACAATGTCTACAGGAATCCATATAGACAATTTCAACAACAACAAAATTATATTTGCATAACACCTTTCACGTCAGGACGTCCCAAGGCGCTAGACAGTCACCGCTTCAGTTACCTAAGCTGAGGACGGGGGGTGGGGTGAAGGAGTTGCCGACGGGTCCATTGAAGAGAGTCTTGAGGCGAGACTTGAAGGAGGGAGGCGGAGAGACTCTAACCACTGAGCTACAGGAGGTCTTGAGGCGGGACTTGAAGGAGGCCAGGGAGGGGGCTAGGCGGAGGGACTGTGGGATGAAGTTCTAGAAGTTGGGGGCAGAGTGGCTGAAGGCTCGCCCACCAATGTTTGGGCGGGTGGGTCGGGGGACGTGGAGCAGGCCAGACCCAGACTCTGCTGAGCAGAGGGGGCGGGCAGGTTCATAAGGGGATAGAAGGTCACGGATGTAGGGTGGGGTGAGGTTGTGGAGGGCTTTAAATTTCAAGCAAGATACAGCTCATAAAACAATTTGCACCGATAAGAATGTCTCCAGATGGTTTACAGAGGAAATACTAAGCAAGGGATACGAGGCAGATGACCAAGTCCTAGTCAGCCGTGCAAGTTTTAGAATAGTTTTGAAAAATGAAAGAATGAAAGAAAGAATGAAAGGCAGCAAGATTTGAGCATGAAATTCTATAGTAGTTGAAGGCTCAAAAGGCAACAGTTGAGTGCAGAAGACAAACCCCAAGTCTGGTTTGCAGACCAGAAGGGAGAAATAGGGCAGGAGGATAGAGATTTGAAGGTTGGGATTAAGATTGATCCCATAAGGAGACAAAGATCCAAGATATAGCGATTGGTATGCAGACCCTTCAGTGGGGAAGATGATTCGTGCTGCAGTTACAGATAAATTGGGAGTGGGAGAGTGGCGGCAGGCACAATCAAAAAGGAACATCTTCAGATGGAAGGTGATGGAGGCAAGAAATGGGGTGAGGCTGAGGGATTGCCGAATAGAGTTCCAGAGTGCGCATCCTGAATTCCCAGCCATCAACGGTGGGGTGAGAAATGCAGGGGACTTGAAGTAGGTTGGTGTCCGCTGAGCAGAGAGAGCGAACAGGCTAATACGGGGTTATGAGATCAGAGAGGTAGGGTGGTGCAAGACTGTGGAGGCCCTTTAGGGTAAGAACAAGGGTTTTGTACTCAATTTCCCTGCAGGATGGGAAGCCAGTGAAGCCGGGGCTGATAGGTTTCCGGAGACTGGTGCGGGAGAGTATACGAGCTGCAGAGTTCCGCATAATCTGCAGCTTCTGGAGAGAGGAGTTGGGAAGTCCAGTGAGCAAGCAGTTGTCTAAGTCAAGCTAGAAGTAATGAAAGCGTAGGTCAGGGTATTGGTGGACGGTGGTGAGAGGTAGTGGTAGAGGAGGGCAATGCTGCAGAGGTGTGGAAAGACAAAACGGGTCATGGCATGAGTATGGGTTATCTCGGATAGCTGAGGGTCAAAAAGGACACCAAGGTATTGGATTGGCTCAGTGACGTGAAAAGTGCAGTCATGAATGGTGATAGTGTCAGTGGCTGAGGTGATGAGGTACTGCCGGGAACGAAGCAGGAGGAATTCTGTCTTGCCAACATTAAGCTGAAGGAGGTTGGCTCTCATCCAGACTTGATGTCAAATAGGCAATTAGCCACAACATCAAAGGTTGAGGATGGAGGCAGCAAGAGAGTTGTGACATCCATAAACATGTGGAAATTGTCCCCATGCCTGTGGATGATATCGCCAAGCAGAAGCACATATAGATTGGAGGGGAGAGGAGAAGCTGTTGATGGCCACAAAGTGCACATGGTGGGAAAGGTAGGATTGGAAACAGGCAAGAACAGAAGCATTGAGGTTTGGCGAGAGGAGAAGACTGGTCAACACTATCGAAAGAGGTCGAGCAGGAAGAGGAGACGGAGAGAACCCTGGTCACAGATGGACACTTTCATCAGGGCTGTCTCTGTGCTGTGAAAAGGAAGGTTTAACGGTTGCGGTGATGACGACTATTTTAGGTGAATGGTATGGTGCCAGTGGGCAGGGAGAAGGGGGGGGGGGGTGAAATGATGGAGGCATGCATGTCATGGATGGATTGAAGGGATGGTAGAGTGAATAAAAAAAACCTTGACAGACCATTGACTTGGGATGACTACCAAATGTGAAAGCAGCTAT
Source organism: Hydrolagus colliei (assembly GCA_035084275.1). Lineage (NCBI taxonomy): Eukaryota > Metazoa > Chordata > Chondrichthyes > Chimaeriformes > Chimaeridae > Hydrolagus > Hydrolagus colliei. The sequence goes on along the minus strand of CM068742.1, from coordinate 4,745,534 downwards.
ATAAATGCAATTTGCTGAATAAATGCAATATGCCTCCATATCCTACAATGAACTGCCCAATGTATCCTGGCTAATACATTTCACAGATCACACTGTCTGTACCCATATTGTTGGTTACAAGCCAATTGTTAAAATAATAATAATCCTTGCATTTAATGTAGTAGTTTATCCCATTGTTAAAGCACTTCAAAGGATAAGCTTTTTTCTAAAGAAAAGTCAAATGGTAAAGAAACATTTTTAGCTAAATGTGACCTACAATCCCAAATGGCCATTGTTTTGCCACCAGTCAATGGTTGAATGTGCACAGTCAGAAACCCACTTGTTTATAACACTGGCTCTGGTGGATACCTACTTTTGAGTGTAAATTGTGGTACAACAGAATTTTCTCACTTCAAAAAATTAATGCTAAGAGGAAAATGTTTCAATACCAATAACAACAACAAAATTACATTTCTATGGAGCCTTTCACTTTCCAAGGATGTCCAAAGAGAAAAAAAAATGCAATATATAAATGTATAAAAATAAATATACATACACACACACACACAGTAAAAGCCTGTTTAGCCGTGACCCGATCAATCGTAACTTCCATATAACCGGCACCTCAAAAAAAAAAGGTCCTCATTCAAATAACTGGATCTTATCCGGTATATTCGCGGTGGCGCATTTAATGAGTCGATTGTCGCACGAGAGTGCAGTACGATTAGTTCCGAATGCTGCCGAAAGTGGCACTGCCGGTTTTCCCCTTTTTCTTTCTTTCTCTCTCTCCCTCTCCTTCCTTCCTCTCTATCTCTCCCTATCTATCTCTTCCCCTTTATTTCCCTCTCTCTGATGGACACTACATATTGCCTGTGTAGCCTGACTGTATTGTGCGTTTATGCATTGTTTTGGTGGGGGGTGGGGTGGGAGAAGGAGAAAGGCAGTGAGAGAGAGGGTGGGCGGGGGAGGGGAGAGAGGGAAGAGAGAAAGGGGGGAGGGAAGAGAGGGAAAGAGAGGGGGGAAGAGAGAGGAGGGGGGAGAGAGAGAGGGGGTGAGTTGATTAATTTAGATGGAAAATGAGAGGAGTGGAGGGGAGTTGGGTTTGGAACCATTGAGATGCCAGCGACTGACCAACCGAGTGAGTGAGTGTGAAAGAGAGAGGGGAGGGAGAGAAAGAAAGAAAAAAAAGGAAAAAACTACAGTACAGCTTTAAGCCACTACAGTCCGCCATTGTAGAAGTTTGCTTTGTGATTGTGTGCTGTGTTTATAGACTGTAATTGATATTTATTACTTTATTGGTAAGTATCCATGCAATATTCTGTTATTACTTAATCTACTATTAATACGGTATGTTTAAAAAAAGTTCTTTTTTTTGTGTTGGATTTTCGGCAGCTGGCCGCCCGAATATCCGGCATGCCATTTAACCGGCGTTGGCCAGGTCCCGATGGTGCCGGATAAATGGGCTTTTACTGTATATAAATAATATTTTAAAAATCAAATGCCAATTCTGTATTTGTCTCACTACATGGTCACATTCCACAAAATTTAAGTTATTACAGTCAATCTACATTTTAGTAATAAAATAAAACCATAACCAAAAATGCCACTACAATAATTTTTTAGGACTCGAAGTATCCATTTTGTTTCTCCTACAATTTATTCTTCATGAACTGTCGAAAAGGTTTTTTTCAGTTACCTAAAGTACAGTACTTCCAAGTATTGGGAGTCCCAAATAACAGCTTAAGACCGATGTTGGGGCTTCTGTGGTCTCAGCAGGCATCGTCAAATAAATTTTATCTACCACTTCCAAACATTCAGTTTGTACAGGTTTGCTGAAGTGAAAACCTCATCTTCGGTATTTTACAATTGGAAGGTGATCAAAGTTTACAATGCCCTAAAATCAATATTGAACATTTCCAAAAGCTTTACTACTACTAAACATATGCTCATATTCTCCCTACCAATCTGGTAAAAGAGTATACAAGCCATAGGATACAAGTATTTATAGAGCTCCCTTTATGCCAGCTGACACCTCAGAGAGCTTAAAAGTGGTAAATCTCACTGCAGAGCTAGGGGGATGGGGAAAGGGGACCATAGGTAGGGCATAAGAGGAAGGTCTTCAAATAGGGGAAGGTGTGACAAGGTGAAGGGATTGAGGGACAGTTTGATAGTTTCAGGGAGTAGTGACTGACAGCACGGCCAATGAAGGTAGGCAGAGAGTAGCCAGGAACAAGGAGGAGGCAGGGCCCAGTCGAGCAGAGGGTAATAGTGTATACAGATGTATACATACATAGTATATACAAAAAAAGAGAAACTTTAAAAAATTTGTTCAAATCAATTGTCTGGCAAGAATTATTTTATGAGAGCACAGCAGTTCTATCATACTCCAAGGAGAGCATGCTGTTCTTACTTCTTGGCCAGTCTTACAGATGCGAAAAAGTGTGGATTAGGTGAAATAGAACCTAAACCAATCAATTTTCTCTTTCCCCAGCCAGTGTTGAAGAACCAGCCACAAAAACAAAAGTTGCTGGGGAAACTCAACAGGTCAGGCAGCATCCATGGAGAAAGGAAAAAGAGTCAACGTTTCGGGTCTACAAAATAAGGGTTGCAGACCCGAAACGTTGACTCTTTTTCCCTCTCCATGGATGCTGCCTGACCTGCTGAGTTTCCCCAGCAACTTTTATTTTTGTTTCAGATTCCCAGCATCTGTAGTATTTTGTGTTTTGAAGAACCAGCTCTTTGCTGCAGTGACCACTTTCTATTCCCCTCAAAAGGTTAGTTTCAGAAGATGAATTTGTTTTCCCAACAAGCTGCTGTTACAATGGCTTGATTCAGAGAATGTATAGTTTTCTCCAATCCACTGTCAAGAACAGAAAAGCTAAATTGTGCAAACATTTTGGTTGACACTTCAATTCTCCAAAGAAATTCCACCACTGGATAAAGCACATGAGCAATTAGTGACTCTGCACAAAATCGCAGGACAGATTTTGCCTGTGCAGACATTTTGTTACCCAGTGTATGGGCATGAACTAATGTCTGAAGGTCATTAGATTTCTTTGTGCTGAGGCTCACTCCTGCATAACCTTCTCTAGACCTTGATTAACAGTCTGGATTGAGAAATTAGCCCTTTCGGAGATCAAAATATCATTTAAGTCTTTGATACAGAAGTCAGGAATCCTGGGATGAATTTAGGAGTTTAGGTCACAGAAACAGATGTTGATTACGACAAACAGAATATAATGGAAACAAAATGCAAAATACTGGCAAAGGGTTGTGGACCTGAAACATTGACTCACTTTCTTTCTCCATAGATGTTGCCTGTCCTGCTGAATGTTCCCACGACTTCTATTTTTATTTCAGAACATAATGGGAGGTTTGCTTTACTTAAGACGAGTAACTAGAATGTACTGTACTGAACTGTACTGTACTAGAATGTACAGAAGTGAATTGACTATATACAGGTGGATCCCACTTAACGTAGCTTCGGTCAATATTGTTTCATTATTACGTTGCTAATACACAGGGAACATATGTTTGCTATCACGTCGTTCGTCAGCGGGTTGGAAAGGGGGCACGACGGCACGAGGGCCTGCCCATCAAGAGCCAGGCCGGCAGCAAGAGAGCGAGGTAGGCTAGCAGCGAGTGAGACCGGCAGCGAGTGAGTGAGCCGGGCAGGCAGTCAGGCAGCTAGTTTTATTTTTTAAGAAAATTAACAAAAAAATGTCCAAAAGAACCTACCTCCAGTTTATACATTAATTCTTATGGGAAAAATGTGTTCGCTTAACTTCATTTTGCTTAAAGTCGCACTTTTCAAGAACATAACTACGACATTGAGAGGAATACCTGTATTTGCGGATGAAATGTGGCAACCAATTGTGCACAGAAGTGTCCTACAAACAGTCGTGCATTGAGTGACTAATTTATTATTGGGGTTTTTCTTGAGGGATTATTATCAGGCATGTGGAAACTTGCCCATGGTTTTGCCCTGCCGGGGATCAAACCTAGGTCTCTCACTTGCAAGACGAGTGCTCAAACCACTGAGCTACAGGAGATGAACAGAGTGGCTGCACCGTACATGAAGGAACAAGCAATAGGAATAGCCCCCTGTGGTTATTTTTTTCCCATTCAACAATATTCAATATTCAAGGGTGGATCGCAACTAGCTCCCTATGTTTTCAAAGGACTTTGCCAGTATAATTACTTCAAGTGTACTGACTGCTTTTACAGGAAACAGCAGCCATTTGTATCTTTTTAAAAAAAAAAATCACATGAATACCTACAAGGCAAATCAAATACTTAAGGATTGTCAAGGACACCCAAATAACAGAACAGCAGCATGGATCTTTGGCTGCTCGCTTGAGTGGATGTCACAGGCAGAACTCTAGTTTGACTTCTTATCTGAATGACAAACTCTCAAATTGCAGCCCTGGCCTAGCATTGCACCAAGCTTCAGCCTATAAGGTGAGCTTCTCATAACGAAGCAGTGGCTGGATTATGACACTAAACTAACAATTTCTCCTATTATGCATTATAACCCTATCTTTAGTCAGCCAGAAGTCTGACACGTGGAAAACCACGATCATGCTTAAGAGCATCCAAAACAGAGTTCCAAGCTTCCCACCTATACCATGGAGATTCCAGGGATATGTGTTGAAAAGGAATGCACACTTTCTCCCTGGAGAAACACATCCTGCTTACCCAATTCCACACAGTATTAGGTACACATTAGTGAGAGCAAGGCTGAGGGACCCCGGTATGTACAATAGAGTGTCCCTGAGTCCAATCAGCTAAAACTGCAAAGCTTAAAAGCATTTTCTGGCAAGCTTTCCTACTGCTTATGATGTCCTCCTGACGTGGAAGGCACTACACAATAGGGTCCAGCGATATATCGATATATCCAATATAATTTTGATATCAATACGCCGATATAGGCATTTCAAAAATATAGATATATCGAAAAAAATCGGAATGTGCGCGCACTGAACTACGAGACCCAGAATGCTCATCTCTATACACAATGCACAGACCGAGGTGCAAGCCGCCATATTGTATTGATAGTCCTCGAATACAATATACGGGTATACAAGGGGTGGTGGGGAAGAGAGGCGAGACGGCGGGGTGGTGGTGGGGAGGAGAGACGGCGGGGGTGGGTGGGGAGGAGAGACGGCGGGGGGGATGGGGAGGAGAGACGGCGGGGTGGGTGGGGAGGAGAGACGGGGGGGGGGGGGGGTGGGAGAGACGGGGGGAGAGAAGGGGTGGGGGGGGAGAGACGGGGGGGATGTGATAATATACAGAAAGATAGATAGATAGAGATGGGGGGGATGTGAGAGGAGAGAGACACAGACAGAAAAACAGAGATGGAGAGTGAGTGTGAGAGACACAGAGAGAGAGAGATATTTACCTCCTGAGGAGATAGGCCCTGAATGCGCCCGCACCTCCGAATGCACATGCACCTCGGAACGCGCACGCATGCATAGTACGAAAACCCCGAAAATATCGATATATCGGTATATCTTGATATAAGCCCATCGATATATCTAAATCGGAAAATTTCCATATCGCCGGACCCTACTACCCAAATATAATTTTGCTGTTGTTGTTCAGCTAGGACTGCCCTACCCTATTATTAGAGAACAGTCTTCCAGGGATAACTGGAGCTAAATGAGAAGAATCCCTACCTCTGTAAAATAGACTGGTCTGCCTCTTCAAGTCCTGCTAATGCCTATGCTGTCATCAGCAATGAAGTGGAATACTGCAGACCTGCCTGGCTCAGGATCTGGATTACTGACACCAACAAATTATGACATTCGGTTGCTAAACACATCACATTGGAGCCAGTTCAGCTGCAAGTAGGACCTACTTGTCCTCTGCTCCCTTCTCCCCCAGGAGGACAGTCAATAAATTTGCAAGTCATTCATGGCTCTTTGGAAAAGACCCTCATTATTCACCTGCTTGGAAATCAGGATTGTCCTGAGATTTCAGATCCGACTACAACCAATCAATCACGAGTTCCAAATAGGTTTAAAAATGTTTTTATGTTTGGCAACATTTGCAACATCAGAAACCCTGCTCTGTTTGAGTGATGAATGAATTAGATTGTCATAATGGAGGTGAATTTTTTTCCTTAATAACAACAACAAATTACATTTGTATAGTACCCTACACATCATACTCAATTAAGATTCTGTCCCAGAGTTAAAATTAATTTCTAGAATTGTAATTTAACAATGCAAGTTCAAAGCTACAATAGCTTCAAAATTAAAGAATTAGCTTCGACACTATTGGCTTTAGTTAACTGTTAAGTATCATATGAGACTAATTGGCAATATGAAGGATGCTGCAGCAAAACAAAAATTCCCAACTGCTCACACATACTGGTTTCGTTCCAAATTGGAGAAATGAAATCCATTAACTCAATCTTGCCGGGATCTTCCAGATTCCAAATCCTTCAGATTCACATAAAATCAATCTCATCTATCTTGTGAGGTGTCAAGAACTAAACATCTCAAAAGTTGGGCTTTAGATGGAGCTTGTTTTGCTGAGATAATTTTATTTTACTATTATTAGTGCTTTCTATCATCAGATAGATGGTAATACCTCCGAAAAGGTTCTTCATGAGCCAAAGGAAATGAGATGCAAAAATGGTGAAGCCCATTTTCTTTTCCTCTCCTTACCACTATTCATCCACATGGTTAAACTTCAGGTATTTTTTTCATAAACATTACATGGTGATCAAAGCTTTGAAGACCAGTAACCACCTGACTATCTCATTGAATGATTTGTGGGCATGTGTCCACCCATCTCAACTTTCATTAGAGGGACTGTTAGAGGGATAACAATGATTCTACCTTCCCCTCAACTGAAATCCATCACTGCCACCTGTTCTCTCCAAAGACCTCTGATAAAACATTTCAGCCATTGCACAACCTGGGTTTGAAACAATACAATTCACAAGCCCAGGTACAATTTGATTAGTGCGAACAGTACATTTTAAACAAGCCCAATAAAAGTTCTAACAGAGAGAAACAAGCATTCTGTAACCTGGACCACAGACCAAATCTAAGCACCTTATGAATATTCTACCCAGTAAATACATCAAAATCAAATCTGAATCTGCTGAATACAAAATTTGCAGATTCCAAGAAAGGGACACATCTTTCATTTCCTCAAGGAAATTGTAGGTAATTAAAAATGAGCAAGAGTACCTGGGTTTTATTCCCAAGTAGGGCGAAACCTTAAGCAAGTTTCCGGGCTCCACACGTTTCTGTTTACACAGGAGTAAGTAGGAACCTAGTCGTTAGCCAATTGGCTATCACTTTCCAGTGATAGTAATCTCCCAACAAAATATTAGTCACTCCATCCACAGCTGTTTGTAGGATACTGCTATGTGAATTGGCTGCCACATTCCGCCCACAGAATACAGTCAATCTACTTTATACTATATTCTGTGAAATGCTTTGAGACATCACAATAATGTCATTAGGTGCTATATCAAATACTAGGATTATTATTATTTCTTGTAAGTATAGGCAGAGGCAGCAAGAGTTGGGGGGGAAAGAAGCTCAGTGGCCCATGCAGAGTACGCTTCTACATCTGGTGCAAACTTGGCTCTAAAAAGTCTGATAGCAAACCTAGATTAAAGTTTTTCTCAAACACAACACCCTCGAGGGCCAGGGTACATTCTAACAAAAGCAAAGAAAGGGCATCTGCTCATCAAGGCATTGATGACAGTCCTGGCAATTAGTCACAATAAATTCCAAATTTATACTGGACCAAAACAAATTCTGAAGTTGCTCGCAAATATTAATTTGTGGTTAATTCAGACAACTAAATGGAACAAAATAAAATACTGTCTTGTGTAAGGATTCTGGTTTACATGATTTTAGGTATATTTTGCTTAGTTCTATATTTTGCTTAGTTCTTAGTTCTAACTAAGAACTAAGGATGCTAATGACTGCCAGACCTCAATAGACTACTTATGGACTCTTATCTTAGTACTCCCTAGGAATAAATTATTCCTGCATTTGATTTAGCACCTGATCATGTTGTTGAAACCTGTTAAAGCACTTCTCAGGGATTATGGTGGAATGCTGTAACTATTTTGTGGGTGAAATGCAGCAGGCAATTTGAGTACAGCAAACAAATTAAATGACTAATTTTATCTGGATTGTCAGCCAGTACACTGAGGAAAACACCTTTCTCTCTTTGAAAAGCAAATGGCATCTCGTCTAGAGGACAGCACCACCAACAATGCGGTGATTTCCCCACGGGCAGCCTGGACTAATAGCCCCCTACAAAGGTGGAGTTTCAGTCCTCAACCTTCCAAGTCAGCGGCAAGAATGCCACCAAAAAGTTACAAGGAAACGATTCAACATCGGTAATTACATATTTGTGCATTTAAAAAAACAAGCAAATTAAGAAAAGGAAATTTGAGATTCATTTTTAAAATACTCACTTTTCCCTATCTGTTTTGTAGATGCGTGCAATCTCTGGCACTAATGGATCATCAGGGTTCGGATCACATAAGAGTGAACAAATGGACAAAAGAACTGCAAAAGAAAGGAACAATGGATATTACAGTATCATCCCAATTAATAATTTTCACCATTTCTTGAATACTTATGCAAGTAGTCAAAACACTGTCTCCAGAAACGAGAACATAGAAAATTTACATCTACAAAATGAAGGTAAAATCATTAGGAACTAGAACATTCCTGGAACTGAAGCAGAAATGATAATCTTCAGAAACAACCAACACATCAACAATACTACTTAAATGTAATTTGAGGGAAGGGTACATTTATCCGTGATGTCCACAGTGAATTGGAACCAATCAGAACTGGACCAACAGTGCCCAAGCAAATGTCACTTAACTGTACATACAACATAGAAACCTTCATCCCACAAAGCTTGGTAAACCCAGATTCAAGATTCAACCCTTGGTCACTGATTCACCAACTAAAAAAAGAACTGTTTCCCTTCAGAATCTGAGACTAACATATTGTATCATCATAGCTGCCAACCTTTTTTTTTAAAACAAAAAAAGTACTCCTGAAAGCTGAAAACTGTATTTTGTAGTTAAAAAAAAGTATTTTCCCCAGAACCTACCGGTACTTAACGAAAAAATTACAGAGCGAAAAGATGCCAAGTAAAATGGGACTTCAAAACCCCCTGCGTGGCAAAAATTGCATTAAGAGGGAGGTCCCTACTGTGTTTCCGTATATGAAAAAAATTGTTTCCAGTAATGCCTTGTGCCTAGCCTGGCACCTAGTGCTAACATTTACAGTGTATCAGCGATGGCAGAAGGTAGGTAGCACTGCTTTTGAAGGCAGGGAGAGAGAGTTAAAGAGAAAGTGACTGAGACAGAGAGAGAGAGAGACTATGAGTGAGATTGTGACAGCCAGAGACTCAAACAGAGAGAGAGAGAGAGAGAGAGAGAGAGAGACATAGAGAGAGAAAGAGAGAGAGCGCGACCGAGAGAGAGAAAGAGTGCGACAGAGACAGAGAGAGGGAAAGAGACACGGAAAGAGAGAGAGAGAGAGAGAGAGAGAGAGAGAGAAACAGAGAGAGGGAAAGACACAGAGAGAGAGACACATACAGGGGAAGACTGAGACAGAGAGAAAGAGAGAGACTGAGAAAGAGACAGAGAGGAGAGATAGACAGACACAGCATGGAACATTTAGATTTTCTTTAAAAAAAACGTATTTTACCAAGAAAAATCGTACTGCCGTATTTACTTCAATTTACTGTACTAAATACGGCAAAAACGTACTGGTTGGCAGCTCTGTATCATCCTTGTTTCAGTGGAGGAAAAAATACCAGTCTTATTTTCATATTCTCTTGTACCTGGTATTAACCTAGTTATTACACTTCACCGTTGTAACTCAATATCCCTTGTACAGGGGAATGCAAAACAACACTCTCAACTGTGGCTTACCCAATATGCCCATTATAACTTCCAACAATTTCCTCACTGCTGCATCTTGCTTAAGAGATGCACCCATCCAGAAGTCTGGGTAAATCCCATTCATGCTAATGAACCATTAATACTAATGAACCATTAATACTATAATCCTTGAAATTTGATTTAAAAAATGAGTAAGATTGCTGAGATTTGCCACAGTGACTTGGAACCAATAAGTAAAGGACTGACACTGCCTAAACAAATACTTTCAATTCAATGCCCTTAACTTTATGACCCATGTGCCTTCCCCCATTAGTCTGCCATTCATCCCACAGAAAACCCAGATTCAAGGTTCACCAACGAAAAAAATACAAAGTGGTCATTTTTAAACATTTCTAAGCAGTATACAGTAAAAGCCCGTTTATCCAGCACCCTCGGCACCTGGCCAATGCCGGATATTTGGCCGAAAAATAAAATTGTGTCGGATAAATTCCGGTTAATCGAATGCGCACTTTTTTTTGAGTTGCCGGTTATACGGATGTTACGGTTGATCGGGTCACGGATAAACAGGCTTTTACTGTATATTGCTGCTTTATGATGTACAAGCATAGAGCGTTCTCAAATTAAACATGAACTCAAGTATACCTTTAGAAATAGTTAATGCAGGGGACCATTGTGACCTTAGAATATCAAGACAGATGCTGCCATTACTGTTAATATTTGGATGATAAATTCTTGTAGTAAATGCAACCTGCAAAAAAGAAAAACACAAACGTCAGGCTAAAAATGATGGGGGAAAAAGCAATCACATACATAATGTAAATGCACCTACCGACCATTACCTTTTACAACACGCTTTGGTATACCCGGGTTCTGCTTCCAGAATGAGTGGACAATGAAAAGGCAGTAACTTTCAGCACTGACCGGTTGGCCTCTGGACACAACGCTCAGGAGAGCTTCTATCATCTAGTGGTGCCCAGGCATCGGCTAAAAATTTCATGTGTAGGGTTGCCAGTTTCCTGTACACGGTATTTCACCCACTTTACAATATCTTCTGTGAAGCACTTTGAGACATCTCAAAGCCTCAAGAAGGGGCTATATCAAATGCAATAATTATCATTATTTATTATTATAAACCCACTAGAAATAAGCCTGTTTTATTTCACCGTATTTACTATCATTAGCCTCAGGATTCCATTTTCGAGTCAAAATGCCTCAAGCGTTTTATTTATTTGTAGCAGTTAATTATGCAAACTTGCAGATGAACAACAATAATATTCTACGATTATCAATGAGACGTCTCATCCACAAGACATCCCTTAGAACACTACAACACTTCAGATAAGTGTATACCAGTCGCAAAAAGTTAAGTTTGCAGGTACAGCAAGCAACTAAGAAGGCGAAAAGCATGTTAGTGTTCATTGCAAAAGGTTAGAGTACAAGAGTAGAGAAGTCTTGCTGCAACTGTATAGGGTCTTGGTAAGACTGTATTGTGTGCAGTTTTGGTCTCCTTATTTAAAAAAGGACATACTTGCCTTAGAGCTGGTGCAGCGTAGATTCACTAGGTTAGTTCCTGGGATGAAGGGGGGGACTAACCTTTGAATAAATTAGGGCTGTATTCTCTAAAGTACAGAAGAATTAGGGGAGATCTTATTGAAACATATAAGATTCTTAAAAGGCTGGATAAAGTAGACAATGAGGGACTGTTTCCCCTGGTAGGAGAATCTAGAACCAGGGGTCACAGTCTTAAAATTAAAGGTCAGCCTTTTAGAACAGAATTGAGGAAACATTTCTTCACTCAGAGGATAGTGAATTTATGGAATTCACTACCCCAGAAGGCTGTAGATGCTCAGGCCTTGAACATTTTCAAAGCTGAGACTGATAGATTTTTTTTTAAATAGAGGGATTACGGGATATGGGGATAGGGCAGGTAATTAAGAGTTAGGTCAGAACATCAGCCATGATCTTATCGAATGGCGGGGCAGGCTCGAGGGGTCGAATGGCCTACTCCTGCTCCTAATTCTTATGTTCTTATAAGACTTTAAAGTCCTGTCTAGGTGCTCCTTTACGATCCAAAGTGTTCAAGGGATAGGAGAAGTACAGTAAAACCTTTGTTATCCGGCACCCTCGGGACCTGACCGTTGCCGATTAATCAAATATGCTGGATATTCGAGTGGCAAGTTGCTGAAAATCCAATTTAAAAAATGAACTATTTTAAAACATACCATATTAATAATAGACTAAATAACAGAATATTGTATGGATACTTACCAATAAAGCATTCCAGCACACTCGGTAAAATGATCTGTAAAAAAGCATTCCAGCGTTCGGTACATTTAATAGGTGCGCATGCGGAAAGTGCGCACACATGCGCAAAGTAAGCATACCGAGAGTGTCCCAGATGGCTATGGTATGAGATTCGGTTGCTGGAATGCTGAATTTTACTGGGAGAATTTTATCCAGTTGGTTGAGTATGCCGTTTGGTTGGGTACCGGATAAATAAGGTTTTACTGTACTTGGAATCAGTCAAGGTTCACTCCTCTTCCAAATTCATGATAACAGATTAAATCAAATTAACTCCACAACAAGATTTTGACTAGCAGAATAAATCTACAATGAAATAGCAACATTCACATTAGGAATACGTACCAGGCATTAAACAGTCAAGGAAGGGATGGGGAATGGGAAGATGACCAAAGGTAGTCAGAGAGGAAGGTCTTGAGATGGACCTGGAAAGAGGCAAGGGAAGGGGCGAATGGAAGGAGATGCAGAGCATGGGGGCAGAAAAGGTCTCACTGCCGAAGGTGAGGCGAGCAGAGCAGAGGGAGCAGATTTGTAGCATTCAAAAGGTTACCAAGATAGCAAAGCCATGGAGGGATTTTAAAAATGAGGACCAGGATGTTGATCACAAACTCATGCAGCTGTGCAAAGATGGGGACGGTGGGCATGTGGAGCCTAGTGCAGGAATGCAGTACACCACAGTGTATTGAAGAATGCTGCATAAGTGAAGGTAGTGAGATCGCACGATTTCGAAGTCAGGTGCCATCGGCCTGTTCTGATGTTTCAGTGGATATGAATTTGATTAACTGGTTGGAAAACTAGGCATTCTCAAAATGCAAAAAACAAAAACTGGTCTTCATCTCACTGGATTTTTGGAAGTTCCTGGCAGAGAACAAGCGTCATGTTTGTTTATTTAACAGAAATACTCATTTTCCCTGTAAGGCTGACTGGCTCATGAACCTATGTGGATAAAAACTAAATTCACTTAATGCCAGAAGAGAATCTCAAAGAAAATAAAACAAGCATTTTGATTTTACCAATGTTAATGTTACATCTGAAATACATCAAGATTAGGGATAAATAAAGAGAATGCACAGCAGGGATTCTGAGGAACATTCCTTCATCTAGCATTAGATCCTTTTCCAGTTCAAGAATAATCCTAAAGAACCATGATTGGACATTTTCCAGACTGATCACAGACCTCAACTTTATCATAAAACACAGCTGCTTTGCTAAAGTAAAAAAAGTATTCATGCAACCCCTTACTCGATGGGCAGAAGCCCAAGATATCATTACTCCATTATTTTTTATTAATTCAATTATATTTTTCAAATTGTACAAAATATTGGACGATGATATTCCTCTAGAGTTTGGGAAGTTATTGGGGATCGAGAAAGCAGAAAGTTAACTTTTCTTTTTGAAAATTCAGCAATAAATCCACAATTTATCACAAGCAGACCACCAGACACGTTAGGTACAACTCCCAGTCTGTACAGGTAAACCTCTATTTACGACATGGTTGCGTTCCTGAAAAACTGTAAAACGTCCTAAATCGAAACGCGACTTCCCATGCAGTCCCATTATATAACCAGAGATGTGTTCTTTTCACAAAATTTTTGGACCTTAAACCCACTAAATAACTCAGCAGTATATTCTTGTGCAGCAACAGTGTCAGTACTTGCAGCTTCCCCACTCATCTTGATGTTGTGGAGCCCATGTCGTCTTTTAAACCTTTGAAACCACCCTCTCCAAGCACTGAAAGGTGGTGCCGTTGAGTCTTCTCCTTCCTGATCATTTAACTCCCTAAACAATAATTTAGGGATTCATTATCCCTAATTTCTGAAAAATTCTGATCAGAAATTAAGGATAATTATTATTAACTATGTTTCTGATTCTCAATTCAGACACTCAGCATTCTTTCTATGTTTTCCATCACATCAATCCTATGTTTTGCTAATCTGCTTGCACCTGTAACACACCTTGAACTTGCCAGTATATTGTCCTTATTCTGTTTTATAGTAGCCACCGTCGATCTAGCTAGCCCTAAAGCCCTCCCGACGTCCGTACCTTTTTCACCAGAATCAATGCGCCTTATCACCTCCAATTTGATATTTAAAGTGATGACTTTGCGGGGTTTCTGGCCGCTAGCGGTATTACCGCTGCTTATTTCACTTACTACTGTCTCTTCCCCGGCTTGGTAGGCATGCACTAGAGGCTGTAAATCACTCGAAGTCGCTTGGGAATGTTAGGAAATTATCATAATACTGACGTGGGGCGATGATGCTTCAAAATCAGCTGGCTGGTAAACAATGACGTGGTGACATGCTATTGGCCAGTTCAAACGCTTTACCCGCGAATACATTATGGACTGTGCATATGGACAAAAAGGAAGAGCGAAAATGCGACTGTGATTTTCAAAATATGTACTGCGCAAGCGCAAAAAAAAATTGGTTCCGTAAAACAAATCCAAGTGTCGTATATCAATCAAACCATAATGTTAAAAAATGATGGTCCTTCAATCGAAATGTCATAAATCAAAGCGTCGTAATTCGATGCTTACCTGTATTATATATTTTTTTAATATAATCGCAAGCATGGCGGAAGAGAGGCATTCCAAATTGACTTAAAATTCGCTTGGAATTAAAACAAGGGAGAATGCCCACTTTGGAAACCTTCTCTGTGAACAGGATAAGATTGGGCGTGGCCGTGCTGCCTACCATTCATTATACAGAGTCCTATCACTTATCTCTGGACTCACAAATAATGAGCCCTTGGACATTACCAGACAGAAGATGTTTTTATGTTGAGTCATACGTCACCATAAGTTAACACTTTTGGAAGACATCAGAAAACTGTAGGAAGAGCGGGCAAGTGAGGGAAGGGAGAAACACTAAAGGTTTCTGAAACTAGGACAGCAAACAAACAAAATTATTCTACAATTATTGGCAATAATCTAATGCACCAAATCATAGATATTATACAATGTAGATATTCCTACTTGCCTTGGGTGGTTTGAAAGGGTAGTCTGTTGGAAAGTGAATCGTCAAGAAGAAGACACCACCCTGGTATGGACTGTCATTCTGGTAATGCAGAAACAAAAGTCAATTTTGCCAACTCCTTACCTTTAAATATTTCTATATTTTTATTGAACAAATACTTACAGGTCCCATGATCGTGGCCTGCCAATGGAACACTGAAGAGAAAAAGAAATACCGGCAATTAGCATGAAATGAAGCAAAGGTGAAATTATTAATAACTATTGCATGTCCCACCAACCTACTGAGGAAAATTCCAGAATCCTAATGTGCTGCTCTACCTTAAATTTAGCAAGGCAGGCATAAAGACAAAACACTACATTAGTGCACTGGGCTCCAGACCCCTACTTGGCCCTTTCTGAAATCAACATTCAGATTTGCAGTCACCGTATGAAGTAGTGAAAAAAAGGTTTAAAAAACAAAGCAAATGGCCTAGTCTTCCAGCCACAACATTATAGTACTGACAATACTCTTTAAAAGACCTTTACCATGATTTGATCAAGTACTTTTTCCTCATATCTGCACAAAGCCAGTAAAGGCAGGGTCATTCAAAATTGAATAAAACCAAAAATACATCATAATAGTCCAAAGAAAGGTAGAAGGACAAAATGAATTGTGTAAGTGAAGAAACTATTGTCTTCCTCATTGAATTTGGAGTTGAGGTATAGATAAGCCATGATCTAACAGAATGGAAGAACAGGCTCAATGGGCTGAATAAACCTCTTGTTATTCCTGTAGACATGTAAAAATTATTTCCAGAATAAATGGGATTAATCTGAAGGGAAAACAAAGGGTCTTCAAAACCAAACACAGTAAAAGCTTGTTTATCCGGCACCCTCGGGACCTGACCATTGCCGGTTAATTAAATATGCTGGATATTCGAGCAGCAAGTTGCCGAAAAGCCTACTCAAAAAATGTATTTATTTTAAAACATACCATATTAATAATAGTCTAAATAATAACAGAATATTGTATGGATACTTACCAATAAAGCATTTCAGCACATATGGTAAAATGATCAGTAAAATAAAAATTCCAGAGTTCGTTAAGTTTAATAAGTGCGCATGAATACGCATTGTACGCATGCGCAGTGAGGTTCGTTGGGTGCCATATAAAGCTTTTACTGTATCTAGATCAAGTCAGTGTTTCTGGTATAAAAGTTTCAAGCAACATATTGGCTATAGCATCGCCATGGTGTTGTCTTTGAATCGGTATGACAGACTTAACCTCTCCCAAATACTCAATAAGGATATGTTTTTTGCACAATTTACTTATATGTTTGTATGACTTAGTATGACTGTACCTTGCTTAAGTGTCATTTTAAAGCAAAACAATTGCTTTGATAGGAAAAGGAAAAGTTCCACCTATCTGGATAAATGAAGTCTTGAGTACAAGGCAAAATGTACTTTGAAATTCAAGGCTTGATTGAATGCTGGTACAACTTAGGCCAAGAACGTGAGTACAGTACTTTGATTATGCCAGCCTTGATCACTCTCCCACAACTTATGGTCCTGTAATTAATTTTTTACTGGTATTCAGTGATTGGAAACTGTAGGCAAGATATAGGGTCATTTGTATGATGGTGTGAAGCCTTATAACCCTATCACCATGTCTAAAAATCAGAACTAGTCTCCACAGGGTTTGGTGAGTCTTGGAAGCATGACTAGCTCACTAGTTTTTGAAAAATTAGTGTAAAATACAACTTTCATAAAGGATAATCAACTTAACACCTCAAATAATAATAATCCTTGCATTTTATATAACGCCTTATCAAGTCTTCAAGACGTCTCAATACTCTTCACAGAACTTACTGTAAAGTATATTGGCTGTATATTTTGTGAGTGAAATACAGCAGCCAATTCCACAGAGGCATTTTATAAATCTTTTTAAATATTGAGGTCTAATCAAATGCATTTCTTAAAGGGGTTTCTGTTAGAATTCCAGGCAACCCACAGGAATCCTACTCAAAGTAAATTATGCTTGATTCATAATAGATCACCACAGTGAATATTCTGAAAATATTGAGATTGGGTTAAAGGGTCCTCAATCCGAGATCTTAAAAGATTCGCCTCAAATAGTAGGATTTGGTTTAATTTCAAAACCAGTACCTCTTAACTATATGGCATCCCTCAAATACTGCACTGGAGTGTAAGCTTGAGAACAGGCATACACAGGGCTTCAACTTTCTAACACACAGGTGAATTCATTACCAACTAAGGCAATGGTTTCAATACCAACTAAGGCAGGGCGTGCCTTCCTTGGGGGGGGGGTGCATATCGTTGGCTGGGGGGAGCACACGGCTTTAGAGTCTTGAGATGCCGAGTGTGTGCAGAGCCGAGAACCTGCATGTGCAGAGCCGAGTGTGAAGGGGGATGGGGAGGGTTGCAACAAAACGTTGCTAAGTATGGGGGGGGCCAAACTTCCAAACTATTTAAAGTTTGGAAGTCACTGAACTAAGGCATGCCGATTCCTGTTTAATGTGGCACAATGAAAATTAGGGAAGTCTTTTTGAGCAGCCAATAAAATTCCCAAATGAGGCAACTTATATTAGTAAAAAGCAAATAGAAGTCCAAATATTTCTCCCCAATCTTGGGAGCAAAACTATTACTATGCTCAACAGGTGCTTAAATTAACTGCATAATCATTTTAACGTGAGCCAGATTGTGACATCTCAACCATCTGATATGAATTATAATTCAAAATAAGGTGAATGGTTCACATAACTAGAACGGATCCACGGCGTTCAATAACAACTTGCATTTATCAGGCCCTTCATTTAGAATCAGCAAGGGAGAAGGGAAGATGAACAGGCACTGTTGAAAAGGAAAGTCTGGACAGTCAGTCATTCATCAAGTGTGGTTTGTGCCAGGTCCAATCTGAGTTCTACCTGACGGTGGGCTGAATAGGCTAAAACTGAAACACATGCCAAATGCACAACAGCTAACGTAATATTCTTAACTGTAAGCCTATACCTTTTCTTGGAAGATAATTAAAGCTTTCAATGCTTTAGCAGATCCAAACAGCTAACAAACTGCATTGAAATATAAAAGCTGAGAACATGTAAAAAGAATTTACATGGAATAAAAATCAAGGCCTTTGAATAAGGCATTGGTGAAAATCCCTTGGTCCAATCACGACAAGTTCTTCAAAGTTATCCTGGCTGTGTCTCACATAGAATAATTGCAATTTCCATTGGGCACATCAAGTTAAATGAGAAAGAATGAATACATTGTATAATCAGTAGCAGAAAAGGACATTCCATTTTAAAAAGTTTAAGTGTACCATTTCATTTAAAACACTCACGGTCATCTCCAACTGGACCTGCAGAACACTGTGCTGGAGGATCACGAGCAAAATCTGTGAGTTCCTAGATTTAAAATTTTAAAACAATTTAGATTTCCAGTTTCATGCTTCAGAAAAGCAAACACCAGTAGTTGATGGAATATAGTAAGCCATGTATTTGATATACCACCATATCACAACAGATGCCTCGAAGCTCGTCACAGGGGTTATTTGCGAATAACCACCCTACAACAAATCAACTCCTTCCTCAGAACCAACTTACTATAATTGGCAAACATTTTCTCATTGTCAGCACTCAATTTAATAAACATTTAAGAACAACATAAAAAACATTTTCTGTAAAAATTACTATAAGTCATTGCTTGGGACATCCTCCTGACATGAAAGGCGCTCTATAAATGTAATTTTGTTGTTGTTGCTTTGTCTATATCAGATACCCCAAATCATACACAGAATTCCAGTCATACTCCAATCATTGCTTCAATATGTACTGGACTGATTGTATAAATATGTAAATCAACCATATAATTAAATCATGTTGAAGATTGGGTTGTTTATTCAAATAAGATCACACAACTAATGCTATTTTTTTGGGGGGGGAAACTTCTGTTAAACTTATTAACCTAATGAATAATTTTAAAACTTGTTGAGTATTTCAGGTATTTATAGCAAAACTTTTACATTTACCAAAACTGGCTACAGTAAATAGACATTTATTCAGACGTTCCACATCTGTAGAGGTCTCTAAAAATCTTGAAGATATAAACCAACCTACAGAACAGATTTAGCTAAATAGTAGAGATGAAGGACTATATTGAAAAAGAGAACACTAAACTCCAGTCACATTTTCTGTCAAATTTACGACAATGACATAGCCAGGAGCCATAAAATCCAGAAGGTTGCAGGCTTAAATCCTGCTGTATTCCAAGTTTGTTTATCTCAATCAGAGCAGCTGGAGCAATACAAATGGCTTCAACAACAACAAAATTGCACTTGTTTAGCGTCTTTCACATCAAGGGGATGTCCCAAGATGCTGGACAGTCATTCAGACCCACGCTGGGGACAGGGAGGGTGGAGGGAAACGGGGGGGGATTTGGAGTGACCGATGGGACCGTCAAAGAGGAGGGTCTTGAGGCAGGACTTGAAGGAGGCCAGGGAGGGGGCAAGTTGGAGGGACTGCGAGATGGAGTTCCAAAGATTGGGGGAGAGTGGCTACAGGTTCGCCCGCCAATAGCGGGCGGGGGACATGGAACAGGCCGGAACTTGCCAAGTGGAGGGAGTGGGCAAGTTGGTAGGGGGTTAGGAGGTTGCGGATGTAGGTTGGGGCGAGACCATGAAGGACTTTGAATGTGAGGATGAGGATCTTGAATTGGATCCTCTGGATGATGGGGAGCAAATGGAGTCAGGAGAGGATGGGGAGATGAGGTCATGAAGCTTGGAGCGGTAGAGGACACAGGCCTCAGAGGTCTAGATTATTCTGTGGAGGGAGGAATATGGAAGGCCGACAAGCAGGGCATTTGCATAGTCAATCCGGGATGTAATGAAGGCATGAATGAGGGTTTCAACGGCCTTGGGGGTAAAGTAATGGTGGAATCGGGCAATATTGTGTAGGTGAGGGAAGACAAAGTCAGTCGTTGCTTGGATGTGATGGAGGAAAGGCAGTTGAGGATCGAACAAGACAGCGAGGTTCCCGACTGGCTCGGTGAGGTCGAGTGAGCAACCATGGAGGTTGATGCTGCCAGTGCCTGATGCGAGATGATTCAAGGCCCAAAGGGAGAGAACGAAAAAAATTATAGCCAAAACTACAGATTTCTATCCACTGACCCCCGCCTTCATGTGTGGTTGCTGCACAGGAGCAGAACTGGATAGCTAAATAGATTGCTGAGACTCTCAGGGGTCAAACAAATGCACAAGATGACAACCTGGAAATAAGAATCAAATACCTTCAGGAGGGAAAGGTATTTGATAGGATGGGAAGGTATTTGATAGGAGGAGAAATATGGGAAGAAAATTATTACAAGCAGACTGGCAAGACACAGGAAGACACATTTGCCGTCCCCAAATTTAAAAGTGATGTAGGAAAAAGATGCCAGTCTTTTTTTTAAAACAAAAACATCCTAAGCTTTTTTAAAAATAGAATCATAGAATCTTAAGGCACAAAAGGAGGCCATTCAGTCCATCTAGTCTGTGCCGGCTCTTTGAAAAAAGCAACTCAATCCCACTGGCCAGCTCTCTCCCCATAACCTAACAGACCTGTTCTTCCTAAATAAAGATCTAATTCTCTTTTAAATAGAAAAAAACCACTCACTTGTTAAATCTAATTTAACTGCATTTTGCATAAGAGAAATTAACTTTCAAAAAGTTATTCAAAAGCTCAAGACATCAACCTCAGAATTGAAACTTGTACTGTACAATACTTCTGCACTGATATTGACAGGAAGTTTATTTTCAGGTGAAAATCCAGTCCTTCGTCTGGTCAATGAAAGTGTAAAGTCAGAATTCCAGGTAAAACAAAACTAAAGCCCCCTATCACTATAACCTTGTAAGCAACTGACAGGATTAAGCTCATATATACTAAATGCAAATCAGAACACTGTTGGGTAAAATAGCTTTATTTATAATTTATTTCCCACAGGATAGGTAGGAAAGAGAATTCTTTCCAAGCGTTCTCCCGAAACCTCATCTACTAAAACCCAACACTAAAAACCAATTGAAAACCCATGGGTGGGGGGGGGGGAATCAAACAATCTTTCACCTAATCACAATCAAAACTTACATTTATATATAGCGCCTTTCACGAGAGGACGTCCCAAGGCGCTGTACAGTTTGGTAAGGGGGAGGGGGTGGAGGGGCAGGATGAGTAAAGAGTAGGAAAATTGATTGTATACTTGTGGGCGAAATCTTGCAAATCCATATCCCAGCCTGGTTTATTCCTCCTCTTCCAACTCGTTACCAATTCCCCCCCCCCCCCACACGTTATTCCACCCTAGTTGGCTCCTTGGGTTAAAAAGATATTCCACACAAATATCCTTCCAAACCACCTTGTTGGGTTCCCATGTTGAGACGTTTCCTTCCCTCCTCCTCCCTGACATGTGGAGGGTTGCTCGGCACTGACTGACCCTGTGTGCGGGCGGGGTGCGGGGCTGCAGCTGCCTGGCACCACACAAACTATGTACATAATGTGCTGACGGTTTGGTTTCAGTGGCCGCCGCTGGGTCACGGACACACACAGAGACACAATCACACAGACAGTCACTCACTCTCACACACACAGAGACACACAGAGAGACACAATCACACAGACAGTCACTCACTCTCACACACACAGAGACACACAGAGAGACACAATCACACAGACAGTCACTCACTCTCACACACACACACAAAAAGACAGACACAGTTACACACAGATATCCGCTGGGCTTGAGTGAGAGGCTGCAGGGCCCGGGCCGCCGCCATCTTCTACTGCGGAGACGATAGGAAACAAGACGACAGAGGGAGGGAGAGGAGAGAGAGGGAGGGAGAGAGAGAGGCAGGAGAGGGGGGGGGGGGGGGAAGGGAGATATTGCAGCAGACGGGCAGCAGGTTGGGATTTATAAACCGACCCGGGGAGAGGGGGAGAGAGAGGAGTGATCGTGGATCAACCCCCTCCCCTCACCCCCCGGGATAGAGACAGAGAGAGGAGAGGACGCCGGCTCCTTGTGTGGGTTGCGGCCTGTGGCCCGGGCCAGGCGCCAGACTCACGTTAGAAAGGAAGCGGCTCGCAGTGGCGGCCTGTAGCAGGCTTCCCCTCCCGCCCTCTGCCCCTCGAGGGAGGGAGAGAGAGAGACAGAGGAGCGGCCTAGAAGCCGCACAAAGCCTGGCGCTCTCCCCCTCCCAGACACCCACCCCCGGGGTTACCTTGTTAATCCGCTTCAGCGCCATCCGCGGGTCTGTGTCTGTCCGTGTGTGTCTGTGTGTCAGGAGCCGCTCCCACACTCGCCGTCTGTCTGTCCGTCTCTAAACGTGAGCTCCGTGTCCCCCGGCCCCGCTCCCCGTATCCAGGCAGAGACACCAACACACCAGCGGCAACAACCAGCACCGGCCTAGGTCCTGAGGGGGTCGTCGTCGAGTAAGTTTAGCGGGAAGCCTGCTGCTGGGCCGCGGATCTGGTCTGGTGTGTGCTGGGCTGTGTGTGTGTGGCTGGGCTCTGACTCTCACTGTGTGTGTGTGACTGGACTGTGGCTCTGTGTGTGTGTGTCTCTCTGGCTTTCACTGTGTGTGTGTGTGTGTGTGAGGCTCTGGCTTTCGCTGTGTGTGGCTGGGCTCTGGCTCTCCCTGTCTCTCACTGTGTGTGTGGTGTGTGTGTCTGTCTGTCTGTCTGCGGGGGGCGCCGCTCTTCCTCACCACAAGATGGAGGAGAGCGACCCCCCGCCAGAACTATATTCCGCGCGCCGCCTCACTCACTCCGCCTCATACATCTCATCTCCCCCCCCCCCCCCCTCCCCACTCCCACATACACACACAGCAAATAGTCCCCCGACACCCACCATGGTCGGTTTACATTGAGCAAGGGCTTGTTAACACATTTTTTTTTCTCTCTCTTTTGACAGTTTAATCGACTGTTTTGCTGCTGGTAGCGGGCAATACTGTCAACACTGGGCTGTACGAATGTTTAATGGGGGGGGCAAAACAAGAGAGATTAATACCACCCGCGCGGGCTGAGGCCTCCAACCGTTTTTTTTTTTTGGGGGGGGAGGGGGGGGGGAGTACAGGGAGGAAGAGACACGGGATAATAAAGAAGGGATGACATGTGTGTGGAGGTGGGGGGGGAGAAGGGCGAGGTTACAACCCGACATGAACATGTCTGTAGCTCCACCAAACACCAGTAGCCCGATAGCCACCATTAGGGCAGCAGAGAGACTGGTTTGGAGGGAGGGGAGAGGGGGGGGCGGGTGTTGCAGGTTTAAAATCTATCAACATTTAAGAAATCACGGCCACCGCTCCCATCAAAGCCGGTGTGTTTCCCGCCCAGGAACAAGAGGGGGGAGGGGGGGGGGGGAGAGAGAAAAGCCGCCCAATTGGGCGTGAAGCCGCCCACACGGTGAGTGAGTGACAACCAGGCGCCGCCTTTGTCTGGCGGTGAAGGCCGCGCGCGTCTCTTCTGGGTGGACATGTGCACAGCGAGCCAGCCAGCCAGCCAGGAGGGGAGGGTCTGCCTTCCCAGCGCCTTTATTACTATTATTATATTAATGTGTAACTGTAGTTTAATTTCAACCGCACAAATCGGGTCGTGTTTAATGATTGCAATGGTTCTCCTGGAGCCACAGGCCACCAACCGACAGCAAACTGCAGACAATGAATGCTCTTCATGCCTTTTGTTTGAATCTCTTGCTTGTAGGGGTGGGGTGGTGGGGGGGGGGGGGTTGGACAGCTCTAGGTGAAGTGAAGGCGTGTACTGTGACAGGCTTGTGTACACGTTTACAACAAGGATCTTGGAAGCCATTCTGTGCATCTTGCGTTCCCTTTTGAATCGGAGCTACCGAATGGACATTAGCTGAGGCTAGCTCTACAGTGCGCTCAATGAGACAACCCGTATTTGTTTCTATATTAAAAAAAAGGTCACTCGATCTATGATTGTTTGGGGGAATTGCAATCGGCTGCCGCGTTTCGCCCACAAAAATATACAAGTCAATTCACTTGGCGGTATATTCTGTGAAGCGCTTTGAGACGTCTCAAAAGATGTGATGGGGGGGGGGGGGCTACGTCAACTGCAAGGATTATTGTTGTCAAGTAGTATCTTCTCATTTTGAAAGCTGGTCTGCAATTCACAATTCAGAAAAACGAGCTTTTTACGGGAGTGGATTTCAAACACATCTTATTTCTAGTCTTGGGGTCCATGCATCACAAGATTGGACTGGATGAAAAAGACCAGTCCTTTGAGCCATCCAATTTTATCTCCAGAACACTCACCCTTCTGTCCCTCCCATCGAGGATTTCTACCAGCTTTCCTGACAACCTGTTCCAATCAATGATGTCCCTCTGAGTAAAAACATGTGTATCCTGAAATTGCCCTTTGTAACTCTACACCCATGTCCTTTTGTTTCATTTCACACTCTTCAGTGTTTTTGAAAACCTTAATAGCGTATGTAGAAAGTGACTCAACTGAGGAAAGAAGTATTCTGTGTAGAAGGGAATAAAACATAGTTTTTCTTTATTTAAAATTCTGCCTTGATCAATAAAATCTGACTCACTGAATTTTGTTTTCATATTTATTACGGCTAAGCATAAACAAATTTGTCATTTTGCATACAATTTCAGTCATTACTGTTGTTAGACAAAAAAAAACTTGAATTTATATAGCAGCTTTGAAGCCGGACGGCAGCTAAATTAGACAAAAAGAGAATAAAGCACACAGTGGACTACAGCAAAGAACCCTTATGAAAATAGGGATGAGAGAGCTAGTAGATAGCTAGAGGCATTAGTAATAATAAATAATCCTTACATTTGATACAATATTTTATCACATCAAAATGTCTCTCCTCCCTAAACCTCACCCTCCACATTGACTCTCCGACCCACAACCGTGACCACAATCTTGACCTCATTATCACCCACAGCCTTGACATTTCCGACCTCAGCATCTTGGACAAGGCCATCTCGGACCACTTCCTTCTCTCCTCCTCTTCCATCCCTCTCCTCCACCAAGCTCTCAATTGTACTTTTCCGCCCTTGGAAAAGTCTCCCCCCTGAGACCCTCACAGAGGCCCTCACATCTTCTAACCTCCTACCCTTCTGGTCTTACACCCACAGCGATCCTGAAGCAGCTGTCCAGCTGCTCCACAATCGCCTCCTCCACCTTCAACTCTCTCGTCCCCCTTAAATCCAGGTCTATCTCCAAACCCACCCACTCACCCTGGTACAACACTAATCTCCGCACCCTAAAATCCCAAACCCGGCTGCTCGAGCGCAGGTGGCAGAAAACCGGATCCACGCGATCAGTCCCTGCCCCCTTCAAAACTGCTGCCATCACCCCTCTCCTTAAGAAATCTTCCTTAGATCCCTCAAACCCTAGCCAGTACCAGCCTATTTCTAACCTCCCCTTCCTTTCAAAAGCACTGGAACGTGTTGTTGCCAACCAACTCCGCGCCCACCACTCCTCCCATTCCCTCTTCGAACCCCTCCAGTCCAGTTTCCGCCCTGCCCACCGTACAGCGACTGCGCTTGTGAAAGTCACAAACGACGTCCTCTCTCTGCGACCAGGGCTCCCTCTGCCTCCTTGGCCTCCTGGACCTGTCCACTGTGTTCGACATAGTCGACCACACCATCCTCCTCCACTGTCTGTCCTCCATCATCCACCTCAGTGGGACCGCACTCGCCTGGTTCGAGTCCTACCTCACAAACCGCCAGCAGCACATCTCCACAAACGGCTTTTCCTCCCGCTCTTACCCGGTTACCTGTGGGGTACCCCAGGGATCCATCCTTGGCCGCCTCCTTTTCCTCATCTATATGCTCCCTCTTGGGAATGTCATCCACAGACATGGGGCACACTTTCACATGTATGGGGTTGACACCCAACTCTATTTCTCCACTTTGCAACTCTGATATTCTGTCAGCATGTCTGTCAGACATCAGGAGCTGGATGAGCGCAAATTTCTTGCAGCCGAATATTGACAAGACGGAGGCCATATTCTTTGGCTCTCGTCAATGTCTCCATTTACATGGCTCTCCCCTACTCCACATTCCCAGTCTCCCCCTGAAACTCTCCGAACCTGTGCGCAATCTTGGCGTCACGTTCGACCCCCAATTGTCCTTCCTCCCCCACATCCGGTCCCTCACCAGCACCGCCTTCTTCCACCTCTGACGAACCACCTGTCTCCGGCAATACCTCACCCCAAAAGCCGCTGAAACCCTGGTCCACGCCTTCGTCACCTCACGGCTGGACTATTCAAATGCTCTCCTCGCCGGTCTCCCCCACCACCCCCCCCACCCCACCACCACAATCCATAAAATCCAACTCATCCAAAACTCTGCCGCCCGCATACTCACCCGCACCAAACTTTGCTCCCCATTACCCCAGTCCTTGCGAGACTTCATTGGCTCCCTATCCCCAAGAGGATCGACTTCAAGATCCCCATCTTTCTTTTCAAATCCCTCCACTCCTCTGCACCCCCTACCTCTCTGACCTCCTCTCTCCTCAAACCAGCTCCCGTTGCTTTCACTCCACTGGGTCTGGCCTCCTCCATGTCCCCCGAATCCTACGCTCCACCCTCAGCAGCCGTGCCTTCAGCCACTATGCCCTGAGGCTCTGGAATTCCCTTTGTCACTAGCTTCGTCTTGCCTCCTCTGTTCTCAGTTTCAGGTCCCAGCTGAAGACCTTTCTCTTTGACTGAGCCTTTGGTCACCTTTCTACCCCTGCCCCTGGCTCGGTCCTGGGATCCGCTATTGTGAAGTGCTCTAAGACACCGTCCAGCGTGGAGGGCACTATATAAATCGAAGTTGTTGTTGTCTCAAAGCGCTTCACAAGATTTTATTGTGAATTGTATTGACTATATTTCTAGGCAAATGAGCAGCTAATTTGCATATAACCCATTTCTCAGAACAATTATTTGAATGACCATTTTATATGGAGGAAGGGTGGCCAGGATACTGAGAGAAACTCCCTTCTCTTCAAATAGTGCCTTGAGAGCTTTAGTGTCCATCAGGATAGGCAGACAGGTCCTCGGTTTAATGTTTCATCTGAGGTATCAATAATAGTAAATATACTGTATATACAGTATATATATTTAAGTACTCAGTAGAGAAAGGAAATGCACACTCTCATCTTGGAGGGACACATCCTACTTCAGGCATCAATTGACAACACCAAAGGCTTCAGGACCCCAGAGTGAGTGTTGGAATAGCCAGATAACCAACTAAAATTGTATAATTGGTGAGCAGCATAGCTCAGCATAAAATACATCAACAACAACAATAAAATTAAACTTGTATAGCGCCTTTCACGTCATGAGAACGTCCCAAGGCACTGGGCAATCATTGTTTCAGACCCGAGCGGGGGACGGGGAGAGTGGAGGGAAAGGGGGGGATTTGGGGTGACTGATGAGACCAACAAAGTGGAGGGTCTTAAGGTGGGACTTGAAGGAGGCCAGAGAAGGGTCGAGGAGGGACTGTGGGATGGAGTTCCAAATGTTGGGGCAGAGTGGCTAAAGGCTCGCCCGCCAATGGTGGGTCGGGTGGGTAAAGAGCAGGCCAGAGGCCGCTGAGCAGATCGAGCAGTCAGGTTGGTAGGGGGTTAGGAAGTCTCAGAGGGTTGGGGCGAGGCTTGGAGGTCTTTGAATGCCAGTACCAGAGTCTTGAATTGGATTGATTTTATTTTAATTTTATTGGCATAAAGAGATAGAAATTACACCGGTTGAGATACTTTTTTTTTAACAATTCAGAACATCCCGAATTTGGTAAATTCTCAAATAGCCCTGGTTTTCTGTAAGTTCTTTCCAGTGACCCAATAACCTTTGAATGTAACCAAACCTGGATTGTATGTCTTTTCTGCTCTTGTACGTTCTAAACTTTTTTATCTAAAGATATGACTAGTAACGGACATCATCATTTCTACCTCTCAATAATATTACCCTTATGTATCTTTTGGTCTGGAAAGACACTTTTTTTTCCCAAAAAACTCAAAAAAGATTCTTGCTCCTGCCCACCAACTAATGTAAACCAAACTTGCTGTAAAATTGTTCTGTGTACATCGGTAGAATATGGGGTCAGACCGGGTTGGCTGTGATGATTATTCCCCCTTTCCCTCTAGGTGAAGTTGCCCAGTGACTTTCACAGACTCCTCTACGGTGGAGAAATGGAATGCTGTCATTATATGCAAGTGCAGTATTGCAGCATGAGTCACCACCTTCAAGACAGGAAGGGAAATGCAAATAAAGCACATATGCAGTTACACTTCCCCAGACTTTATATAATGGAGAAAGAGGGATAGGTTGACATTTTTGCATAAAGCTGTTCTACATGTACTTAAGAAAACCATAGTCAAGTGTTTTTATTCTTCCCCTTTTTCCCGTTCTGCGTCTAACCCTTCTCTGTGAAGTGCTCCCAGAAGTTATCTTATGTGAATGGTACTAAATAAATACAAGTTGTTGTTCTAATTGATCCCAAATGCTCCTGATTGGTACAAAAAGAGGCTCCTTCAATTGGTTCTCAAATCACTTGTTTTACTGGAAGAGTACCGGTACCTACTCTTAGGCCTAAGCATCTCCAGTTTCTTGTACATGAAAACGCACAGCACTCCTCCAACTGCCTGTTCTATTTTTGTGTGGCAGAGATTTGTTTCATGCTGGAATTGCTTCATTACCCAGGGGATCATTTGTGAATGGGGAATAGAGCAAACATGCTGTTATACGATATGTACAGCTGACTTTAATTTGATCTCCAGAACTGCAGACCCTCACTTTGTTGCTACTTACCTACTAGTTGCTGCAGTCCTGCAAACAAGGAGACATCTGCTGGTTCACTTTCCACATTTCAGCGAATCTCTCTACAGTGTTATATACCCAAAGGATCCATGGTGTTTTCCTCACCTTCCCAACTTGTTGTGGAAGACAAAAGGAAATTTAGTCTCTGTTTGGACAAAAACTTAAAACACTTCTTTCAATACTGTCCTCCAATCCTTAATGCCAAATTTATGTTCAGGTGGTAAGATTTTCTGCCTCATAGAGGATACATGCTGTGAACCAGTCACTGACAAGAACTAATAAAGTGGTGGAATAGGTTTGATGGACTGAATAGCCTTCTGTTCTTGTTTTCCTATATCATATTTAGGCTAACTATTATTAGCTGACGGATTGAAATTAATAGGTTCAAAGTTGTTTTGTGAAACATACAAGGGAAGATGCCTGATGTAAGAGGCAGATTTGAGGGTTTCAGTGGAAGGTATTCATGATACCACTACAGCTGTAATTCAAGCATTGACTGACGTT
The DNA here is from genome assembly GCA_035084275.1 of Hydrolagus colliei. Classification (NCBI taxonomy): domain Eukaryota; kingdom Metazoa; phylum Chordata; class Chondrichthyes; order Chimaeriformes; family Chimaeridae; genus Hydrolagus; species Hydrolagus colliei. Next base: position 4,716,069 of record CM068742.1, on the reverse strand, counting down.
AGAAATGCAATTACTGAGGTTATATAAACCATAGGATGACTGATTGTTCAATGGAATCGATAAAACTACTATATTAAGGAATCTTACCAACCATGCAACAGTGGCTTACATGCTCCCTATCACCCCGTCCCCTCCGTTCAACATGCTCTGGCCTGCTCCATGTCCCCACCTGAACCGCCCTACCATCGGTGGCCAGGCTTTCAGCCTCTCTGCCCCCACACTGTGGAACTCAATCCCACAATCCCTTTGCCTCGCTTCCTTCCTTTCCTCCTTCAAGGCTGGTCTCAAGACCTTCCTCTTCGACCATGCCTTCTGCTCCCTTCCTAACTCTCCCCCTCTCCTACTCTCCTTCCCCCTACCCTGACTCCTCCCCACCCTGCTCGGGTACCAACCTAACTGTTCAGCACCTTGGGATGTGCTCCCGACGTGAAAGGCGCTCTATAAATGTAATTTTGTTGTTGTTATAAACAGAGGAAGTTGAAACAACGATAACAAAATTACATTTGTATAGCGCCTTTCATGTCAGGAGGATGTCCCAATACCACCTATCACATTTGACCCGACACTATTGACACAGGAAAACTACCCAGCTCATTTATTGTGACTCAGACACCTTTGGTGCCACTGTTCAGTTATCCTAACAACCCTCCGGCAAATCTGCCATTTCTCAATTAACGCTTTTTTGGGGGTCAGCCAGGTGTCTGTACACACAAAAAACCATCACCAGGCTTCAAAGTATCTAGGGCAGACAAACAATTCTATGCATATCTACTACACATAGAAATTCCTGACTCCTGAAAGGAACCTGTAAGAGAGACACATCCTGCTTACCTGAATGTAAGCATTATTATTTTATTCTAACTCCCAGACCGGGTGTACCCAAGTACTATTCCCTTTGTAAGTCAGTACCATTGCCTCCATTCCCATTGATCCATCTGATGTTTGTAATGGAAATATAGCAACAATATTAGGAAGAATTTGCATGTGCACAACAAAAGGAATTCACAATTAAACATAGCACACACTGACAACTGTTAATTTGTAAATAGTAAGACATTTATTCACCTGAGAAAAATTTACAAATTCAAATGAATTTGTTATAATAATTTATTAACAGGGCCTGAATTCAGCATTCTCCTGCAATGATATTGATCACATAGAGATGTTTCAATTCAAAAAAAAATTCCTGTAAAGGCAGGTGTATGGCAACTTGACTGCCTTCCTCATCTTCTCCCCAGCTTGCTCAGTTTGTAGTGTACTCTCCTCGGTCAGACGATTGTGGTGGGTTTCAGCCTTGAAATGAACTCTAGAGTCTAGACAGAGTGACGTTGCAGGACAGCACTGAGCAATCAGTGCTTTGTCCGAGATGCTATCATTTGGATGAGACGTTAAATCAAAGTCGACCACAACAGCAACTTTGATTTATATAGCACCTTCCATGCTGGACAGTGTCTCAGAGTGCTTCACAATAGCGGATCCCGGGACCGAGCCAGGGGCAGGGGTAGAAAGGTGACCAAAGGTGCGGTCGAAGAGAAAGGTCTTTAGCTGCGATCTGAAACAGGGAAGAGAGGGGGCGAGGCGAAGGGAGTGAGGAAGGGAGTTCCAGAGCCTCGGGGCCTAGTGGCTGAAGGCACTCCACGAGGGTGGAGTGGAGGATTCGGGGGACATGGAGGAGGCCAGACCCGTTGGATACAAGTCCTATGTATCCGTTCAAGTAGACTTTGATCCCATGGCACTATTCAAAAGAAGAAGTGAATTTTTGCAGGTGTCCGGGTCAGCATCCTCCAGAGAAATGGGTCATCGACACTGGGTTTGCCTGTGACTGTTACGCATGTACCTGACAGCGCACCACTGTACCTAAATGTACATGTTCAAAGAGCATAGGTTAAGGAAATCTGTAGCCATGTCCTTAAATATCATCTCCCATGTAGGCGTTCACCTACAAATACAATCACTTGCACTTTATGGAGCATAATAAACGATCTGTTAATGATCTAAGAAATATTTATTATCTGAGCAACAAATAGTGATTGTTCATGATTGTTCAACCAGGGATATTTGTATTAGCATCACAACATTCTTTCTGATCTGTATTTAAATAAATATAAAATAGGAACTTATATAGATAAACTAGAAATTTTAGGCCACTGATCTCTTCCCGAATAGGAGAGCAGATGATATACTGTAATATTAACTGCACAACATCGACCCAAAATGCACAATACAGTAATAAATATCTTACTTTCATTTACCACACTCACATATTGTGCATTTTACAACCTATGTGATGAAGCACAATAGATACAGTATGACAAATGCAGACCTACACATTTGACTATGCGTCATTCTGTCCACAATTAGAAGTAGCAATGTATGTTGTACAAATTTGACTTAAGGCAAATTATGTTCTGGAGCAGACACAATACAATACTTTGTAATTTTAGGTCTTAATAATAGACGTTTGAAGGTAAATAAGGAATCTCAAAGAGAATTTAGGAGGAACCTATTCACATTGTGGGTTGTGCCAATATGGAACTCATTAATCAAAGTGCTAGATTAATCAGATAATATAAAAGGATTTAAGAGGAATCAGGATCCCCACATAAGAGAGAAGGGAATAGAAGGGTATGGGAAGGAGAAAGGAGTGGGTGGACACTCCTGTGGAGCATAAACATTGGTACAGACTGATTGCTGAATGGCTTGTTTCCATGCTATACGGTCTTTGTAAATTTATGTAAAATTCTATGTAAAAGATTTGGATGGAGACAATCAATATGGTGGTGTAATAATCCAAGGTGTATTAAGTATACATACAGCTTAACTTAAAGCTGAGACCACAGATACAGTAGAATCCATATCAATTCCACTGGGAAGTGTGCTGACCCTCTATATAACTCCACAATTATGACATATTTTATGTGTTTCTAACTCCACCTCCCCTTGTCCCAGAGATAGCCCCAATCCTTTGCAGGCTGCTTTTGCAGAGAGAGGGATATGGACAAATTCTGGGCAGCCTTCCACAGCTGCTTGTTGTTCACTCAGCCTTGGGATGGGCAGGTGTCTGAGGCTGTAGCCTACTCTTTCTGTTGTCCTTTGTTTTTACATCTATGCTCAAGGACCCAGCTGCTCATTATCTCAGACCAGTGAACGTCTTCCCAGGAAAATATGGATTGTGATCAGAAGCTGACCTCAACTGGTTGAGAAAAGCTACTTTTAACCTCTGCTAAGCTAGTCATTAAATTAAACAAAGCTTATTAAGGCATTATGGGTAGGTTATATTCTAAACGCACATAAGATTAATTAAAAACATTAAACATAAATATAATTTTACATCCATCAGGTCCCCTCTCAATTATCTCTGTCCGTCTCTATTTTAGAATCATTTAGTCCTGTAGCTTAGTGGTTAGAGCACTACTATTCTCGCAAACGAGAGACCTTATGTAAATAGCGCCTTGGGACGTCCTCCTGACGTGAAAGGCGCTATATAAATGTAAATTGTTGTTGTTGTTGTTGTTGTTACTCCACACACCTCACTATACCTAGAAGTAATTAGGCGATTGGTGGATCGCTTTTCCGGGGATAAAAATCCCTCCCTCAAAAATGTGGTTACTCAATCCATGACTGTTTGTGGGACATTGCTGTGCGCAATTGGCTGCCGTCTTTCACCCACAAAATATACAGTCAATTAACTTCATAGTATATTCTGTGAAGGGCTTTAAGACGTCTAGAAGATGTGATAAGGTGCTATTCCAAATGCAAGGATTATTATTATACCCAAGAGAGAAACAGCAAACAATTCAAAATGTGTCTTGATATCTATAACCACTGACACTGGTAATATGTTTGTAAATCTATACTAATATTAACAGTAAATCTGGTAACTAGAAATGTACACAATACTTATAATGTCATCTAACTAAGGTTTTACACACATTCAGCATTACTTTCCTACTGTAATACTGTCAATTTTTCTAGACATCAAGCCAAGGATTTTATTGCCTTGGCCACCAGCGCAACTACTTTTAGAGGCTGTGAATCTGAATCCCTATCTCCCTCACAGATCACATCACACTATATGGTTTCCCTAACCAATTTAGATGGTTTTGTCCACAAAATATACATTGTACATTTACCATACAATTCTGTGATGCACTTTAAGATGTCTCAAAGTTGTGATAAGGCACAATATCAAATGCAAGAATTATTATACAAATTATTATACATCTGCTCCCTAATTGCCCATTCTGCTACCCTATTTTACTGTTTTCCTGCATCTTTTTGCAACCTCATTATGACTACCTCTACACCACAAGTGAAGTGAATTCAGATGTGGTGTCAACTGAAAATGTTGACACCATACCTCCTATGTCTGAATTCAAACCATTTCTAACAACAAAATGCACTTGCAGGGTAGCGTACGGAATACTTAACAGTGGCGGAGTCTGACTGAGCCAAGAGAGTAAGAGAGGGTGGCGGGGGTGGGGAGATGGGAGTAAGTGTGGTCGAAGAGGAAGATTTTAGGCAGGACTTGAAAAAGTGAAGAGGAAAGGGAAGGCTGAGGGTTTGAGGGATAGTTTTCCAGAGGTTTGGGGCACAGTGGCTGAAAGCGCAACCTCCTATGGTAGGGTGTAGGTTATGAGAGACAAGTAGGGGGCCTGTGCCAGTCGAGCAGAGGGACCGGGTGGTGGATTGGGGTAACAGGAGGTAGGGAGGTCATGGATTTAAACATGAGTGTGAGGATCTTGAAGTCAAAAAATTAATGTTCATAGTGCACAGCAGCAATATGTTGATCAATGAAGTTCAATGGATATACTGTATATGGACTCTCAGAAAGATGGATGAAAAATAGAAAAGAAAGGGTATGAAGAATAAAGTAGCCAACTATATCCTGGTTGGTAAGAACCTAAGGGGAATAGTGGAGCAAAGGGATTTAGGGATTCCGATTCACAAGCCTCTATAAAGTAGAGGTGAACACAGCCATAAAATATGCTTTATATACAATATTCATGTATAATATGTATGTGTAAGTTATGTTAAATTTATATAAAATATTGGCATTTTATAACATTGTCCAGTATTCTCTAGTACTCTGTCCTTGGCCCTCTCCTTTTTAATATATATACTCCCCCACTCAGTGATATCATCTGCAGACTTGTAGTTAAGAACATAAGAATTAGAAGCAGGAGTAGGCCATTCGGCTCCTTGAGCCTGCCCGCCATTCAATAAGATCATGGCTGATCTATTCTTACTCCACCTACCTGCCTTATCCCCATATCCCTTAATCCCTTTATCCACAAGAAATCTATCAACCTCAGTCTTGAATATGTTCAAGGACTGAGCATCTACAGCCCTTTAGGGTAGAGAATGCCATAAATTCACTGCCCTCTGAGTGAAGAAGTTTTTTCTCAACTCAGTGCGAAAGGGCTGACCCCTAATTTTAAGACTGTGACCCCCTGGTTATAATTTCTTCAACCAGGGGAAACAGTCTCCCACTATCTGCTCTGTCGTGCCCCTTAATAATCATATAGGTTTCTATAAGATCACCTCTGGTTCTTCTATATTCTAGAGAATATAGGCCTAGATTGCTCAACCTATCCTCATAGCTCATCTCCCTCATCCCAGGTACCAACCTACTGAATCTACATTGTACCCCCTGCAAGTCGAATACATCCTTTCTTAAATAAGGAGACCAAAACTGCACACAATATGCTAGGTGCAGTCTCACGAGGGCCCTACAGTTGCAGCAAGACTTCCCTACTCTTAAATTCTAACCCTTTTGTAACTTTAACTTCCACATGTATGCGGATGACACCCAACTCTATCTCTCTGTCTCCACCCTCGAATCCTGGACCACTGCTGTTCCTGACAGATTGCCTGTCAGACATCAAGTCCTGGATGAGAGCTAATTTCCTCCAGTTGAATGTCAACAAGACCGAGGCCCTCGTGATTGGCTCCCGTCAGTGCCTCCGTACCTTGGGCACTGACAGTATCACCACCCATGGATGCACACTCCACCTCACTGAGCCAGTCCAAAAACTTGATGTCTTGTTCGACCCTCAACTGTCCTTTAAACCGCACATCCTTGCCGTAATCCGCTCTGCCCTCCCGACCTCTGCAGCATTGCCTCTCAGTAATTTATTTCTGTTGGTTTAACGTTCATCGGTTTCACCCTTAATGTTTCATTTCTCCGCTTTTGATAGTCTCTCTGTATGTCTTTCCCTCCTCCCCTACATGTGGCATTGCATCCCTCCTCCGCCCATTTCCCTGTGGATGTACGTCTATCTCTCTGATGATGATAATAATAATAATCCTTGCATTTGATGTACCGTTTTTCGCGTCTTCTAGACATCTCAAAGCGCTCACAGAATATAGTGTGAAGTGAATTGACTGTATATTTGTGGGCGAAATGTGGTTTCCTGATGAGGTTGACAGTGGTGGGGGGGCAGGGGTACAAGAAGAGGTTGACAGTGGTGGTAATGGGGGGGGGGGGGGGGGGTTGGTTGGAGTGTGACTAGGTGGGTAGGAGAGATCGTGATGAGGAGGGAGGGTATCAGGGAGTGGAGGGAGGGTGATGGGGAGGAAGGAGGGTGTCAGGGGGTAGACGGAGGGTGATTGGGAGGAGGGGGGGGGGTTATTAGGGGAGGGGAGGAGGGTGTTGGGAGTGGGGGGGGAAGGGTCAGCACCAATATTGGAGCTGTGCACTGGGCCTGCCCTGTGTGAGCAGTCAGTCAGTCAGTGGTGGGGGGCAGGGCTGTGTGTGTGGCAGTAGCCTGTGTGTGAGAGAGGGGCAGGGGTGTGTGGCAGGGCTGTATGTCTGTGAGAGGGGCAAGGCTGTATGTCTGTGAGAGGGGCAGGGCTGTGTATATGTGTGAGGGGCAGGGCTATGTGGAGCTCCTGTGCCTCAGTGTTAAAGTACTTGTCCTGCAAGCTGGGGAGACCAAGCTTGGGAGACCTGTGTTCAAATCCAGGCAGGTCAGGGCGAAACCTTGGGCAAGTTTCCTTACTCCACACGCCTAATAATAATCCCTCCAAAAAAAAACCACAATAATAAAATTGGTCATTTCAATCCACGACTATGTGTGGGACGCTGCTGTGCGCAATTGGCTGCCGCGATTCACCCACAAATATATACAGTCAATTCACTTTACAGTATATTCTGTGAAGCGCTTTGGGACGTCGATAAGATGTGGAAAGCACTATATCAAATGCAAGGATTATTATTATGTGTGGGTGAGAGGGGCAGGGCTGTGTCTGTGTGTGTGTGAGAGGGGCAGGGCTGTGTCTGTGTGAGAGGGGCAGGGCAGTGTCTGTGTGTGTGTGAGAGGGGCAGGGCTGTGTGTGAGAGGGGCAGGGCAGTGTCTGTGTGTGTGTGAGAGGGGCAGGGCTGTGTCTGTGTGAGAGGGGCAGGGCTGTGTGTGTGTGAGAGGGGCAGGGCTGTGTGTGTGTGTGTGTGAGAGGGGCAGGGCTGTGTGTGTGTGTGAGAGGGGCAGGGCAGTGTCTGTGTGTGTGTGAGGGGCAGGGCAGTGTCTGTGTGTGTGTGAGAGGGGCAGGGCTGTGTGTGTGTGAGAGGGGCAGGGCTGTGTGTGTGTGAGAGGGGCAGGGCAGTGTCTGTGTGTGTGTGTGAGAGGGGCAGGGCTGTGTCTGTGTGTGTGTGTGAGAGGGGCAGGGCTGTGTGTGTGTGTGTGAGAGGGGCAGGGCTGTGTGTGTGAGGGCCTGTGTGTGTGAGGGCCTGTGTGTGTGTGTGTGAGGGCCTGTGTGTGTGTGTGTGAGGGCCTGTGTGTGTGAGGGCCTGTGTGTGTTTGTTTGAGTGCCTGTGTGTGTGAGGGTCTGTGTGTGTGTGAGGGGCTGTGTGTGTGTGAGGGGCTGTGTGTGTGTGAGGGGCTGTGTGTGTGTGTGTGAGGGGCTGTGTGTGTGAGGGGCTGTGTGTGTGTGTGTGAGGGGCTGTGTGTGTGTGTGAGGGGCTGTGTGTGTGTGTGTGAGGGGCTGTGTGTGTGTGTGAGGGGCTGTGTGTGTGAGGGCCTGTGTGTGTGAGGGGCTGTGTGTGTGTGTGTGAGGGGTCTGTGTGTGAGGGTCTGTGTGTGAGGGCCTGTGTGTGTGTGTGTGAGGGGCTGTGTGTGTGAGGGGCTGTGTGTGTGTGAGGGCTGTGTGTGTGAGGGGCTGTGTGTGTGAGGGCCTGTGTGTGTGAGGGGCTGTGTGTGTGTGTGTGTGTGAGGGGCTGTGTGTGTGTGTGTGTGAGGGGCTGTGTGTGAGGGCCTGTGTGTGTGTGTGTGTGAGGGGGCTGTGTGTGTGAGGGGCTGTGTGTGTGAGGGGCTGTGTGTGTGTGTGTGTGTGAGGGCTGTGTGTGTGTGTGAGGGGCTGTGTGTGTGTGTGAGGGGCTGTGTGTGTGTGGTGGGGCTGTGTGTGTGTGGTGTGAGGGGCTGTGTGTGTGTGAGGGCCTGTCGTGTGTGTGTGAGGGGCTGTCGTGTGTGTGTGAGGGCCGTGTGTGTGTGTGTGTGTGTGAGGGGCCTGTGTGCGTGTGTGTGAGGGCCTGTGTGTGTGTGTGTGAGGGCCTGTGTGTGTGTGAGGGCCTGTGTGTGTGTGTGTGAGGGCTGGTGCGTGTGTGTGAGGGCCTGGTGTGTGTGGTGGTGTGTGAGGGCCTGTGTGTGTGTGGTGAGGGGCTGTGTGTGTGTGTGTGTGTGAGGGGGGAGAGGATGGTGCTGGACTCCGTGGCCAGGATTATTAAGGTGCAGCTGCCGGCCTACCTCAGGGGCCTCCCCATCCCCGACACACTGGGCGGCTTCATCCGGCTCACAGGTCAGCCACACCGCGGGGGAGAGGGCAGACGGGGGGGGGAGAAGGGAGAGGGGCAGACCGGGGGGGGGGGGGGGGGGGGGGGGAGAGGGCAGACCGGGGGGGGTGGGGGGGGGGGGGGGGAGAGGGGCAGACCGA